>NW_004624766.1:9186145-9225390 GCF_000247695.1 Heterocephalus glaber
TTCAAGAGTTCTACCTAACCTCTGTTCCAGCCGGTTCAGCGTTTCTATTTTAATATTTAGATCTTTAATCCATTTCAATTTTAGTTTAGTGCATGGCAAGAGATATAGGTCTAGCTTTAATCTTTGGCAAGTTGAAACCCAATTTCTCCAGCACCATTTATTAAAGAGGCTATCTTTCCTCCAGTGAGGTTGTTTGGCTCCTTTATCAAAGATGAGATGGCTGAGTTGTCTGGCATTGTTTCTGCATCTTCTAATTTGTTCCACTAGTCCTCAGGTCTGTTTCTGTGCCAACATCATGTTGTTTTTAGTAGTAGTTTTACAGTAGCTTTGTAGTAAAGTTTCAAGTTGGGGGTTGTAATATCCCCTGCCATGTCTCTGTTACCTAGAATCGCTTTTGGTATTCTGGGTCTCTTCTTGTTCCAAATGAATTTTTGGATTGTTTTCTCAAGGTCCGTGAAGTATGCAGCTGGGATCTCAATTGAAATTGCATTGAATCTATATAGCAGTTTTGGAAGTAAGCCATAACGTTTTTATAGATGCCCTTTACCAGATTTATTTCTAGTATGCTGAGAGTCTTTGTAATAAATGGGTGTTGAATGATACTTTACTTTGTTACTTTGGCAAATTGTGAAAGTTGATTTTCTAGTATTGAACCCACTTTGCATTCCTGGGATAAACTCAGTCATGATGTATTATTTAATATTCTATGTTTGTAGGAGATTTTAGTCTATGGCTTTCGTTACCTGAAATATCTTTATCTAATTTTGGTATCAGAGTAGCGTTGGCCTTATACAATGAGTTGAGAAGCATTATTTCTTTTTCAAGTTTTTTTTGAAAGAGTTTGCTTAGAATTGGTTTTATTTCTTCCTTAAATGCTTGATAAAACTTACTAGTATGGAGAAATTTTAAACTTCAAGTTCAATTTCTCTAATAGATGAGGGTTATTCAAATTTTTATTCCTTTTTGACGAATTTTCATAGTTTATATCTTTTAGGGTATTTATTCATAGCATCTAAGTTGTCACACTTATTGGCTTAACACTGTAATTCTATTCTTTTGTTTTCTTCTTAATGTCTGTAGGATCTGTAGTTATATCATCTCTTTTTTCTTGATATTGGTAATTTGAGTTTTCTCTTGTTTATTGTTTTAGCCGGAGGTGGTCAATTGTATAGTTTTTTTTATAATTCATGATTCTAGGTTAGTAATTTTTCTTTTACTAGTTTAATTTTTATCATTATTACCTTGCTATATAATATATATTGGCATTTTGAACTGTCAACAGTTTGATATGCTTATGTTGTATACATGTGTGTATGTATTGTGCTTGGAGTTCATAGAGTTCATAAAAATTGATAATATTTCAGCCATTATTCTTCCAAATATTTTTATTTCCCCATTGTTTTCTCTGAGATTTCAATTATACTTCTATTAGAGTACCTGATATTATCTCATAGGTCAAGGAAACTCTATTTTTCCCCCAGCCTTTCTTCTTCATATTGTACTGTTTCTTTTACTGTGCTTCAAAGTTACTAATCTTTGCTTCTGAAGTATTTAGTTTTGTTATGCCTTTCCAGCAAAATATTCATTTAATGTTATGTTTTCAGAATTTCCTTTTTAAAAATAGTTCTTAAGCTTCTGAGATTCTCATACAGTTCATTCATTGTATCTTCCTCCTTTTAATGCTTAAACGTACTTGTGTGCTAATTCTATTATGTACATCATTTTTTGATCTGTTTTAATTATTGACTGATTTTTCTCTTGGTTAAGGTCACATTTTTCTGTTTCTTATATGTAAAATTTTTTATTAGGTACTGGACATTATAAACATTATTGTGTTGACTTTGAATGTTGAATTTCTATACAGTAGGCAGTTAATTTACTGCTTCATTAGCTTGATCTTTTCAAGACATACGTTTGAGATTTGTTTGTTTGTCTACAGTACCGCTATTCCCAAAGCCTGGGGTGTTAAGGGAACTCTTTCTGTCTAAGACAGAATCCTGACATTTCCCAGAACTGCATTGTATCAGAAATCTCCATTACTCTCACACTTGCTCAATAGCTGTCTCCTACCAAGCCTTCAGAAATCTTTCCTTGCTTATGCCCAATTTAGTATTTGATCAAAGACTTAAGATAGCATCTATGCAGAATCCCAAACTTTTTCTCCGAGAAGATCCCTCCTATTTTATATCCTATCTGGAGCCACCTCAGAAGCCCTGAACTCCAGTTTATCTCTTCTGCTGAGCGACCCATGGATCTTTACTTAAATTTCATCTTTCTGCACTATAGTCCAGGAAGTGCTTCCAGGCAGAACATTTGGATACAGGGAGGAGCCAACTAGGGACTCTTTTCATAGTCTCTGTAACAGTGTTTCTCTATGCCTTTAAAACTATATACTGATTTTTCTTTGAAAAATAAAATAAGAAGGTTAAATAGCTTGTCCTATGCAGATCCGGGACTTAAACTAAAATTTGCTTCTTACCAAAGCTTGTAGTCTTACCCTTGCCCCAACTGTACCCTGATGATGCCTGGGCATGGCCTGAAATTGTGACCTGAGGACTTCAATAAATTGCCTGAGATGTCCTTGGCTCCTGCCTGGAGTGGATCAGATTTCATGGAAACCAGACCAGAAGGTGGTATCACTGTGGCTTTGGGACTCGTGGTCTGAGAGCTCCATGAACAATTGGTAGGAGGGCTGCCGTCCATGACTGTGGTCTGTTTATTAGTTTAATCTTGGTGCCTAAATGGTAACTGGCATCTTCCTGGCCAGAGCAGCTACGGATGGGTGGCAGAGACTTCTGAACTGGGCCAAGCAAGCCTGTCTCTGGTTTTTCCATTTACCAAGTTGCCTCAACTTCACTGGGAAGCAGAGGGATGGGAGTGGCACATGGTTGGTCTCTTCTAGGGTCAATGCTGAGAACTACCCCAGGGCATCCAGGTGTTGCACAATTTTCCACAGAATGCAGATCGAGGAAGCGAGCTCCCCTGATCCCGTGCTTGCTGTGTTCCTACAGCCTGCTCAGACATGGGGATGCATGTTTCCTGCCAGAGGAGTGCCCATGCACTTGGAAGGGGAAGGAGTATTTCCCTGGGGACCAGGTGACGTCACCCTGCCACACCTGGTAAGTGAGGACCCTGAGCAGGCTTTGCTTTTTGCTAGGAAGGGCCTGGGTATGAAACATGTTATCATGAGTATAATCTAGCACTCCCCTTCTACCGTGTTTACATTCATGCTGCATGGTTGTATGTTTTATAAGGGTTTATGTACATACACAAGTGTATGCATATAAAATAATATTTTGGAGCTCTTACGTGACTATTTACATGAATGTAAGTTTAATCAACATGTCTAGGAATGTGGGTACATGCATAAGCATGAGAATGTGTTTGCACATTTAAATGAACATGTAAGTGTGGGCGCAAATCTAAAATGTACAGACTGCGTAGATGAACATGCATGTATTTGGATGTAGATAAAAAGACAGATATTCACAAATCTGAATATGTTCATGAATGTATACAATTAGATATTTGTGTGTATATATAGGCATGATTATATATATTTGTGTTCATATACTTTATCTATTTAGTATGTGTGGACATGTATGTACAAGGTATGTGATTATGTGTGTGCATTGGATATACATATTTGTGCCCACATGTGAGTGAATATATATATGTAAGTGTACATTTGTTTTTTGCCTATGAATATATACAAGCCTGTATACCAAATAAGTGAGTGCATATGTGCGAATACTTGCACACTATGCTCAGTGATGTGTGTATACTTACATGGGAGTATGTGCATCCAGACTGGGTTCCATGGAAACAGACTCATATCTGGTTGTGTAGAGCCTACACTGGGTCAAGCAGCAGGAGTAGATGGTAGGCAGGGACTCAGCCTTCTGACGGAGAAAGCACTGGGGAGGGGGTGAGAAATAAACTGGTGCCCTGATGTTGGAGAGCAAACTCAGCCCCTGTTACAATGTCAAGAACCAAGCAAGGGTGGCCTAATGTGAACAGGAAACTCTTGGCACTGGGACCCAAGAGCTCTGCAGAGAATCCCAGAGAGGCTCCATCTTGGAGATCCATCCAGCTAGCTGGAGCTGGGGCCCCAGTCCCGTCCTGTGCTGGGGCGGAAACTGTTATGTTTCTCTGGTTCAGAGGATGGCATTTCTTCTCACATCCAAGCCCAGCTGCTCCAAGGCAGTTTTCCCAGATGGTCAGGGTGTATCTATAGGATTAGAGCCCTGACTGTCTGATTCCAGAATCTTCTGGGTTTAATGTCAGGACATGGAGCTCTGTGCAGCTGTTCAAGTGTTGTAGGGTTTTATGACTGTGAACCAGGGCTAACCTGGCTGCCAGGCACATGTCCTGAGAGATTAGGGCTGGATGGCCTGGACTTGGGCGAGGATGCTCTGGCCCAGAGGCTGACCTGCTTTTGTCATTTCGCTGGATTCCAACCCCCACTCCTGCACCCCAACCTGCAGACAAGAGGACAGCTAGGCTCTGTTGAGTCCTCTCCTGTGAGCACACTGGCCTTGGAAATCCGGTCCAAGGCAGAAGGTGGTGTGCAGTCTGGAGCCAGGGCCAGTTACTGCTGGGAGTATTTTAGGATTTACAACTCTGATAGGAGAAGGCTCTGTCTTCCCAGGAAATGCTAACTGGCCATGGGGTGGGTATCCTCTCTCCTTTAGGAGACTGGCAGATATATGGATAAGTTTTTGCTTAATTTGATTTTTGAAATTCTACCTTCCAAACCCATGTACACAACCTTCTCAACTTTCGCACCTGAGGAGCATGCCACTGTGCGTCCACTCCAGCTCTCCATGGTGAGGAGGTGGTGTTGGAGGTGTGCCTGGCCTCGTGTGGCTGGAGCATTTGGTGGGAATCTGTCCCCCGGAATGGGGCTGGGCTTCCTGTCTCTTCACAACTCTGTGTTCAGTCACATCACTTTGGCAGCCTTAAGTCAGCCACTGTGGGGGTACTGACAACCCTGCATGGATGTCTGGGTTGTGAAGCATTTGGGGTGGGGTGAGATTAGATGTATACACAGGCTTAGGAAGATGTGGAGTTGGTGAAGGACTGGGTGTGTCTATGGTGTTTGAATGGAAGGAATCCGCCTCTCCTAATTGTTGTTACTTACTCATGGATCCCAGGTCGTGCTCCTTTACTCCTAAGGATTTTAGCTCTGGGCCCACTGCCCCTTTATCTAACTCTACCTCTGCCCTAGTTCTTGGGGATTTCAATATCCATTTCAACGTCCATTTGAAATCCTGGAGATTTCAATGTCCAGTATTTCCATTCCTTCATCTTTCTTCCAATCATCTTTCTCTACCCTCATGGAGAAAGTGGTCTTCTATTGCTCTTGTCATTTCTAGGAACTCAAGAAGCCCATATCCTATATCTCAATGCCTTCATCCCTACTTCCTCTAGTACCCTGATTCTCTCAATTCTTCAACTCCACAGGGATTTCTAATCCAGGGACTTTTCTACTTCCCTACTGCTTATTATTCTTTATGTCTTCTCTTCTCTTTCACCTAAACCCAAGGTCCAGTACGGTCTTCATTTCCTTGATAACCAGTGCCAGTTTCATGTGGTAACTTCCAGCCTCAGTTCTCTTACCCTCTCTGATTTGTCATAATTTCTGTCCCACCTAATCAACTTGTCATTCTCTGTTGGATCATCCTCACTGTATAAAAGTGTGTGGTTTGATAAACTTCCAAATTCCTAGTAAATCTATTTCTCTCCTCACCTTTTATTGCAAAAATTCTTGCAAAAGCACTATACTTGGTGTTTCTGATTTTCATTCTCCCACTCTTTTACTTTAGAGAGAACGCCAACCTTAGACGTTTTCCCCATCATGTCATCAAAACTGTTCCTATCAGGGTCACCAGTAACCTCAGTGTTGCTATATTGGTGTCATTCCCTAGTCTTCATCTTCCAAGGCCTATTAACAGGATACAACAGTTGATTACTGATCATTCCTTCCTCCTTGATACCTGTATTCATGTGGCTTCTGGAAGACCATGCTTTCTTGGTTTTCCTCCTAAATTTATTGCTTCTCCTTAGTTTCCTTTGCTGGCTCTTCTTCTCTGACCTCTTCAGAATGAAGCATGTCAAGGAACCTCTTCTCTCAGATATTTATACCCATTCCCTTGGTCAACTCACCTAGTTTCCTAACTATATGGCTCACCCACATGGAGATGGCTCCCAGATTTCTACCTGTAGACCACACTAACTCTCTTCTGAACTTTCAATTCAGACATCCACCTATTTAATGAACATCACTACATGCATGTCTAATGGACATCTCAAACTCAGTGCATCTAAAAATGAACACTTGAATTATTCCCTCAAACTTGCTTCTCCTTTAGCCTTTCCAATAGGGGCTAACGAAAACTTCATCCCTCTAGTTACTCAGGCCAAAACCACTAGAGTCATCTGAGTTTTCTTTCTCATTACCCATATCCAAGCTGTCTGCAAATCCTTTTCATTCTGCCTTCAAAATGCACCCCAGATTTGACTACTTCTTCCTCCTCCCACTGCTGTTCCCCTTCTCTGAGCCATCATTGTCTGTCTCTTCCCTGATTTGCTGCAGTTTCCTCCAGGTTGGTCTTTCTGCTTCCCCTTAGTCCCCTTCACTTTAAGCTCAATACAGTAGTCAGAGCAAAACAGGGTTGGCATTCCCATGATCACATCCTCCAGTGACTTCTTTCATTCTTAGCAAAAGCTGACATTCTTACGGGGCCTTCTTGGACCCATGTCATCTGGACATCCATCACCTCTCTCAATTCCTCTTCTACTCTGTTGCCCATGTGCCATCAATTCTAGCCATGTTACTCCCTGAGTGTTCCCTAGGGTGTCTTCCCAGAATGCTCTTCTTTGGGATGTCCATATAGTTAGCTCTTCCATTTCCTCTAGGTCTCTGCTTACCTGTCCCCTGACCTCCCTATTCAAAATTGAAACCTGCTCCCACAACCATTCCCAGTGCCTTCATCCTGCTTCCCATGGCATGCTCTACCTTTCAATGCATTCTATTACTTACTCATACTAAATATTTTAACATTTTTCCAGTGTATATCTTTCACCTCCTAGAAAAGGCAGAGGGTGTTATGTATATTTTCATTTGTTTTGTTGTTTTGTTCACTGGTATATCTCAAACTCCTGGAAGAAAGAATGACTGGGATATTGTTGGCACCTAATATTTGTTGGATGAAGAAATGGAGTGATAAGAATACGGACTTTGGAGCCACAGAGACCTGGGTTAAATTTCAGCTCTATTACTTATTGGCTGGGGGTCCTTAACCTCTGTGAGTCCCATGTTTCCTGCATAAAATAGGGGTCACTGTCACACCCTCCAGGCTTCTGTTGAGGGTTGATGGTGTCTGGTGACCCAAGGGCACACAGAGTGTGTTCAGCAGGCAAGGGTATTCGGATATGAGGTAAGGGGTGGCCTGCGAGCTGGTTGTGTGTGTTTCAGCTTCTGCCAGCAGGGCTTGTTCCAGTGCACCCTGCACCCTTGTGCCTCCACCTGCACTGCCTATGGTGACCGGCATTACCGCACCTTCGATGGGCTCCCATTTGACTTCGTGGGGGCCTGCAAAGTGCACCTGGTCAAGGTGAGTTCCTGGGTGTTTCTGCCTGACTAGCTCCATGGGAACCCACAGCAGCTGGGGCCAAGGACCTGTCCATGCACTTTTATGCTCTGTTCTCCAGTTTGATGCATGACTGGGTGGGAGGGGGGTCTGAGACCTGAGGTATGGCAACTAGAGCTGGAGGGAACCCCACTACCTGTCCGTTCACCACTACAGCCTGGCCTTGTTGGGTCTGAGGGGCTCGCTCTTTTGCTGTCTGTAGGAGAAAGAGTTAATGGTTTTTGAGCTTTTATTACAGTATATACTTGATGGTCTACTGAGCCATATTTGTGGATTCTTTCACTTAATCTCACAGCAACCTACAGGGTTGGATTACAGATGAACAACTTGGGAAGTTAAGGAACTTGCTCAAGGTCACCAGCTAGTCCAAGGCAGCTGGAGAGTTAGTGTTGCTGTGGAGTCACATCTTAAAGTCCTTGGTTCACCCAGGGGAAGAGGACTGGTGATGTGGGTGGCACAGTGAAGGCAAGATCCCCCCGAAGGAGAGAGGGCACCAGCAGTGCAGATGGGACAGTGCCAGACACACCAGGGCAATGTGGTTTTGCTAGGACCTATCCATCTCACCATACACGAGCAATAGCAATAATAACAACAATGAAACCTTTTATGCAAGAGGTCTGTGGGACAGGCCTTGTACCGGGTTCTTTCACATAATTCCTAAAACTCCCCCAAATGAAGATTATTTGCTTATTTTATTTTTTTAAATTTCAAAAGTATTGCATGCTTGTCACTAAAATGTTAAACAACATAGAAGAGTATGTTAAAAACATACGTTGCCCTTCACATCTTTGCTTCTATCCCTAGCTGCATAACATCTCCTAACAGGGATGAATCCCGCAAGCTCATTTTCCATCAAACACATGCATGACACACATGTACATACACACGTATACACATTCATGTGCGCACACAATTTATGTGAATAGAGTTCTGCAATTTGCTTTTTTTCTTTAAAAATATACCTTGGGCATTATCTCATATTGTCAGTATGTACTATTTTCTTTTTTACCCTTGATCTTAGCCAAAAGGCTGAGAAGCGATACTACTATTTTCTTTTTTGAGAGTGGAATAGTATTGCTATAGAGAGAAATTCTCTAGTTTATTTTGTTATATCCCTTGGATGGGCATTTAAGTTGTTTCCAGTATTTAAATATTGAAGCAACTAGTTGTATGGATATATTTCTAGATTCTTAGAAGTGAAATTGCTGTACAAAAAGTTATGTCCTTTAAAATGCTCAGTGCTGGAAAATAGCCCTCAAAGAGAGGTTTGCATCAAAAGTGTAGGTAAGATGGTGCCCCTGTCAACACCAAACACCTCTATTATATCAATACTTAAGTCATTCACTAATTGCATACTTTTGGGAGCATTACTCCATGCTAAATACCACATTAGGCACCCAGAAACAGAGGCTGTCAGAGAATTCAAGTAAGTTGTCCAAAGTCACACAGCTACTAAGAAGTAGGCTGAAAACTACTTCAAAGTCCATGTCCCTCCACCTCTGTGCTGTCAGCAAGATCTTTCTCCCCCTGGTTTTACTGCTTCCCTTTTCTTCTCCCCAGAGCACATCGAATTTCAGCTTCTCTGTGATTGTAGAAAATGTAAACTGCTACAGCTCTGGTATCATCTGCAGGAAATTTATTTCCATCAATGTTGGGAACTCAGTCATCATCTTTGACGACGACTCGGGAAATCCTGTAAGGCCCGGTGCTAATGAGGGTTGTGTAGACAATGTACAGGTTACCAAGGGGCTGGGGCAGGGGATAGCTGAAGACTGTGGTGCCACCATGTCAGGAGCCAAGGCTGAATTTCTTGGCCGGGGTCAGGAGCAAAGACATTGATGTCACTGCACAAGGAAGGCAGACTCATTGATGAAGTCCTGGAGCTGGGCAGAGATTTGTGGCTGACCCAGGTATCGGGGGCACTCAGGCCTCAAGACTGACTGCCTGTCCCTCTAGAGTCCTGAGAGCTTCCTGGACGAGAAGCAGGAGGTGCACACGTGGCAAGCAGGGTTCTTCATGCTGGTGCATTTCCCGCGGGAGCACATCACCCTCCTGTGGGATCAGAGGACCACGGTGCATGTGCAGGCTGGGCCTCAGTGGCAGGTAGTCACCTGGGCTGAGCATGAGCCAAGTCGCTGGGTGTCCTTGGGTGAGCGGTCCCTCCCAAGGAGCCAGGAAGAGCCTGCCTTTGTCCTATCTACTGCCCTACTCTGTGCCCCTTCTCCCCTGACATTGCCCAGCCCTCCTCAAACTGCAGCCTGCAGCAGTTGCTTCTGGGTCCATGGTAGACTCCCGGGCTCATGAGGACTCCTGGCCCATGCTCACCCCTGGCGTGCCTGCATTGACTTGCTGCCCTTCTTTCAGGGCCAGCTGGCAGGCCTCTGTGGGAACTTTGACTTAAAAACCATCAATGAGATGCGGACCCCGGAGAACCTAGAGTTAACCAACCCGCAGGAGTTTGGCAGCAGCTGGGCTGCAGTTGAGGTAAATCCTCCCGGGCAAATCTTTCCCAGGCTGGCTGCACCCCTCACTCAGATGGGCACTGGCTCCAGGTCAGGGAAGAGGGACATCTGCATCACACTGCCCCTGAGAATGTTCTCCCAGGTCCTGACTGGCATCCCCAGCCCTAGACTCTGTCCTGTAGCCTGAGGACGTGGCCCAGCCCCAGGGGCAGTGAGGAGGGGTTGGAAGAGGGCAAAGTCCCCATCCTGGGAGAGATGGCCACTGTGAAGGGAGGGTGAAGCTCACAGAAGCACGACCGTCTTGTCTACGCCCATGCCTCTGGTACCTGGCACTGTGTACGGCACAGAGAAGACAGACATATGGCTGACATAATCCTGGGGCCAGGGCTGGGGTTAAAGGGGAGGCTGTGTTTGGTTGGATGAATGCATCAGAGAGAAGGCCTCTGGGAGGGAGGACAACACTGGCAGGGGCAGGAATGAGAGCGGTGTCCCTGAGTCTTGGAAGATTCCTGACAAGGCTGCTAAGCTGTGAATAATGGATGGAAACAGCACTGAATTGAGCTAGAGGCCTGGTTTCTTGTCTTGGATCATCCACTAACTTGATGGGTGACCTTGAGTAGATCCTGTCTTCTGTGTGGTCCTCTGTGAAGTGAGGGCACTGTGCCAGGAGAGGGTTGGTGCCTAGATTTCACTTCATGTGCCAAAACTGGGCAGTCAGAGAGGCTGCCTGGACAGCTGCATTGAGAAATACCTAAGCCTGGTGTCATGCTCAGCAGGACGGAGGACTGAGATCTATTACTTCTGTCTGTCATGGGTGCAGCAATGGAGAATGGTGATATGAGTGTTATCTGTTTGCCTTTTTAACTGAGTGACCTTATTCTCTGCTGAGGGGTAGTTGGAGACAAGCCTGGGTAGATGGAGTAGGCAAAGCAATTGGGCATAGCCAAGAGCTCAATGCAATCCGGAGGTAGGCAAAGCTGTTCCTGTTGTAATCCATCCCTTTGTCATTGCCCCGGCCCCCACGCCCCATATTTCTTTGTTGTTTATTATATCTTTAGGCATGTTCTGGAGCACTCCAGTGGAAGTGTAGGCCTGAAGAAAGAGGTTCAGCAGACACGAGGGAAATGTGTATTAGTTATCTGTTGCTGTGTGACAATATTATCAGACTCAGCAGCATTAAACAACACACATATCTTACCTCAGTTTATCTGGGTCAGGAATCAGGGCACATAATTTGGTCCTGTGCTTAGTGACTTACAGGCTGCATCAAGGTGACAGGCAGGATGGACTGTCTCTCGGAGGGTTCATGGGAAGGAACTGCTTCCCTGCCTCTTCCTGTGGCTGTGGGTGGCATCTAGCTCCCGGCAACTGTAGGACTGAAGATCCAGCTCTTTGGTTAGCTGTTGGCCAGAGGCCACCCTCAGCCCCTGGAGGCCACCCACACTTTGGGCCTCGTGGGCTCCCCACACAGCTGCTTGCCTCCTCGTAGCCAGCAAGGGAGAGACACCAGCAAGATGGGCTCTGCAGTATTATGTAACATAACCAGGTCATCACACACATGTAACAGTGTCCACCCATCCCTTTTCCACGTTCTCTGGGTTTGAAGCAAGTTGTAGACCCCCCCCCCCCAGGAGGGGATTATACAAGGATGTGAATACCAGGAGGCAGAGTCAGGGCAGATGCCCCTGCAACAGGCATTTTGGGGGGTGGGGAGGTCAGCAGCCCCATCTCTGCCCTTCAGTGCCCCGATACCCTGGACCCCCGGGACCCATGTGTCTTGAATCCTCTCCGGGAGCCATTTGCCAAGAAGGAGTGCAGCATCCTGCTCAGTGAGGTGTTTACGACTTGTCACCCTGTGGTGAGTTGACCCCTACTTCAGCCCCTCCAGAGTCCCTTCCCACTCCCTCAGGGTCCCTTCTGGTCTCAGACCCCCACGTCTTGGAAGAAACACCTAGGTCCAGGGAGGAGACCGGTCTCTGTCACTCTCCTGCCTCCAGTCTGCCCCTTTTCCCAGAGGACCAGGCACAGTCTCCATGCCCTCTGTGCACCCAGCTCAGCCTGGCTCTTCTTGTCAGGATGCTCTGCTGCAGATCGAACACACCTGCCTTATACTGCAGAGCTGCCTCTTGCCTGTCCTGCCCTGGGCCCAGGGAGGAGAAGAGTTAGGTCCTGAATGGGGGTCTGCCTACCCCTTAGAGTTCTAGTTTCCTCTCAGCTGGCTGCCTTCCTCCCCCAGGCCCCGGCCTCACAGCTCACCCTAGGCCATGGCCCCTTTGTGTCTGAGCTGGTGGCCAGTAGCCGGAAAGCCACAGGTCTGTCATTCAGGATCTGACCTCTGACCTCTGACTTCTGACCTCCCGCAGGTTGACGTCACTTGGTTTTACTCAAATTGCCTCACAGACACGTGTGGGTGCAGCCGCGGGGGTGATTGCGAGTGCTTCTGCGCCAGCGTGTCTGCCTACGCCCACCAGTGCTGCCAGCACGGGGTGGCCATTGACTGGCGGACCCCCCGCCTCTGCCGTGAGTGTCCCACACCCTTCATCCCAGGGACAGGGCGGGTGGGGGCTGCATTTATTGACTACTCAGTATGTGCCATGTACCAACCGCTTGGTGGGTGTTGTTCACTGACCCTTTGAAATAGGTACAGTCAGGGAGCCTGCAGCCCAGAGAGAGGTTAACTAACACAGTTGAGGCCACCCAGATTAGTGGCGGAGCCAGGTCCATCCCTAGGTAGCGTGGTGCAAACATGTGCTCCGGACCACTTTGCTACTAGTTCCGGGAGTGCTGCCATTTACTTCACCACAAGGGGGCGCGCTGAGCCCACGCTTGTAGGCGCTCGTCACCTCCGAGCTGCTTGGTGGGGGCTTCTCTGCTGAGCTAGATACTGCAGAGGGGCCCGGTCCCCTTCCCACCCCAGGCTCTGGGAAGACTGGCTTCTGTCAACACATTACCAAGAGCCTGCTCCGGGCCAGGCTTTGAGCCTTTGCTGGAGGCCCTAGAGGAACCACTGTATTATCTCTCCCTTGGACGTCTGAATCCAAGACCATCCTTGACTCTTGGAGTTTGGGAGACAGGACAGGCCCAGCTCTTGGGGGAGGAGGGAGGCTGGGATGCCAGAGGCTCTGGCTCTGTCCGTTTGTTCCAGGCTCTGTGCTGGCTCTTAAGAAGACTCTGTTCTCTCTTTCAGCTTATGACTGTGATTTCTTTAACAAAGGTAAGCTCATCACCCCCAAGTGGAACCCCAGGGGCCAGGGTGCTGCCAGCGCTGCCTTTGTGCCACATCACCCTCAGCCAATCTGAGGTTCTGTTGTCCTGAAGAGCTGTGACATGGGGACCCCATCAGGCAGAGAGAGTTCTGATGGTGCAGGGCCCAGGGGTGCCCACGGACTCTGCCCAGTACTTCCTGCAGCCCCCGTGTTTAGCCAGAGATTGAGCTCACCTGGAGCAGCTTCACCGGGAGGTAAAAGCCCCATTTACACCAATATGCCAGCTCCGCAGCCTTCTAATCGAGCTCACCAGGCCCACAGCTGGTCATCTGGGGTTCCCTGAAGATGAGAGCTGGCCAAAGCAAATGCAAACTGCTCTTTCTGAAGAAGGTGGGGCAGAACATACAGCCTGTCAGATCCATCTTCAAATACAGCCAAGGTCACAAGGTAGCAAGACGTGCTTCAACATCTGGATTATTAATGAGGGTGAAGACACAGGTTATAACTAAGGATCCAGAGAAGCTTAATTTCCAGTATTAGAGCCATTTAGTCAATTTTTTACTGGGTTGAATGGGCAACCGGGGACGGGATAGATTTTAGCACTGCTAAAAACAGAGCAGTTTTTAGCACTGAATTTCATCCATTTGAGCCAAGGTCAGGCCTGGGCAGAGTTAGGTGTTCTCCCATCCTTGGTGCTATGCACCCCTGACTTCCAAGCCCCCAGCCCTCCCCTGGGTGCCACTCTTCCAGAGCCAGTGTACATGGGGGTGGCCCAAGACCTCATCCTTAGTTTTATGCATTAGATAATGGTCTGAGAAATTCTTCCCTGACAAGAGTATGGCTGGTGGAATGGCAGGGACAGACTAGAGACAAGGACCTCAGTTAGGGGGTCTGCAAGATGAGGGCTGGATCAGGGCATAGCACGGCAATGCAGAGATGGTCCAGCCAAAATGTTAGCCTCCAAGAGCCCTTGATGGGCCCAAACCTTTAACTCCTAAAGGTTGAGTCTGTAAGGGGGGAGAACTGCAGTTTCTGGGACAGGCAAGGTCACCCTGACACCAGGCAAGACATTTCAGAAAGAGTGTGAGCAGAGTTTTCTCCCTTCTGTGGCATTTTGGGTGGCAGTAACTGGCAAAGGACAAGCTGTTTCTAGCATCTTCCACCTACCCACCCACCCACTCACCCATTCCTTACTCTGTTCCTCTACCAACATTTTCTCTAGTCTGGGCCCTGTGGGGCATGGGGGTATCAGTGGTAAGTGAGACCTGTCACAGCAGTGTGCTGAGCTGGCCTACACCAAGTGTGTCCCTAACTCCACATTCGGTTGGTAGTTTGAAATTAGCCACTGCCAGGAGTATTTACACCATGGAAATCAGCAACACATTACACATTAGATTCTGTTTATTTATTTATTTTTTCCTGAGTGCTGGTTGTTAACCGTTCACCAGCACAGCACTACCTGCCTCATGGCTAGTGGGGGAAACGGGAGCGGACCCCTCAATTCAGATCCTCATCATAGAGCAGTGACCAATGTGTGGCTGTTCCAAAGGCTGTCAGGGTGCAGAGGAGGAAGGATGACAATGTTTGTGAGACAGAAGAGGGTGCAGGGAGAGCTCACCAGGGAGGTGACATTTCAGCTAGTCCCCAAAGACTGAGTAGGTGTTTGCCAGGCACAAAACAGGGAGGACTCTGAGAGGGGGTGGAACGGCATGCCGGAGACACAGCTAGGACACAGCTCGGCTCTCTCAAGGAGGAGCGAGAGAAGTTCAGTGTGGCAAAAGCCAGGGAGTAGGGAGCCAGTGGGGATTCAGGGGTCGGGTCAAAGAGTCCCGGGATTCAAACTGGGGTCTTTGGATTCTGTCCTGAGGGCAAAGGGGAGCCTGGAAGTGTGGCTGGAAGGGGACTCAGGCAGCTGTGGGGAGGAGGCCCTGGAGGACAGGGGGCCCCAGAGGCAGGAAGGCAGCTGGCTGGGGAACCCCTGCCCCACTCCAGCTCACACCCACGGCTCCAGGAACCCCCAGACAGGAGAGTGACACATGCTTAAAATAAATAGCGAAGCATGAACACTGGGCCCGAGTCTCCGGCCTTCATCCCTCAGGCCTTGGGTGGGCAGAGACCAGGTGTGCTGTCCTCTCTGAGGGCAGAGGAGCCTCTGAGTGGAGCAGTGGCTGTACTGTGTCACAGGTCAGGCGTTAGGTGGGCACGGAGACCCGTTTGGGGGCCCCAATGTCCCCAGAGGTGGCCTTCTTCCCAGACTCCCTGTGAAACGACTCAGTCTCAGACTATCAGCTTGGAGCTTTGTCCCTTCCTTCTCTTGGACATCAAGGTCCCTAGGGCCTGGATAGGAAATCCATCCCCCAAGGCCCAACTGTGCATCTTGTCTCTTTCCACCTCTGGCAGGATGGGAAGGGTGGGACGGGAGATGGGGCTTCTGACTGGGCTCTCTCTCCAGCGCTAGGTAAGGGCCCCTACCAGCTGTCCAGTGTGGCAGCCGGCGGGGCCCTGGTGGCCATGAAGTCTGTGGGTGGTGACATAGCCCTAGTAAAGGCAGAGGAGGTGGCGCCAGGGGACATCGTGAGCTTCCTGCTGACAGCTGCTCTGTACAAGGCCACGGCCCACGGTAAGCGCCCTCGCCCCAGGTCCAGCCCCAGTCAGGCCCTCTGGGGAGGGAGGCGGGTGCTGGAGGAGGGGAGGATGCCCAAGCCCTGAGCCAACTGCAAGCCTGGAGGGATGAGGACTCAATAGCTGCCTCTTTCCTGGTTCAGACTGGGCTTCTGGGTCAGTTTCTTAGCCTGTATGGAAAAAAAGGGATCTTTTCCATCTTTCAAAAAAATCCTAGGGAGGGCAAGGCCCAGATGGACCTTAGCACCTCACTTTATGCCAGCAGTGGTCCAGAAAAGCCTAGGGGCAACTCCCCCTCCTCTTCCTCCTTCTTCCTTCTCTCTTCTTCCCTCTTTCCTCCTTGTCCTCCCCCAGCCTCTCTCCTTGCCTTCCTGTCTTTCACTGAACCATATTTTCGTACCAAGCACACAGCTAGGCACAGGGGATCGGGGCTGTGAGGGACACAGTCCCATGGGTCCCAGGGCTGAGGCAGTCACAACAGCTGAAGGGCCACTGAGAAGGGCCCCTGGCTCAATCTTAGGGAGGCAGAAGTGGCTTCCTGAAATAAGTGATATCCCCTCGAGGGGCAAAGAGTTGGGGAGGGACTTGGGAGCTAAGTTCAGGAGTCAAGACATCCCAAGGGCACGTGGGGCGCATGGAAAGGCTATAAGTGGCTGGGGAGACACTGTGGCTCCTGCCCAGCCTAGGTGCAGCCGAGGTCTCCAGCTATGGGTAATGGTGAGCTATGGGTAATGCTGGAGCAATCGGTAATGGTGAGCCCCAGTGCAGTAGGAATACAGGGCAGATTCACACAGCTGCACGAGGAGCCCTGGGGGAGAGGAGCCTGGTGCCCCAGCCCCTGAAGAAAGCATCGCCTCCCCAGATCCATGTGGTCCTGATAAGGAAGGAAGGGGGTCCCCCAACCTCTCAGAGGCTGGACCATCTGCTTAGTGGGCAATTTCTGTTCTCCAGTCACTATTTTAGTACAGGAAGTAAGGTGTGTGCAGAGGGGCTGGCTTCCCTGCAGTTGCTGTCTCCCCAGTTTATAGGTGAGAGAGTAGAGGCTGGAGAGGTTAGGTATTTACCCAAGGGAACTGGGCTCCTGAGCACCGACAGGAGTCAGCCTTTGGGCTGCAGAGTCTGTTTTCTGTGCCATGCTGCTCTCAAGCAGAGGGGTTAAGAAAAAAACACATCTTAGGGCCAGGGATTTAGCTCAGTGGTTTTGCCGCCTGCTGCGCAAGCTCAAGGACCCAAGTTCGGCCCCCGGTACCAAAAAACAAAACAAAACAAAAGAACCTCACATCTTAGAGAAGGGAAGGTAAAAGTGACTTGAGTGTTTTAAGTTAAAGAAAACCTTTGCGCCTTAAGGTCTGGGTTCAGCCCCTCCCCGTTAAGAGCACTTCTGGAAAATGGTTGAGAAGCCGTAGTCTGGGCCAACCTCAAAGGCAAGGTTCAGAAAGGAAGCGACTTGCCTGAGGTCACACAGCCTGTGCGAGTGCTTAGCCCTTGGTGCCACCCTGGCCCACTGTGTGGTGGTTAAGATCCTGGGCTCTGGCTTTCGCCTGCCAGGCCTCAATCCTGCCCCATGGCCATTGTCAGCCAGGTCATTGGGCCTTGAATTTACCTGTTCATTACAATGTCCTCCTTCACTGCGTGTGAGCTCCAAGAGGGCAGGGCCTCTGCTCATTTTGTCCCTTACTGGGTCCCCGTACTTAGGACATTGCTTGGCACCCAGTATGCATCTGCTGCTGAATGAATGAAGACTCCACTTCATTGGGTTCCCATAGGAATTTTTTTTCGCTTTTTAAAAATTAATTGTACAGATCCCTGGGTTTCATTTTGGCAGATTCGCATGTATACATAACATACTTTGATCATTGAATCCCTCCATCATTCCCTTGAGCCACCCTCCCCCCAGCTTTGCATTGAGGGGGGGCTCATTGCATAAATTTTGTTCATATCCGTGCCCCCATTATCTGCCCTTATATCCCCTTCCCCTCCTTTTTATTCCCTTCCTCTTGTCTAATAATAGTCTTCCTTCTACTTTTTTGTTATCTTTTTTAGATTCCACATATTAAGGAGAGCATGTGATATTTGTCTTTCTGGGTCTGTCTTATTTTGTTCAACATGATAGTCTCCAGATCCATCCATTTTCCTGCAAATGACACAATTTCATTCTTCCTTATGGCTGAATAAAACTCCATTTTGTAAACATACCACATTTTGTTTATCCATTCTTCTGTTGATGGGCCCGTAGGCTGGTTCCATATCTTGGCTATTGTGAATTGTCCCACAATAAACACGGGTATGCAGGTATCCCCGGAATATGCTGACTCTAATGCTTTAGGAATATACCAAAGAGTTGTATAGTAAGCTCCTATAGTAGGTCTTCTTTATTTATTTACTTTTGTAATCTTGATGATACCCATTCTGATTAGGGTGAGATGGAACCTTGAAGTAGTTTTGACTCACTAATGGCTAAAAATATTGAACGTGTTTTTATATAGTTATTGGCCATTTGCACTTCTTTTGAGAAGTGTCTGTTCAGTTCATTTGCCCATTTATTGTTTAGGCTATTTGATTTTTGTGTGTGTGTTATGCTCTTTGTGTTCTTTATATATTCTAGATATGAATCCTCTGTTGGGAAAGTAGCTGGCAAACATTTTCTTTCATTCTGTATGATGTCTCTTTACTCTGTTAACTGTTTTCCTTGCTGTGCTGAAACTTTTTAATTCCATATAATTTCATTTGTTGATGCTGTGCTATTGGAGTCCTGTTAGGAACTCTTTGTCTGTGCCTGTAGCTTCAAGTGCTTCCCATATGTTTTCTTTTGGCAGTTTCAGGCTTTTTGAGTCTTGTACCTTGGAATTTGATCCATTTTGAATTGATTTTTGTACAGGTTGAGAGATAGAAATCTAGTTTCAATCTTCTACAGTGCTATATCCAGTTTTTCCCAGAACCATTTGTTAAAGAGGCTATCTTTTTGCCAACGTATATTTTTGGCTTCTTTGTCCAGAATCAAATGGCTATAGTTATGTGGGTTTGTTTCTGTGTCCTCTATTCTTTTCCATTTGTCTATGTGTCTATTTTTGTGCCAGTACCATGCTCTTTTTGTTACTATTGCTTTTATAGTACAGTTTGAAGTCAGGTATTGTAAGCCTCCAGCCTTGCTGTTTTTGTTTGGATTGCTTTGGCTATTTTGGGTTTTTTGTATTTCTGTATAAATTTTAGGGTTGGTTTTTCTAGTTCTGTGGAGAATGTCATTGATATTTTGATGGAACTGCATTGAATCTGTAGATTGCTTTTGATAATATGGCCATCTTGACAATATTAATTCTGCCAATCCATGAACATTGGTGTTCTTCCATCTTCTGGTGTTTTTTTCAATTTCTTTCTTCAGTGTTCTGAAGTTTTCAGTGTAGAGGTCTTTCACTTTCTTAATGAGATTGATCCCTAGGCACTTTATTTTATTTGTAGCTATTGTGAATAAAATTGTTTTCCTGATTTCTTTCTCAGCCAGTCCATTATCAGTGTATAGTAAAGCTATTAATTTTTAATGTTGATTTTATATCTTGCTACATTGCTGAATTCATTTATCAGCTCTGAGAGTCTTTAGGGTCTTCTAAGTATAGGATCATATCATCTGCAAACGAGGATAATTTGACTGCTATTTTTCCTATTTGTAGCCCGTTTTTTCCTCTTGCCTAATTGCTGTAGCTAAATTTTCAAGAACTATACTGAATTCTATACTGAGTAAGAGTGGTGAGAACAGACTTGTTCTTGATCCTGAAGGAATTTAACAGGAGGCAGGAAAAGGCTTCCTTGGCCTAGTAAGCCATTTATAAAGAGCAGTTGTTCTTAACTTCAATAATGGACCCTTCTCGCAGTTACTGCATGTCTTTCTGCAGCGGCCTAGGGAGGAATAAGGGGACATGGGGCCAGGTGGGGTGGGTGAAGTTGCACCAGGCTGGAGCCAGCCTTCCACACATATCCCACTGCCTGTGTCTTACCACAGCCTAGGTGTTAATCCCTCACCCACAACACAGCCCATGTGGGGACTGGGAACTCAGATCCAGGGACATTCCATATACCTGCTTGGCCTTGGGACTCTGGGGATCCATGGGACCCTGTGGGGAGGGGCGGGGCTTGTCCCCCTGGCAGCCACCCTAGTGCCCTACAGATTGACACTCCAGAGCCAGGAAACAGAACGTAGGCTTCAGGCCTCTGGGCAAACTTTCTCTCTGGGACTCTTGCCAGCTGGGCTTGGACTAGGGGCTGCCAGCTCTGACCCTCTGGGATTCTAAGAGTAGCAGGACCAAGCTGAGGACACTGAAACCTGGCCAATCACCAAGCCCCAGCTGGTCCCACATGTCCAAAACCATGCAGCTCCTTCAGGGCGGCCATTTCTGTCTGCTTTGTTTGCTGCTGTGGGCAGAAGGTAAGGCAGCAGGCAGAAGGAAGGGGGCCCAGATTGTCCATGGGGGCATCATCTTGAGTTACTGAGAGTGCTGGACCCTTCTCTGTGCTGACCTTACCCATGTGGCTCTGTGCAGACCCGGATGTGGTTTCCTTGGAGGCAGCAGACAGACCCAACTTCTTCCTCTACATCACGGCCAATGGGTCTGTGGAACTGGCTAAGTGGCAGGGCGGAGAAGCCTTCCACCACCATGCCTCCTTCTCGCTGCACCGGGGGACATGGCGGGAGGGCCTGGTGGCCCTGGAGTCCCTGGCAAAACCTGGCTCCTTCCTCTACGTGTCACGCTCTGTGCTGGCCTTGCGGCACTATGTGCATACAGAGGCGTTTCGCAGGGGCACACTCTTCCGCCTTCTGGGTAGGTGCCCACCCGCCATCACCTTTGTCCTTGGCACTGTGCACTCATTCAACCACTCTTCCTGCCCTCTCTCCACTGCCCCCTTCCGGTCACCCCAAGAGATAGGGTCATCCTTCTGGTACATGGAGGCCACAAGGGGGCCATTCTAGGATGAGAGGTGGCCTGTCCTCCATGTCAGTGGCCTAGGAAACTGTGCGCAGTGTGGCCTGGGGCTCAGCCAGTTTCCTGGGTCCTGCCTACTGCCCCGGGCCAATTACATGGGCTAAAAATACATGGCCTTTGTGGAAGTGAGGGGAGAAGTGATCCTGATGGCAGCTCGAGGAGCCTGCGGCTCAGGTTTCTTGGGTTGTCTGCCTGTGAGCTTAAGGATGGCTCTCTGGTGCCAGCTGAGCAGCCAGCTGCCTCCCTCTCCCCCCATGGGGGGCCCAGGCCCCTGGGCAGTGGTAGGGCAGCTCCCTGCTCTTTCCCATCAAGGCCAAGGCTCACTCTGACCCTGGCCCCAAAATGCTGACCTCTGCCTAATCTGGAGGAGCCATGCTGACATCCAGCTGTTGTGTGTGAATCCTCCAGTGATGCCCATCCACCAGGATGGAGTCATCCTCAGCTGTGACATCAGAACTCGCTGAGTCCTCCCCTGGAAGACACAGGGGCACTGTGGAAAGAGCTCAGGCTCTGCAGCTGGAATCCTAACCCTGTCCCTGGCACTTAGAAGGGGTCCTCCATGTCTCCATTCTGTGACTTTACTATAAAATCCTCATAAGGACCTGGTGAGGTTGACTGGCCCTTGTGGGCATCGCTCTGGGCCTGACACATGGCAGGTGCACCCCAGATATCAGTTCTCGGTTTCCTCTCCAGGCACAGTGTGGGGCTCAGGGTGTCGGGAGGGGCTGCCAGGGTGGGGCTGCCAGGGTGGAGCTGCTCTCTCCGGCCTTCCTGGAGCCTGCCCACACCTCCCTGCCAGCCTGTGGGTTCAGAAACTAGTCCTTTGCCCACCTCCAAGTCCCCTCCCCCATAGGCCACAGACTTGATTTCTCAAGGTGCTGGCCACAGGGCATCTTTTGAAAACATCTCCCTTGGAAAAGTTTATTTTCCCTCTATCATCTGTGCCTCAGTGTACTCATCTATAGCCTGGAGATAATAACAGTGGCTTCTTCCATTAGGATGACTGGGAGAACTCAAGAGTAAACACATGCTTTAGCGTAGCACTCAGTGCTGTGTAAAAGTTGGCTGCCATCATGATCATTAGCATTAGGCCAGCTACCAGGGGCAGCGACGACAGTGCTCACATGCACTCAGGCCCTTGAGGCTCCTGCAGAGAGGCCCCTCTGGAATAGAGGCAGCAGTGAGAGAGAGCAGCTCAAGGGCCAGGTGCCTAGGAAGGCCTGGGCTCAGCTGGGAAGGGTCCCCAGCACTTCACCTCACCCCTCAAGGGTGAGCTTCTTTGCCGCCATGGCGGTTGCTGGTGGCCCTGCCAGAGACAGGGCAAGGGGAGGTGATGCAGAGCAAGCCTGGCACCAAGGTCCCGGAGGGGAGGGTGTGGGGCAGCCTTGGCAGGGATTAGGGGCTCAGGTGTCCGCTTTATCCACCCCCAAAGCCCCAGGCTCGGCCCTACACCAGGTTTGCGGGACTCCATCCCCAGGACCCACAGCTCCAATCCGCCACCATGGAGACAGCCCCTTGTTTTCTCCTTCACTCCTCTTGTCTCCTCTTGGGCAGGGAGGGCAGGACCTGAGCGCTCTGGCACCTCTGTGCTCTGCCATGTGACCCAGAACCGGTGCCCGGTCTCACTCGGTCTAGACTCTGGGATGGTCCACCTTTCTAGATGCCAAGCCCTTGGGGGCTGCCTACCCCATCTGTGAATGGCGCTATGATGCCTGTGCCAGCCCCTGCTTCCAAACCTGCCGGGACCCAGGAGCAGCCAGATGCCAGGATGTGCCCAGGTGAGGGGTGAGGGGCTGTAGGTGTGCAGTCAGGATGTGTGCGCAGTGTGCTTGAGCATACATGCACGCATACTTGTGCATGCACACACATGTGTGGACAGGCTTGTATGTAGTCTGTGGGCACGAGTATGAACATGTGCTAAGGTACACATGTGTGTTCAGATATACCCATGTATGAGCTCTTCATATGAATGGGGATGTGTGGACCAGGCTAATTGTGCCTTTATCTATAAGTGTGCCATAGGATATATATGTGCATATCTATTTGTGCATGACGTACATATAGCTGAACCTTGTGTGTGTTTATATGTCTAAGTATGTGCAGCTGTGTATATGCATGTGTGTGAGCTGCATGTATGTGGGTGGTGTGTGCATCTGTGTGTATGCATGTGTGTGTATACACTTATGTTTGTGGGACTGTGTGTAAGTATTTGGTGTCCTGGAGGTGTACATGAGGCCGAGTGATCTGTAGCTAGGTGGCAACATGCCAGCATGTTACATGTGTATGCATAGCCGCGTGTCTCCCATGTGTGTCTCCCTCTGAGCCAGGGAGGGGATAAATATGTGCACAAGTGCAGTGCATGCATATCTGGGAATATGTGATGTCTCTGTGGAGGTTCATGTGAGAGTGTATGATTAGCATGTGCACATGCATGCCATAAAGAAGGTTGAGACCTGTGTTCTATGCAGGTGAAAGGGGGTGAGCAACCCCATGTTCTAGACCATTAACCCACCCCTGCTCTACCCTCAGGGTAGAAGGCTGTGTCCCTGTCTGCCCCGTCCCCAAGGTCCTGGATGAAGTCACGCAGAGATGCGTCTACTTGGAGGACTGTAAGCAGCCAGAACTTCCCCTTCCTCCTCAGGTTCCCCCTAGGTCTCCAGGGTCTTATTGAGCACCCGTGCCTGGAGCCTCTGGTTCCTGAGCAGCAGGGTCAGCACGGGCCTGGGGACAGAGAATGCTTTAGAGCAGGCAGAGGACGAGGTGCCTGCTGCACCTTGGAAGGCAATCGGAAGCTGCCCCTCCTGTTACCTCTGGGCCCACACCTCAGTGCTGCCCAGGGAGACGCCCGGGACTGCGGCCACACCTCTTGCACCTCTCCTCTCGTCTGTCCCAGGTGTGGAGCCAGCTGTTTGGGTCCCCACAGAGGCGCTCGGCAGTGAGACCCTGCCTCCTGGACGAGTGCTGCCCACCCCCAGAGACAAGCGGCCACAGCTGCCACCGGAAACTCCCACGGCCCCCATGCTCAGGCCAGCCCTCACCCCAGCAGCCCCTCTCACTGCAGCCCTGAACCCCGTGATGGCAGCCACTGAGGGGCCAGCGCTGGCCCCAGGCCCCACCCAGCCCACCCTGCAGCAGCCACTGGGGCTCACTGCCTCTAACTTCTCTGTCCACACCACAGAGGCCCCCGCCAGCAAGGGAGAAACCGCCAGTGTCTCGGCCACCTCCCACCTCCTGGGATCCACATCCCTCCCCTTATCTCTGCAGACACCCACTTCTGGCATGGCATCAGGTGCCATGGAGACAACCAGGATGACTGTGACCTCTGCAGGGAGCCCCGAGCTCACAGTCTCCTCCCAGTCCCCCCCTGTACCACGCTTCCCACTCATGACCAAAGCTGTGACGGTCCCAGGTCATGGCTCCTTGCCTGTTAGGACGACACTCCCGCCTCCCTCCTTGCCACCAAGTCCCTCCTCTAGGCCTACGGCTCCCCCTGGGGTGACCTCCAGGCCCCCTACCTCCACAGGCTTCCCCAAGGCTTTGCTGACACCTACTGTAACTGAGGTCACAAACAAGACAAGGACCCCCCAGCCCACCCTGGCCCAGAGCAGCACTGCCCCAGCGGTGGCTAGTACAGCCACGGAACAGGGTCTTGTCAGTCCCCTTGCCACCAACGGCCCAGAGGAGGTGCTACCCACAGGGAAGGGTGAACCCGGGCATGGCCAGCCCATGGGCCTGCCAGCATCCCTACCTCCAGGCTCAGTCCCCACTGCACTGCCCCACCCAGCCCTGCACGGCACCACGGCCCCCCGGCCTCCAGCTCTGGCCCCAGAGACCACGGCTGCTGCCAGCCTGCCCACAGCTGCTCAGGGGCTGGGAGCCACAGCCTTCCTGTCTCCAGAGTCAACCCGGCCTTCCCAGCTCCTCTCTGGCCTGCCTCCTGACACCAGCTTGCCCCTGGCCAAAGTGGGCACGTCTGCCCCAGTGGCCACGCCTGGCCCCAAGGGCTCTGTCACTGTCTCTGCACATCAGGCCACATCTCTGGCAGTGGCCTTGGCTCTACCTGCTCAGACACTCAGCCCCGCACTGCCTGTCACCCTGGCTGTGGCAGCCCAAGTCCACCCATCCAGTCAGACTGCCCCTCAGACAACAAGCGTGGCTCCGGGGCTGCTTCTGGGGGCCACATTGCCAACCTCTGGAGTTGTAGCTGTGGCTGCAGGGGCGGCCCGTACTGCATCTGTTGTCCCACGAAAGAGCACCACACAGAAAATGGCCATCCTGTCCAAACACATGTCCCTGCCCACTTCTGTCTATGGCTCTGCCAAGAGTGGGCCCACTGGGCTTACACCAGCCTCAGCCCACACTCCTGCTCCCTTGGTGACTGAGGCTGGCACAGTGCCACTGGTGGCCACATCCCATGCCCCCAGCCGTGTCTCAGCCAGGACGGCCTCCCAGGAGAGCTCACTGGTTCTGCTGCCTCAGCTGGTAGAGGCCCAGGGAACCTCAGCAGGACCCCAGCTCCCAGTGGTGCCCCTGGGTGAGGCCACCACCGAGCAGTCTGGGCGCTCAGCCCCGGCCCATGGCATTGCAGCAGGTTCAGCTGAAGCCTTGGCCACCCTCGAGGCCAACACGTCTGCCACCTGTGTTGTGAGTGACCTGTTGGGGTGGTTCCCCTGTCTGTAGTCCCTCCCTCCCCTGTGCCACTGGACACCACATGCTCACCTTCCTGGGTCCACTGCAGCCTCTGTCCCTTAACAAGCAGCCCAGCTGCGAGATGGAAGTGGAGTCGCTGTCTGTGCCCCTGCCCTGCTCTCTTGGTGCTCCTCAGGGACCCTGAAGCCACAGTCGGCCTTGTCCTGCCCATCTGGGCCCAGGCTGCTGGCAGATGGCTTGGTGTGATGCCCGGGGTGCCCGTGGGTGCTTGATGTGCCTGAGTACCTGTGTGGAAGCTGCGAGGATGTTAGCTTTGTGTTCACATGTTAGACTTACAATGAGTGCTTGTGTATCTGGGTGTGGTGCATGGTGTTGTGAGACATCTTTGTGGGAAATAGGGAGTGTATGTGTGTGCATGTGTGTGTGCAAGCTTAGGTGTCTGTGAGTATGAATGTTGTGTCTGCACGCCGTATGTCTGGAGCTCTTATCTTGGGCCAGGCAGTTATGCAAAGCGCAAAAGTCTCAGGGTATTTGTCCCTTGGTCTCGAATCCAGTGATATGCGCACCTACTAGGCATCATTCCCTGGTAGTCTTGCATTGTTCCAGCAAGTCGGGTGGGGAAGGAGGTGCAGCTCCCGGGGCAGGCACTCACCTGTCCCTCTGCTCTGTGCCCCAGCCCATTGCTGAGCAGGACTGTGTCCGCCACATCTGCATAGAAGGCCAGCTCATCCGTGTGAACCAGTCCCAGCACTGTCCTCAGGGTGCTAGACCCCCTCGCTGTGGGGTCCTGGGCCTCGCAGTGCGAGTGGGCGGGGACCACTGCTGTCCTCTCTGGGAGTGTGCCTGTGAGTCATGCGGAAACCTTTGTGTCCCCCTCACCCGCCTACCCCAGCGTGACCTCTACCCTTGATCTGTGTGCTCCTCCACCCTCTCCCGTGAGACCTCTCATCCCGTGTGACCCCTGACCTGGAAGGTTCCCCACCCTCGCACCCTTTGTTGTCTGTGAGGTGCCTCATCCAAGGGACCCTCTCAGGGTGGACCCCAGGGCCTCTGAATCACCTAGGAGATGGCCCAGGCACCTGCCCCATCTTCCTGGGTGCCTCGGCCTCAGAGGCATCTTTATTCTTGTACCCTGCCCTTGTTCCTAGGCCGGTGCTCAATCTTCCCTGACCTGAGCTTTGTGACCTTCGATGGGACCCACGTAGCCCTGTTCAAGGAGGCCATCTACATTCTCAGACAGAGCCCAGACGAGATGGTCACCGTCCACGTCCTGGACTGCAAAAGTGCCAACCTGGTGACTGCTTCTTGCTTCCCACCCTGCCAGGACCTGGAAATTGAACTGGGTGTAGAGAGGAGATTGGGCAGTGAGCTGGGTCTTCAGGGGTGCCAGAGGTGGGGACAGAAGTGGAAGCCCTCACAGCACCAGCTCCCTTTACTTTACCTCACCTGATCTTCCAGAGGGGTCACAGCCTACCTGCCACAGGCCAAGGGACAGCTTCCCTGGAGGATCATGGCGAAAAATTGCTCAGAGAGCGCCACCTCCTGGCTTGGCCTGGGCCTTGCACAATTCACAGCATCTGGGATGGCCCAAGTACAGGGGAGCTGGGGGAGCCACTCTAGGAGCCTCAGCTGCCTGGCATTTCCTACTAGGATGCCCCTGAGAGCCAGGTGGAAGGAGGAAGCATTTTTGTTTCTTTTTTCGGCTGGGCTTCCCTGAGATCAGGGAGACCAGAGACGCTCCCCCTTGTTGCACTTGCTCACTTGGAGGGGAACTCAGGGCAGGACTCCGGGTCTATGAGGATGGGCTCTCTCTTCAGGGACACTTGAACTGGCCTCCGTTCTGTCCAGTGATACTGAATGTGACTCACCTGGCCCATCAAGTCACCATCGACCGCTTCAACAGGAAGGTGAGTGCATCAGAGAGGTGGCCTTCAGGGCAGGAAGGGGGGCTTGAGACTCAGTCATGATTGGGGACAGGTGGAAGGAGACTCTCTTTTAAAAAATGCCAAATAGGCTGGGGATTTAGCTCAGTGGTTCCACTGCCTGCCTCACAAGCACAAGGACCCAGGTTCGATCCCTGGTACCAAAAAAAAAAAAAAAAAAAAAAGCCAAATAAGATGTATTTGGAAGTTATTTTAATTAGAATGTTTGTACTCACCCTAATGTCAAAAGAGGAGCAGTACCAGGAAGGATATAGAGAAAGTCCAAATGGTAAGAGACAGTGCCCTTAAATAAGTGCTGTTAGAAATGTCTCATGTTTGCCATTAAAAAAAAAACCGTGGCCATATGAACACATTACTAGGGCCCCTTTCAAGAAGGGGACTGTATAAGCAAGCGATCCCTGCATTTAGGCTTCATGAGCTTGGCTTAAGTCACCTCCGTCAAAGAGGATGGAGGGTGGAGCTCCCTCCCTGCAGGGCCTCCTCTGCCACCCCCAACAGGCATGTGAGAGGGAAAGATTTGTCTCCTCCCTGGGTCCCAAAGTCATGACTTTTCCCCAGTTTCTGAGCCCAAACCTGCAGCTTTCCCTTCGGAGTCTGCCCTGATTTCTGAACACAAGGTCATGGCACCAGAGTTCTCAGGAATGGCTTGTGACGGTTTATCATAGGATGGAAGCTTAAACAGAAATTTGTCTGAGTTTAGTTCCTTAGTCTTTAAATTTTTCATTTAAAAATGAAAGCATAATTTACACATGTAAATGCCTCTTGTTTAATCCACAATTCTGTAAGTTTTAACAAAGACCTCCAGTCTATAACCCACAGTCATGATAGAGGACAATTCTGCCATGCCAAACATGGACAAGTGTCACTATATGTATATTCTTTGGTTCAATTTATGTGACATTCTGGAAAAAAGAAACTACAGTGAAAGAAGACAATGGTTGTCAGGAGGTGGGAGGAGGCATCCATAGCACTGACAGCAATTCATGTCTTCCCTCCTTTCCTTGACTAGCTGGCTAGAGGTTTGTCAAGTTTGTTGTTCTTCTCAAAGAATGAGATCTTTAGCATTTTTCTTTTTATGCTTCACTTTAGATACTATCCATCATTCTGTCTTCAAGTTAATTGATCTTTTCATCTACAGTGTCTAAACATGTTAATCTCATTAGTGTATTTTTCATCCCAGACATTATATTTTCATCTCAGAAGTCTGATCTGAATTTCTTTCATATCTTTAGCATATCACCTCCACATAAGTATGTTTCCCTCTACTTTCTTGGACATTAAGAATATTGTTATGACCATTGTGTTTTAGTCCTTGTCTACTAATTCTATCATGTGCGTCATTTCTTGGTCAATTCTGACTTTTTTTTTTTGGTACCGGGGATCAAACTTGGGACCTTGTGCTTGTGAGGCAGGCGGTGGGACCACTGAGGTAAATCCCTGGCCCAATTCTGACTTATTTTCTTCCTTGATTATGAGTTGCATTTTCTTGATTCTTTGTGTAAATGACATTTTGATTGAATTTTAGGCATTGTGAGTTTTACCTTGCTAGATAGTTTTTTATTTTGTTTTAAAAATATTCTTGATCTTTATAACAGTTATGCTAGGGCTGGGGATTTAACTCAGTGGCTCTGTCACCTGCCTTACAAGCCCAAGGTCACAAGTTCGATCCCTAGTACCCGAACAAACAAACAAACAAACAGTTTTGCTACTTAGGAACGGTTTGATCATTTTGAGACTTGCCAGAGTAGCCTTTATTCTAAGTGAAATTTTACTGCTTATTCTCTGTTCTACATATTGATTCCTTAATATTGAAGCATACCTTTCTGCATTCCCTACCTTATATTCATATTTTGCCATGTTTCTCCCTCTAGGAGGTGGTAGCTCTAGCTATTCCCAGCCTATTTTAGCTGTAAGGATTTTTCTCCCTGTTTCTTTCAGGTAGTTTTCTCACCTTCACAAATTGATTGATATTCTGAAAATCCAGAACAGTACCACTGGGTGGGTCGAAGGGTGCTCTCTGAAAAGCCCCAGTGTACATACTCTCTCTCTCTTCAATATTCTGCCCTTCACACTATCTGGACCTCTGTGAACCTCACATTCAGGGAAACCTGCAGCCTCTGCCTGGGTCCTTACCCCCTTTACTGTGGCCTAGAAACTCTCTCAGCAGTAAACAGTCATAAGGCTCACCCTGTTTGTTACCCCCCTTTCAGGGATCGCACTCCTGTACCACCAGCTGTTCAATGGCTAAATGTTTCATATATTCTGTGAGGTTTTAGTTATTTAGGCAGGAGGGTAAAGCCAGATCTTATCACTCCATCTTGAGCAGAAGGAGTCCAAGGGTTTTGTCCCTACCTGGACCCAGGTGAGGTGCTCTGGGCTTTGGATATGGATGTGCACTCCCAGAACATTGAATGTGCCATTGGATCATGGAGCCCACCCCCTGCCAGCACAATGGGAAATCTTTTCCAAAGTCACAAAGTTTTCTGACTCCTGCACTGAGGCTCCCTCTACTCCAACACCAAAGTTCATGCACTAGGTAATTTGCAAAGTGATTAATGAAACAGTCTATTCTTGAAGGGAGACAGTTAAGCCATAATAAATATTTTATAATCTTAATCTTTTCCTCCCAGTTTTATAGCATAAAACTAATAATTCATGATTCATGCAAATTTAACCTTGTCAGTATATAGCAAAATTATAGCTTTGAATTTAAAATGTTCATGAGAATTAAGGCATGTCGAATATTCAGCAAATATTGATTGAGATTCCAATTTATGTCACTCCAATGGCAAATGTTGGGGGTTGAGTATATCAGACATAGTTTCTACCCTTAAGAGACTCACTGTCCGGTGGGGAACCTTACAAATGAACAAATAGATTCTGTCTTAGTAGTTAGCACAGGATGAGAAGACCCCAGAGAAAGAGTGTTTGACCTTAAGGCTGAGGATTGAGGGGAAATCTACCAGAACAAATGACCTGAGCAGAATCAGGAAACACAGAAGTGATTACAAGGGCTCAGTGTTTGTGTTTATGCAGACATCAAGGTGCAGTCTGCCTCCTGTGGTTGCATTTCTTGGTTTATTGTTTTTTTGGTCATAAAAAATATGTTCAGACTTGTCCCGTGCCACCTTGGACAGTATCTTGGGTGCATGTGCCTGAAGCAGAGCCTGACGCAGGAGGTGGCTATAAATGTCTGTCAGGTGATGGATGGACCAATGGATGAACAAAAGAATGGATGGATGGACTGATTGCTCTATTGATGGACAAGCTGTGCTCACACAGAACTTCCCTTCCCTCAAGGTGATTGTGGACTCACAGGCTGTGTGGCCACCTGTGAGCAGGTATGGGTTCCAAATTGAGGACACAGGCCACATGTATGTCATCCAGACGCCCTCGAACATCCAGATCCAGTGGCTGCACAGCTCGGGACTCATGATCCTGGAGGCCAGCAAAACCAGCAAGGCCCGGGGCCATGGCCTATGTGGTGAGGGGGCCCCACTTGGGGGCAGAGGAATGTTTCCCTGGTCCATCTTTCCCACAGACATAGGTTCCCCTGGACTAGGAAGCACTGGGACAGGTTACCAAGGAACCAACAGAGCTGCGGAGTGGGCGCTGGGGAGGATGTCTTGTGCTCTAGGGCTGAAGCTGCTAGCAGGAAGATGGTGCTAGGCTCTGGCCTCAGCCAGCTGTCACTGCAGCCAGGACTGTCTGTCAGCTTCCCTGACACCCCCCAAATGCCTTCCAGTCTTCATGAAGAGCCCTTCACAAAGCACTTCCACATTCTGAGCTCACTTATTTCAGGCCATTCACACAACAGTCCTGAGAAGTGGCCCTTAATATCCCCATTGAACCAAAGAAGAAAGGGAGAGGTTAAGTAGTTGAGTGTAGCATGATCCAGAGAGTGTGTTTGGCTACGGAGCAGAGGTACAAGAGGAGTTGGGGTATGGGCCACTGCTTTTTGCAGGGACATTCCATGCCAGACACTGTGACTGTGATGATGGGTGACATAGGAACACTTACACACATACCCTCCATCCTCCCCCTGCACCCACTGTGTTCATTCACATGCCTGGCCCTGCTTCCAGGATACCCTCTCTGCACATGCGCTGTCATGTGTGAGTCAGCCTGTGCTCCTTTCCCTGTGCAACACATATTTACTAAGTGCCAGGAACTGGGGACAGAATAGTGAGCAAAACTGACTGTCTGGAGCTTCCATTCTTATCAACACAAACGCCTTTCCTTACACACACACACCCCACCACCACCCTTTTCTCAGCATTTCTCCTGCCTACTCTGCTCATCCTTGGCAAAGAACACTATAGTCAGCAGGAGCCCATGGGCCAACTCTTCCCTAGGTTACCTGTGTGACAGCCCTCACTGAGATAAATGAAAATCTAAAGGAAAATGATGGCACTCAGCTCAAATCTTTTGGAATGACAGCCCTGCAAACCAGCAAGTGTTACGCAGAATTAGTAAGGTCATGCATGGATGGGTGCATACGAGGCCCCTTGAAGAAAAGACATATGAGAAAGCATTTCAGGCAGAGAGTGCTCAGTACACGTAAAATCGCAGGCAGGGAATGTATCTGGAGCAGAGTATTATGGAATACAGTCAAAATCTACAGTGAATTTTTTACTGTCAAACCATATTGCCATAAATCCCCCTCACAATACTCCCTCTCACTTCAAACCCACATCCCATTGTTCTTGCCACATTCTGAAGGTGGTCGAGAAGTCTTCTTTTGTGAGTGTCTTTACGAGGTATAATAAAATATAGAGTGAATGCTGCTCTCCAGCACTATTCAGTGGAAAGCCAGGCTCATAAAAACATTCTGGTGTGTCCTCATCTACCTTAGTCACTGACTGCCATCCTCTGACTTCTGGGTCTTCCCCAAAGTCAAAGAGACCATGAAAGGTAAATGTTTTAAATTGATCCAGAACATTGAGGCAGCCACAATAGTACAACTAAAGACACTTATAAGAAGGATTTCCAGAACTGCTGCAGAAAGTGGCAGGAATGATGGGCTAAGTGTGCTTTAAGCAAGGGGGAGTATTTTGAGAGGTATTAATTAATAGCAGCATATCTTTTATGGTAATAAAAAAAAGTTTTAGGTGTTCACTGTATTTTTGATCATTCCATGTACATAGTGTATGACAGACGAGGCCAGAAGTGCAGATCACATCAGAAGCTGTGACAGATAAGCCACACACCTGCCCCATCTCAAAGCCTTAACACCTCAGAAGTTTATTTCTTGCACACATAAATTCCCAAATAATCAGTGATTCAGAGACCCACAGCCCTTCTCTCTTGTGGCTCTGCCATCTTCCAGCTCTACACAGCAGAGACAGTTGGGAGGTTTGGAAGTGGCACCCCTCATATTCCACCCATGGGGACTCAGCCACACGCAAAGGAGGCTGGGAAAAATAGGCTAACTGACTCCAGGAGGAAGAGGAAATAGGTGTTATATTAACTGGCAATCTGCTAAATCAGACTCCTTGGGGGTAACTTCATTTTGATATGTCAGACTTAGAAGTTGAAAACATGGTATAAGGGATTTCTACTGCTTTTACCCAGATTTACCAATTGTTCACATTTTGCCTCATTTGTTCCTCTCTCTTGGGTGTATATATACACACGTACGTATATGTACAAATAAGTTTGAGCTATTGTGTCCTTTTATCCCTAAAGAGTTTGGCATTTGTTTTCTTCGTGTCAAAGATTTTTCTCTTGGGAAAAGCTTCTCTGGGCCGCACTGCCCTCCTCTGCAAAGTGGGGGCGACAGTAACCCTGTCCAAAGAGTCGCTGTAATGAGCCCTGTGTGAGTGTTGCGGACTCGGGAGTCGTGATTTCGTGGCTACTGGGATAATCCCGCCCCTTTCAGGTATCTGTGATGGAGATGCAGCCAACGACCTCACCCTGAAAGACGGCTCTGTGGTGGGTGCAGCTGAGGACCCTGCTCCCTTTCTGGACAGCTGGCAGGTGCCCAGCTCCTTGACCTCAGTGGGCCAGACTCGTTTCCGCCCAGACAGCTGTGCTACAGCTGACTGCTCGCCCTGCCTTCGCATGGTGTCCAACCGCACCTTCAGCGCCTGCCACCGTTTTGTATGTGCCACCTGGGCCCCACGTGGGGACGCCTCCGGGGCTGGGGAGGGCATCAGCCACCTGCAGAGGCTCCTTGTTCGCCCTGAGCAGGGCCGGGAGGAGCTAGGCCGGGATGTGGGGCACCAGGGTGGGCAGCACTGCCTGCTGCATGTGCCCAGGTCTCTCCGGAGTCGTTCTGTGAGCTGTGGATCCGGGACACCAAGTACGTCCAGCAGCCCTGCGTGGCACTGACCGTGTATGTGGCCATGTGCCACAAATTCCATGTGTGCATCCAGTGGCGGCGCTCTGACTACTGCCGTGAGTGGGGGCAACGGGGTCTCATCTGATGAAAAGGTTCCCAGGTTCAAGTTTAGTCTATGCTTTCTCAAGTTTAGTCACTCACTCATTCATTGATTTATATTAATTAGTAAGTTTACAATATAGAAATATTATATTTTATGAGAAAGCTATAATAATGTACATGAGTAAATTAATACATGTAAGCAATGCTTTTGCTTTATTCATTTATTGTATTAGAGTTCCTACCCTATAAAATGAGGACAGTAGCAATAGCTCCCTCCTAGAGCTATCTTCAGGATGATATGCCACAAAGTTACTGACCAGTAAATATTAGTTTCCTTATCTTAATTTTTGCTCGTTTCGCTTTTCTTCGGTCTCCTCCTTCCTTGGGGATGGAAATGAGGTCCACACCCTTCTCACCCCTGCTAGGTAGTGAGATAAGCAGGGCAGTTAGATTTCCAAACACGAGCAGATCCAGGAAGACTGGGGGCAGCTCACATGAGGACCACACCTAAGCATATGACCTATGACAGGAAAAACAAAACATACCAAGTACTGATTTTTCCAACTGCGGAATCTAACACAGGGGGTATGAAATCAATTGGAGGCAGCGCAAGCATTTAAAAATTCAACAGAATATAAAATTCTAGTACATATTGTATAGAGGAGGATTAAGCATGATTTCATAAAAAGCATGTTTTGTTTCAATATGTCAGGAATTTTCACTCTCAGCTACCCTTTTGAGTCACACAGAACATCAAAAGCTCTACTGTTTGGGCCCCAGTCAGCTTCAGATGGCCCAGGCCAGGGTCCTGCAGTGCGATTTTCAAGCTTCCAAGTGATTCTTTTACAGTCAGGCTTGAGGTCAGCCCCCTGTTCTGCAAGCTGTGTGCACTGGCCACAATGTCAAATCTGCTTTTCATAGTCAAGAGAGTTTAAAACATTGATCTAGAGCCAGAGGTTGGCAAACTTTTTCTTAAAAGGACCAGATAGTCAATATTTGGAGCTTTGTGGGCTGCATCATCTCTGTGAAGAAGTCTTTGACACAGAGACGATACAGCCCACAAAGACTCCACTCTACCCTTGCAGGACAAAAACAGCCTCAGACAGTATGAAAAAAAATGCACATGTCTGTGTTCCAATAAAACTTTATTTGCAAAAACAGAACAGGCGGGATTTGGGCTATGGGCTGTCCTTTGCTGATCCTGACGGAGAGCAAGGAGGTGGACACGAAGCCCCCTGACTGATGTGTTCTCTGCCCAGGGCAGGCTGAGACTGCTATCCCTTCCCACGCTTCCTGCGACCAGGGCTCTCAGGGGGAACCCTGCTGGCGTCTGAGCTGGGCCTTTGCCCCCTGTCCCTGCAGCCTTCCTATGCTCCAGCGAGTCCACCTACCAGGCATGTGTGGCGGCCTGCGAGCCCCCCGACACCTGCCAGGATGGGATGCTGGGCCCCCTGGACCCTGAGCAGTGCCAGGTGCTGGGCGAGGGCTGTGTCTGTGCTGAGGGCACCGTCCTGCACCGGCGTTGCTCCTCGCTCTGCATCCCTGAGGACAAGTGCGGTAGGCCCCTCCCTCCCCATGGGTCCTCCAGGGTGGGCCTCATCAGGGGTCTCCTTGCAGCCTGTGGCCCACAACTGAGGCCCCTCTGCGTCCTCCCAGTCCATGCTAGGGTGGGTGGTCAGTGTCCCAGGAGGGTCTATCCTGGGATTCTGCCCCCACCCTCAACCCCCTGATCCCCAACATACGCAATGCAGCCTGCACCGACAGCATGGGGGTGCCGCGGGCCCTGGGCGAGACCTGGAACAGCTCTCTCAGTGGCTGCTGCCAGCAGCAGTGCCAAGCCCCAGACACCATCGTCCCAGTGGACCCGGACTGCCCAGGGCCCCGGCTAGAGAGCTGCCCACGCTTTGGGGAAGTGGTCCTGCTCCTTCCCACTGAGGACCCCTGCTGCCTGGGGACTGTCTGCGGTGAGTCCCACCCCAAGACAGCTAAAAGGCTACAGCCCAAAGTCAGGTGTGGTGGTGCACGTTTGTAATCCCAGTACTCTGGGAGGAGGATGGCAAGTTTGAGCCCAGCCTGGCCAACTTAGCTACTTGACAAGGCCCTGTTTGAGAGAGAGAGAGAGAGAGAAAAGAGAGAGAGAGAAAGAAAAGAGAGAGAGAAAAAGGAAGGAAGGAAGGAAAGAAAGAGAGAGAGAAAGAGAGAGGATGGCAATGTAACTCAGTTCAAAGGTTCAATTCTCAGACACACACACACACAAAAGGCTCCAGCCCTGCCCACCTTGCTGGCTAGGACAAGGCCTGGGAAAATTAAAGCATCCCCTGTGAGGGATGAGCTAAGGAGAGTGGAGAACTGGGCTTGGGGGTGCCAGAGCCAAAGTAGGGAGGTTTAAAGAGGCACCGGCTCTGAAGACCAGCAGTCTGGTCAGCTCTTCCTCCATTACATTATTGTACTCATGACCTCAGGCAAATTATTGACATCAGCTGTGCCCACCTTGGGGTGGCTGGGAATCACTTGAGTTAATACTGAACAGCAGTTGGCATGCTGCCCATCTCCACCAATGTTTACAGCTCTTCTGTCCCAGCTCTGGGTCCTCAGGTGACCCCCAGAGGCCTCTTCCAGGAGCAGGGGTCCTGGGAGCTAGGGATGTAAGACCAGGCATCCGGGGGTCGGGTGGTGGTGGGGCGCAGCGGGATATCCTGGCCTCCAGGTGACAGGCCGTGTGGCCCTTGGGCCAGTGTGTAACCAGACTTTGTGTGAGGGCCTCGCCCCTACCTGCCGCCCAGGCCACAGACTCCGCACGCACTTCCGGGAAGACTCCTGCTGCCCCAGCTACAGCTGTGGTGAGAGGGGTAGGGAGAGTGGGAAGGGTCCAGGGGGGTGAGGGCAGCTCTGGGGAGTGGGCCCTGGCTGGAATCAGGGCAGAGCCAGGGCAGGGCCGGTGTGGCCAGCAAGCCACGTTCTCAGTGCCCACATTCATTCCATCCTGTCTCCAGAATGTGACCCTGATGTGTGTGAGGCACAGCAGGTGCCCAGTTGCCGCCAGGACCAGACCCTGATTGCAGGCCGCCTGGGGGATTCGTGCTGCACCTCCTACTTCTGTGGTGGGTGGATGCCTTGAGCCAACAGCCCCTTTCTTCCCTCCGCTTCCAAGAGAGCACGGCTGGGAGGAAAGGCTGAGGTCTTCTGGTTGGAGGGTGGTAAGGAGAAGGCTGGAATCCCTGTCCAGAGAGCAGTGTGGGACAACGGGAAATGGACCATGTCACCCCCAGGCTACTGAGCATGGAAACTGCTCAGGGTCAGATTTGGGGCTACCAAATGGGGAGGCTGTCCAGATTCTGGCTCTAGGATGCTCACATAAGAACACGAGGTGCTGCTTTTAGTTTACCTCCAGCCACACTGGATCTGTTGAGATCCCACCTCCGCCCCAGGAACCTGCTGCATACCAAGACCCTGAGGGGTCTTTGACAGTGGTGACCCCTCTTACCCCTCAGCCTGCGGCGACTGTCCAGATCCCATTCCTGAATGCCAGGAAGGGGAGGCGCTCACCGTGCACAGGAACACAACAGAGCTCTGCTGCCCGCTGTACCAGTGTGGTGGGTCCTGGCGGGCACAGGGAGGGGTCTGGGGGACCTTTCTGTCCAGCATGAGGACTCCAGGAAGTAGCCCTGCAGGAGCTTCCGGAGCCCACATTCCTCCAGGGACTCCAGACCCTGGGGTGTCTGAGGCCATTGTGACCTAAGGGGCAGCTGGGAGGTGCCCTCCCCTGGCCAGTGTTGCACCCTGAGGATTCACATTGTGCGATGCCTGTGACTCACATGTCACCCCCATCCTGCCCGCAGTGTGTGAGAGCTTTCGCTGTCCTCAAGTGCAGTGTGGCATGGGCACAGCCCTGGTGGAGGTGTGGAGCCCAGACCGATGCTGCCCCTACAAGTCCTGTGGTAAGTTCCAGGTCAGGGCCACCTCCCCAAGTGGAGCCCCAGGGCCCCACCACTGTCACTTCCCTGAGATTGGAACACACACACACACACTCCCAGATCTCTCCAGGGCAACTTCCTCCACCTGCATCACTCTCTGAGGTACCTACAGTTCTCTCTCTAGGATAAAAGGAGAAAAAAACCAGCTCCCTATTCCAAAAACATTTCCTGTTTTTAAAAGTCCTTATTGTAAGCCTGGTGTGGCAGCACATGCCTGGAATCCGGGTACTAGGGAGGCTGAGGCGGGAAGATTGCCATGAGTTTGAGGCCAACCTGGGCTACATAGTGAGTTCAAGCCTAGCTGGAATTACATAGCAAAACCCTGTCTCAAAAAGGCAGAAGATAAATAAACATCCTTATTGCAACCTCCTGATGGTATATCATTTCCTAACACTCACCATCCTTCCAGTGGCAAGGCCAGTGGAAGCACCAAAGACCAGTAAGGAAAACTGGTGAGCTTCAGATAACAATGTTATTTTAAAGAGTCAAGAAGCTTTAGTTTGCCTCTGGCTATCTAGCTCTTCTTTTTCCAGCCTCACTAGCATGCTAGTGGCAGCGCAAGGGTGGGAGGTGAGTTATTCATTGCTCTGTCCTCTGTCCTTGAAGCACAGATAAAAGCTTAGCACACAAAGCAAGCTTCAAGAAGAGTTTCCTGCTGCTCTGCCTGCAGTTCTGGGGCTCTGAGCTAGAGCCCTGTGCCCCTGAGATTTGTTAGTGTTGTCACAGTTTAGGGAAAGCCCTGGACAGCGAGGCGGAGCTGGCTGGAAAGCAGATAGTCAGAAGTCCCCCTGTTTATTGCTGGAGAGGGCCCTCTAGGGGCAGGGAGGACTGGCGGAGGAAATCTGGGAGGCTCTGTCTGATGATCCCCCCACCCCCACCCCGCCCCAGGGAACCATGGCCTGCAGGACACAGCGGTGCCCACTGCCCTGCCAGGGGAGCTGCGGCCTCCTGGGGATGGGTGGAGGCTGGACCCACCCAGGCTGGGGCTGAATTTGTGCCACGGGAGGGGCTGTGTGCAGTGACAGGGTGTCCCCCCGGGCCCCTTTGGTGAGGTGGGTCCTGCTCCCTCCTGTTTTTCAGAGTGTGACTGCGGCACAATCCCCGTGCCCCGGTGCCATCTGGTATGGATACCCTGCCCTTCCCTACCTTCCATAGCCTGTTCCCCTTCCCGGCATCCCAGACCCTACTCCTTTAGTCTAGTAAAAAGGAGCTGGGTGTGGCAGCTGTAATCTGTGTACTCTGGGAGGCTGAGGCAGGAGGACTTCAGATTTAAACCCTGCCTGACCAACTTAGTGACTTAGCGAGACCCTGTCTCAAAACAAGAAATAAAAAACTGGGATGTGCAGTGTGAAGGCCCTGAGTTCAACCCCTGGGA
>NW_004624766.1:9226286-9245426 GCF_000247695.1 Heterocephalus glaber
CTGAGAAATGTCTGTTCATTTCAGATGCCCATGTTTGGATTGGGTCTTTGAATTTGGGAGGTCTGATTTTTTTAAGTTCTTTATAGATTCGAGATAGTAGAACTTTGTCTGAGGGACAACTGGTGAAAATTTTTTCCCACATTGTGGGTTGTTCTCTTCACACTGCTGGTGGTTTCTCTTGCTCTGCAGAAACTTTTTAGTAAGAAGAAATCCCACTTGTTGATTGTTTGTGCTAGTTCACTGGCAACTGAGGTTTTGTTCATGGAATCTTTTCCTATGCCAATGTCTTCAAGAGTCACAGAGCCAGGATTTGATCAGGGATTCTGATTCCAGAAACCATGCTCTTAACCTCCAGTTGCACAGCCATGGAGCAAGGGGAAATAAGAAACGTGAAGTGATGTCAGGTCACTTTCTGGGTTACACATATTCTCACCCAGTCCCAGCACTGCTTTCCTTTATCCTCTTCTCCTGGAAACTGGTGAAGACAGGAATTAGTGTGGTGCTGCCCCGGTTCCCCTCTTGAGGGCAGGAGGACATGGAGAACACCCCCAGAAGGGAGGCTTGGGAGTAAGGAGCATGATTCAGAAAGGGGCCCAGGTGCAGGCTGCTCCCGAGGGGGCCAGGACCCCCACCCTGGTGCTGACCACCTCTGCCCACCCAGTGGGAGAAATCTCAGCTGGACGAGAAGTTCATGCACAGTGAGGAGAATGTGTGTGGCTGCGCCAAGTATGAGTGTGGTGAGTGGGCAAGGGGCGCTGGGGAGCGGAGCAGGGTGAGTGGGCCTTGGTGGTCATGGCTGGGCTCACGATGACCGCAGCCCCTGCTTGCCACCAGTGAAAGCCCCTGTGTGTCTGAGCCGTGAGCTGGGGGTGCTGCAGCCAGGCCAGACGGTGGTAGAGCTCTCAGCAGATGGCGTGTGCCACACCTCCCGCTGCACGGGCCTGCTGGACCCCCTCACCAGCTTCTACCAGATCAACACCACCTCCGTGCTGTGTGACGTCCACTGTGAGGCGGTAGGGGCAGTGTGGGCTGGGCTGCAGCGGGTCGAGGGGCTGGCCTGGCAGATACTAGGTGCTCCAGAAATGAGGGGGCCCTCAAGCTTCCCCCAGCTCCCCCAGCAAGTCTAGACAGTGGGCACTCTGTGGAAAGGACCAGGAGGCGGGCAGCAAGAGCAAAGGATTAGATTTTGGGCCTGGGAACCATGGGTATCTGACAGAGAGGACACACATTTAAGCACCTACTGAATGCCCTATCCTTTTGGGTGGTATGCTTGTGTTACTACCGTTTGTAAAGCCCAGTACCTAGGACAGTGACTGCCTTCTAGTAAGAGCCAAATAAGTTGCTTGAACACAAGGTGTTTAGAATTATGCCCAACTTTCAGAAAAGAAAAATGAGATTTAGTCATTTGCCAAAAGTCCCACTGGAGCCACGACTCAAATTGAGGACTGTCGAGAACCAAACTGACCTCTTAATTATGAGAATGCTGCCTCTGGGAGTGGGGTCACCTCTACACGCTGGCAATGAGGGGGCTTTGTGGAGGGACAAGGGCAACCTGCCCAGCCACCAGAGATAGAGGGCTGACGTTCCATTCCTGGGTCCCCGTAGGGTCCTTCTCGGGCTGTGGGCCCCCCAAGAGACAGGCGGACAGTGTAGAGCTGGAGGGTGGAGGGGTGCAACCAGATGACTCCAGGCTGTCCCACCCCACCCGGGCTGCAGAACCAAGAGTATGAGCACCCCCGGGACCTGGCGGCTTGCTGTGGCTCCTGCAGGAATGTGTCCTGCCTCTTCACCTTCCCCAATGGCACCACCTCCCTGTTCTTGGTAAGCAGCCCCTGAGCCGCCCTGGGACAGTGTCCTGGAAGGGGATGCTAGGACCGAGGCCCTCTCCAGCTCCCGGGCCAGAGCTTCGTGCAGATGCCAGGTCCTGGGCTGCCCCGTCCTCGGGCTCTGCCATCTGCCTAGCCACAGGCTCCCATTGCTCACTTCTGTGCCCTGCAGCCTGGGGCATCCTGGATCGCACACTGTGCCCGCCACCACTGCAGCAGCACTCCCCTGGGTGCCGTGCTTGTGCGCTCTCCCATCAGCTGCCCCCCACTCAATGAGACCGAGTGTGCCAAGGTCAGTGCCCCCTTGTCCCACAGTGTGGCCTCAGCCAGGGCATCAGCTGGTTGCGGGTGGCAGTGGAAGCCGGGGAAGGGTCCTGGGTGTAGGAGGGTCCTTGGCTTAGACCACTTCACACCCCACGTCCTCACACATCACACATCCACACACTGATGCACAGGAACCTACACGTGTGCCAGGCCCACTCATGGACACCATCACAGGCAGTTGGCCGCTCACCCCTCACACACCCCACAGAACCATGAACACACTCTGGTACCACACACACACCAGCTCACCCCAGAGCCCTCAGACAGGCACCCTTGCACACACATGCACCACACCTGTGAGTGGTTCCGTCCACGGTTCCCTCCAGGGACAGCTGTCACTGCAGGCACACCTCAAAGAAAAGGATTCCTGGAGGAGTTGGTGTTGTTACTAAATTATTAAAATTACTGAGGTTAACTCTGGGCCTTTGATGATTTCTCACTCTTCCTTAGACAACAAATACATGCACAATCATACACACACACACACACACACACACACGAACTTACAAAGAGCTAGTCCAGAAATTATTTTATCCATCTCACAATAGAAGAGGAGGGTTGTAAGAGATAATTGCCCCAGTTTTAGAGATGGAAAACTGTCCTAGTCACTTTTCTTATTGCTGGAACAAAGTACCCAACACCTGAAACTCAAAGGAGGGGAGGGTTATTTTGGCTTCCGTTGTTAGTCCGTAGTTGGCCAGCTCCTAGGCAGGAAGGCATGGTGGAAGGGCCTGGCAGGCAAAGCTGCTTAAGTCATGGAGGCCGGGAAGCAGAAAAAGTGAAGAGAGGAGCTGGGAAGGGAGATATATGTTCCAGGCCTCGGCTCCAGGGACCCGCCTCTCCCAACCAGACCCCACCTCCTAACGGCAAGTCAGCTATGAAAGCCCGTGATCTAATCACCCTCCAAAAGCCCCACCTCTGGGAGCTTGAGGCTCTTAGGGGACATCTAGATATAAATCATAACAAAAACTAAGCCCGAGGGAAAGGAGCAACTTATCCAGGGCTGAGCTAGAGCCCTGGACACTAAGCCACGCCTTGTACCCTCCTTTGCTGGCCGCCTGGAGGCCACCACTGAAGATGAAATGTCCCCACATCCTCTTCCTCCACAGCATGGAGTCGGCAGGGGAGGGTGTGTGGTAATGGCCACAGGAAGAAGGGAGGCCCTTCTTTTCCTTTTCTTTTCACCATCATTTCCAAGGCTCCGGCCTCTCAGGGCTGCAGGCAGCCTTAGTGCCAGCTGTCTGGCCAGTCAGCTTAGCCCTCCCGCTCTTCCACAGCCTGCCTGGGTGGGGAGCTCCTGCCCTGGGGCATCATGGGAGGAGCAGAGTCAAGACTCCTAGACTCCCTTTACTATTGCTGGGATCTTGGCTCCTGGGCTGGAACAGGGTTTTCTGCACCCACCCCTTCTTCTTTCCCTCTAGGTTGGGGGCTCCGTGGTCCCTTCCTTGGAAGGATGCTGCAGGACATGTGAGTGAGACGGCAGAGGCCGAAGGGTGAGGGGTGCTGGTGGGGGCAGGATGTTACGTCAGGGTCAGGGGGCCGGGCTCCCCTGGCACCTCTGAGGGCAGCTCCCCAGGGCGAGTAGAGGAAAGGATAACATCCTGACACGAGGCTCGCTGCACTGGCAACATAGCAAAAGGCCAGAAGCCGCATTCATGTCTTTGTCCCAATACAAGCCCTCTGCTTCTTGCTGGGTGCAGTTGATAGCTCACTAGACACTCTGCTGCCCCTGCCCCTGACAAGGACCCCAGCCCAGATAGCTCCACATTTTCTGTGGTCAGAAGCCTGAGTCTTGGAGGTGCCTCCTGGTGGGGCTCAGGCCTCCAGGGCCCCAGAGTGAATCAGAATGAGAGCTCTGTGTCTCTCCTCACACCTAGCTCCTGAACACCTGAGCACCCCAATCACATATACATGAATGGACCAACGAACCTTCCAGTGTTTGCTCACATGTCTGCCCTCCTGCTGGGGTGCTCTGACCCTGCCCTGAGGGCTGCAGGATTCGGGGCCCTTTTAAGTCCACATCACACACTCAAGGAGACCCGGGATCAAGACTTCAGTGGTTTCCCTGATCCACAACTTTTTGCTCTCTGAATGTTCCCGGTGGCCCCATGTGACCTGAGACACATGTCCCTCTCCCCAGGTTCCCCAGGGACTCTGTTTCCTGTGGTCCCCTATAGCTCCGCCTCTCCTCCAGGGGTTAGTGTCCACTGCCACCCAGGTACTTCTCTTGGAAGCTCCAAGGACTGAATCAGGCAGCTGTATTGCTATTTCCACCAATGTCCCCTCTGCTAGGCGGCCCTGAGCTCTTGGGGCGAGGGAGGGAGAGGCCCCCTGCTTCCTGGCTCTGGCAAAGACCCTTTGGCCCCCAGTGCATGCTGGGTAGTGAGCCAGGCCCCCCGGGCTTGCATGGGAATGCTTCAGCAGCACCCACTCACCTGGTGCCACTAATGCCCAGTGCCACCACTGCTTTGCTCCTGCTGTCTCTCAGCCAGTCTCCATCCAGGGCCCAGAGGGCTGTAGTCAGGGCAGAACTCAGTTTCCCTGTCTCTCTATGATGAGGTCCAGAGGCCGGGAGAAAGGATTCCATCCCATTTCTGGTGGGCTTCCTGGGCTACAGAGTGAGTGCCTGCACCCAGCAAATATTTGTTGAGCACCAACAATGTGCCAGGCAATGAGCCAGTACAAACAAGGCCTTGAGGAGCTGATATATTAGTGGGAAATAAGTAAAACTAAAATATATCACAGGTCAGAGGCACTGAGTTGTGTGAGGCCCGAGGCTTAGGCAATTGGGGGGGATTTTCTTAAGGAAAAGAGGACAGAATTATAAATCTATATTGAGGTATAAATGTGAGTATTTATTTAGAGTGAGGAAAGAACTCACAACAACACATGGAAGGGATGTACAAAGGAAGACTCTAAGCTTAGCTTCAACAGTGTGATCACAAATGGCCTCTGACAGGACAGGGACAATGCCCTGATGATACAAGGCAAGGAGGGCCAGGGAGGGCTGGGAGGAGGGAGGAAATCAGGGCAGGCCTGAGCAAAGGGCAGTTGGGGCACATAGCTGAAGGAGGTGAGGGGCAGTGTGAGCCTCGTGCTTGGTTGTCTGTGGGCAGCGTGGTCCAGGCAGAAGAAACTCACACCTCGTTTTCCATGCCTGAACCTGGGGGGTGGGCAAGTCCCTGGCTCTGTGTGGTGGACAGAGAAGCAGCCACATCTTGCCAGGGACTGGGAAACTGCAGCCTCTCAATGCTCGAACCCCTCTCAGAGTGGGAACACTGAAGTTCAGAGAGGGTGGACCCCTCCCCAGGGATCAGAGATGGGGTTTGTGGCTGGGCCTTGGGTGAGGAGGCAGCTTTCCCATGTCCCCAAATCCTCCTATTCCCTGTCGCAGTCTCTGAGGGGTCCAGGGCAGCCATCCCAGGCGTCTTCCTTGGTCTCATGGTCTCCCACGCTCACACTGCTGTCTTTGCCTGCCTGACTCCACCTTGATCCAGAACACTGGGATAAAGAGCTTCCCCCTGGCAGGGAGAGGCAGTAATGCATGAGCGCTAACCTGGAAGAGGGACCCTCCAGCATGACGCTAACTGCCCCGGGCTGGCCCATCCTGCTGCCCCCAGGGAGAACACCTGGGCCACAGGGGTCTCACCTGCTCTGTCCCCCCAGGTAAGGAGGATGGGCGCTCCTGCAAAAAGGTGACCATCCGCATGACCATCCGCAAGAACGACTGCAGGAGCAACACACCTGTGCGTGGTGCCCGCATGGCGGTGGCGGGTGGGCAAAGATGGGGATGGAGAGGGCTTGGGGATGTCCTCTCCAGGCTGCCTCACTGGCCTGCCTTCTCCAGGTGAACCTGGTGTCCTGTGACGGGAGGTGCCCGTCCGCCAGCATCTACAACCACAATGTCAACACCTATGCCCGCTTCTGCAAGTGCTGCCGTGAGGTGGGGCTGCACCGACGCTCCGTACAGCTCTTCTGCACCACCAACGCCACCTGGGTGCCCTATACAGTGCAGGAGCCCACTGACTGCGCCTGCCAGTGGTCCTGAGGCTGGGGCCTGGGCTTGCTGGGCCACCACTACCACCTTCATGTTCCAGGTGGCCCAGTGTGGATGGGGGAGGAGGTTAAAGTGGCGGAGTGCTGGTCTGAGCTGAGCATGGGGTGGTGGACAGAAGCTCCAAGAAGGACCAGAACTGGCCGCCTTTCCCATCCTGGCTCCCTGTCTGCCTGCCTCTCCACCTCCACATAAGGAACAGTGTTCAGCTCTGTCCCTGGCTGGAGGTTGGGATCAGGCTGCAGATCCAGGGCAGCAGGACCCTGCACATCTGCGACAGTGGCTGCAGTTCTTGGTGAAGGGGGTGAGAACTTTCTTAGGAGCTGGGACCAGAGTTGACCCCAATCCAAACTTAGGATCAGGATGAGCTGCCCGGGTCCTTTTTTAGCCCTTTCGACCATGGGAGAAACAGACACAGTGAAAGGAAAGGGGCTCTAACTGCAGCCTCAGGCCTGTACAGAGCTTCCAAGGAAGACCTCGCCAAAACAACGAAGGTGTACTTAAGGAGCCCAGGTCCTCTCACAGAGGCGCTCGAGACCAAGTACAGAGACTGAGGGGTGGGCTCAGTGCCTGTCAAGTTCTCTCTCCCTCCAAGAGGGATGCTTGATGTTCTGGTATCGACCTTGTAATTCAGGAAGGGATTTAGAAGGGTGGACCCAGGCCTGTGTCTCTGTATGGCTCCTTCAACCCCAAGCCACCCATCCTGGCAGATTGGCTGCCTTGTGAGTTGCTGGTGGGAGGAATGAGCTCCTCAGCAAGGACCCAGCACTAGTCACCCAGATGTTGGGGACAGTCCACCTGGAGGCTGTGTGATGGGTACTCTGAGCCTGCAGGTGCAGCTCCTGACTCTGCCATGTGCCTTTTCTCCAAGGACACAGCAGAGTTCATCTCTGGAGAGGCCTGAGTGTGTCCCTTGTGTCTCAGCCAACTCCAGGCTCTGTGCTCTCTGGGACTGTTTAGCAGAAAAGCGTCTGTCAGTGGAAAATGCAGCCCAGTCCATGTGCACCCAGCATCCCTCAGCACCTGTCAGAGGCTTGTTTCCAAACCACAGTGCCCTCCCTAAACCCAGGGCAGGAGAGCTCAGCCACACTTGTCTCCTGCCCTCTTTGTATACCACTGGGTCCAAAGGGCATAGACCTGGTGTTATTTGGGCTCCAGCTCTGCCCCGATGTGTACAGATGTGTGGCTGTCCTTGTGCCCCTTCGGATGAGAAGGCTATCCCAGGATGGCCCCCAGCTGTTCCCACAGCCTCTCTGCCCCTGTAACTGTATTCTACTTGTGTATCAATAAACCACAGGAAGACTTTAGGCTTCAAGCATTCCTGAGGACGCCAGGTTTGCTTCGACTCTGAAGGAATGTCCACTGGGAAGAGAAAACCCTATTTTATGGTCCCGGAGGCCAACTCTACTTCTCCTGCCCCACTTCTGGCCAGCACAGTGTCCCACACAGAGCAGGCCCTAAGTGGATGCCTGCTGGTTGGGACTGAACTGACCAGAGACTGGCTTCTAGGGGAAGGGGGTAGGAAGAAAGAAAAGGACATTTGGAACAACAGGGAGCTGACATCCAAAAAAGGGGCCTGAGCAGTGATCCCATCTAGAGACCTCCCATATAGGATGCACATGGGACAGAGCTGAGTAGGTTTCCTGGAGACCTCTCAGTGTTTTGTGTTGATTTCCCTCTTGTTCGCCCAAAGAATGAAGTCAGTTTTTGCAGCCCCACTGGCTGTGCTAGGGTTAGGCAGAATATAGAGATGAGCTCTTAGCGATACTTCAACTTTAAAGGACCACCAGCACCTAAGGACCGAGTGGGAGGGTACTTTCTGGTTGTCCCATGTGGGAAAGGGGAGGATGAGGGCCAGGGAGGCATCCCTCAATAAGGGGGAGACCCCTAGGGCTGCATCAGTGCTCTCTATGCAACAGCTTCACCCACCTGGAGGTTCTAGGGCATCCCTTTTTGTCACTGGCACTTGGAAGTCTTGGATATTAGTTTATAAGTAAGCTTCTCCTCTCATGGCACGTGTGTCTGCTAACATGGACCCTGGGGTTTTTCCTAATGAAAAAGGAGATTTACAGCCTCTTAAGCAGCACACTTTTAAATAAGCAATGGATCAAAGAAGAAATCAGAATAGAAATGAGGCATTTTGATCATCTGATTATAAAATTATGACACAGTAAACTTGGGAGATGCAGCTAAAGCAGTACTTAAGGGACATTTATATCTTTAAATGCATCTTTCATGCTTGTTAATTGCTCACTATTACAGACAGAGATGGGAAAGATAAGGCTTCCAAACTTAGATAATTTGTAGTCAGTCCTTTCCTTGGCCTTAACACACTCCCTAAATCACATATCAGTAGCTTCCAGAGTTTCAAACACCACGCTCAGCAGAGAACTGTCTTAAAATTACATAGTGAGATGGTTAGATTAAGACACTAAGTGGTTCTTTAGCCCCTGTCGAGATCCCAATGTCCCCGGCTCTTCACCCCTCACCTCATTGCCACTTCCACCTGTTTATGTGCAGGTCTGAGGAGGCAGCTTTTGAACTGGGCCAGATGGAGGCAGAGGGCATCCGGTCACAGGCGTCTCTCTGTGGTCTGTTTAGGAGGGTCTCTGATCTGTCACTGTGAAGCCTGGGCCTCCTTGGTTCCAGCTGGTAGCAGTCCCCAGTCGTCCTGCTCTACCCACACAGTGTACTCACTGGTGGCCATACTGGCTGATGCTCTTTCTCCATTGCTGGAATCAGTGTACCGGCTGCTCACCTCCCACCTCTTTCCCACTCCCCCAGGGGGCTCTGCTGCCTTCTTACCAGAAACCATCCTCTCATTCCAACCTTTTGGCTAAAACTCCCTAGTCCTATTCCCAAAAACCAACTCTTTCAAGCTCAGACACTTAGTGAAAGATTAGAAAGAGCCAAATCACCAACTCTGTTTGCATTATGAGGAAGAGAGGAAACCGGCAATTTGAAAAGTGATCACTGCCACCTAACTGCCCTCCAAAAGGCCAATACTGGCAGTGCTGGTATGAGTGTTAATGGATAGAATTTGACGATGTTGATTTTGTTTAAAAATGCATCTTTTGATTAAATCATCTGATTTCTGAGCAGCTATGGTGGGTGGAATAATGGCCTGGAAAGACACCCACATGTAATTCCTGGCACCTGTGAATATGTTATCTTCCATGGCAAAAGGGTCTTTGCAGACATAATTAAGTGAAGGACCATGAGATGAGGAGATTATCCAGTATTATCCAGGTGGGTTCAGCTTAAGCACAAGGGTCCTTATAAAAGGGGAGCAGGAGGACCAGAGACAGAGGAGATGTGCTGACAAAGGCAAGGATTGGGTAATGCACTTTGAAGTGTAAGTGATGCACTTTGGAGGAAGTAGTCACTGCTCATAGAGTACAGGCAGCCTGTAGATGATGGAATTCAAGAAAATGGACTCTCCCTAGAGCCTGCAGAAAGAACGCAGACCTGCTGGCCCCTTCATTTGAGCCCAGCAGATCTAATTTCAGACCTCAGACCTCCAGAACAATGAAAGAATAAATGATGCCCCTTTAGACCATGACATTCATAGTGAGTTGTTATAGCAGCAGTAGAAAACTCATGCAGCATCTAAAGAAAGAACTCATACAAAGAAGCATGTGCTAGATTTTGCAGCATTGGGCCAAGTTTTAAAAATTGGTGACAATTTTAAATGCCTATCAATAGGGAATGATACAGCCACACTATAGAATATTAGGCAGCATTGTTGTGTACTGATATATTGGGCTCTCCAGTGGATGTTAAGAAAGGAAATTGTGGATTGGTTCCCACAAAATGACCTACCTCCTTTATGCCTCTATGGGGGACACACACACACACACACACACACACACACACACACACACATTCTCACACACACACACATACCCCTATATTGGTCTTGTTTCCTTGAAGGGTTTTCAAGATTGAGCAGAGCCCTTCTTGGGTGTTAGAGCCAGCTGATCCAATGGTAACTTTGGTCCTGAAAAAGCCTCTTTGGTTGAGTGTCCCAAGGGCGGTCATCATGCAGAGAACGATGAATAGACTAGAATAGACTCCAAGGCTCCGGGATGTTCGTAACATCTAACGCATCCCTCTGGTTCCTCCACACTCTGCACATGACCTAAGCTTGAGACAGGCCTAGAGGCCACATACCCCACAGGTAGGGAAATAAAGGCAAGGACCAGCCTGGCCGCTTAGAGGTGGTGGCTGCACCCAGTGGCTGTCCAGCCTGCAGCCCCCAGTGACATATTTGCAAACACGAGGGGCTTTGAGCTGCAGAACCATCCCATTCTCCCTGGTGCAGGCTCAAGTTCCCGCCCTGATTTTCTGGGTTTAATCCTCTTCCTGTGGAAATCAATAAGGACATTGTGATGGAATGATTCACATTCAAGGTCAGGGCGGAGTAAATTGGAGGCGACATGCTGATTTCACTGCCCTCACGGAGAGGGAGCCCATCCTGCTCACAGATCCCTTAACTCTTTCCTCACCACGCTCATCCCGTCTGTCAGCACCAACCCCCTCTTCCAGGGCTGGGTCCCCATGGTCTTTTCACTCACTGTGGCACTGCATTTTGCATTTACCCAAGGTTCAAACCACTCAAGGTCTTGCGGCTTTATGGCTTGGGGAAGGCAGATGACAAGTTTGGGAACCGCTTCGAGTGCTATGTGTACGACTTCATTAGCTACTTCCTCTCCCCAGGAAATCTCTCTCCACACCCAGAGCTTTCTCCTTTTTCCCCTTTTCTGAGTTTTAAGACCCTTCCCTGTTTCCCGTGTTGTCCCACATGGAAAGGTAGAGAAGATGAAGAACTGAATTCCTCATTTTTTTCAGATACAGCAAATCAGATATTTTCTGTGGCTCAAACATAATAGGAGCTTACTTCTTTCTCCTATTAAAAAAATGGCCAAAATAGGTAATCCTGAGTAGCTGGAACCTGTGTCTAAAAAGATTGAGAGATCTTAGCCCCTGTCTAGCTGTTCTACCATCTTCAGCATGACTCAAGGTAGCTCTGCTCATGCATGTCAAGCTAGTGCCAAGGTGTTCAGGGAATGTGTGCTGGAGGTATGTGGGACTACAACTGAGGTATGTGGCCACACCTAACTGCAAGGGAAGCTGGAGCATGTAGTCCAGCTGTGTGCCCAGGACGAGGAGGAGATGGATTTGGTGGACAGTGTCTTCTCCATGGGGAAGTAGCAATGGCAAGGAGGACAACACTCAGAAGGCCAGAAGGGAGAAAGGACATGGGTCAAGGGAGGATTATTGGATGCTTTAAGGATGGCAGTGACTTGACTGTATGCATTGGAAGAAGCCAGAGAAGAAAGGGCCTTCTATGGAGAGAAATCCACAGTGATGGGTCCACATACCTCTGGCAAGGTAGACCCTGCCTTCCATCTTTACTTGCTTGTGTCCCCAATATCTAACACAGAGGGCACAGGAAAATCAGCATGAGCACCTCTCTAAGCCTGAAGGTAAAGGGCCTGGAAAACAAGGAGTTAAAGGGTACAAGGGTGGGCAGCACCAGGAGCCAGGTGCTCCCCCCACCCCAGCACACTGTGGCGGTGCCAGTTAATCCCCTGCAGCAGGCAGGAGGCCTGCACAGCTGTCTCTCCCAAGCTGGAATTGCACCCTCTCCCACTGCCCCTGGTCCCTTGCCCAGAAATCCTGGCAGACCAAGGCTTGGGTGGAGATAGGTAGAAGAGGGCAGGTGGTATGGCAGGGAGCTAGCAGCCTTGGAGAGCTCATTTTCTAAAGCTAAGCTAGACTCGCTTCTCAACCCTCACTTGCCCTGATGCCCCCAGCTCCCTCTGATCAGTCCCTCCTCCGAGCCAGCTGACCCTGAGCCCATCACCCATGGTGTTGATTCCTGCTTTGGGGTTTTGCCTCACCTAGACTGACTGTTCCTTCCCCTCCCTTAGTAGTCATTGCCTATCCTTGACCAGCTGCAAAACTCCAGCCCGTTGGCTCCCTCCCTTTAACTCCTGGCCCCTCAACAACCCTAGGTTCTGCTCATCTGGGGCTCATAGGCCTGCCTCATCCATTCTCTGCCCAGCGCAGGTGGTGTAGGTCTGACTCCAGAAGTCATTCATTTATTCACTCACAACAGGCAAGCAAGTGAAAGATCAGAGACAGGAAGCAGTGTACACAGCTGGAGAGTAGAGGAATCAGGACTTGAGCCCACTCTTGTTTAACCCCAGACCCTCATTCCAACTTTCCTTCTCAGCCAGGGAAGGGACCGAGAGCATAGCCGGGTGCCTGGTAGCTTGCACTCCAGGCCTCTTCCTCTGGGAAGCTGGAGGAGATGGTAGAAAGAAGGCTCTAGTCTCTCCTAGTCTTTCTTTGGCCAGTTAGCAGCTGTAGAACATTGGCAGATTTCAAGCCTCCTCCTCTGATTGTGAGGAGGAGCAACAGGTTCTGCATCTCAGAGTTGGCATGAGGATCAAGTGAGATCATGGATGAGAAAGGGCTGAACAACTGCAGAGGCTGTGCCCATGAGTGAAGCTGCCCAACTGAGCCAGGGGATCCCAGTCCATCTGGGCCCAGGGCAAGGGGAAAGCAGGAGCGGAGCCTGACCCAGCCCAGCCAGTCCTCATCCAGCAGTCTCAGAGTTCACCCTGAGCTTTTGCCTGAGCTGTACCCTAATAAGCTGTGGTATCCTGCCTTTGTTACTCCTGAAGTCATAGGATAGTTGGAGCTATCCTAAGTTATCCTAAGTCATAGGACAGTTGGAGCTGAAGAGGGGGCTGGGGCCAGTGGGAGAGGCTGGCTGTGGGTCAGGCTGTGGCCCAGAACACTTGTATGATCTAAGCCTCAGTTTCCTCATCACTAAAATGGGAATGAGAATTCACCAAAGCGATGGTAACAATGTTTATAGATAAAGCCTATAGTAGGCATTTCGTGAATGGAAGTATTGTTACCACTATGGAAAAAACTTAATGGTCATCTTCAAGGTCCACATTTTCAGTAGTAGGAAACTGATCCCAGAAAGAGAGAGGGAGTGACTCACCCAAGATCTCATTGTAAAGAGTTCAGTGGTGGGGGTAGCACCAGACCTGGTGCTGTTTCCTTCCCTTCTCTCCACCAGACAGTCATCCAGGCTGGGCCTCCCTGCTGTGACCACACAACCTCTTCTGTCTGAGTCACCTACCTGCCTTCCAGAGCTCTGTATCCTTCTGAGACAGGAAGACCTCAAGTAAGACTTGGGTCTCTTTTTTTTTTTTTTGTACCGGGGATCGAACTCAGGACCTTGTGCTTTCAAGGCAGGCGGCGGAAACACTGAGATAGATCCCTGGCAGACTTGGGTCTCTTGCTTCTGCCTGAACCTCTCTCAAATTGAATACGACATGGCTGAGTCCTTTGCGAGGTATGACCTAGCTAGGGAAACCAGCTCCTCAAGGGGACTTGGTTAAGCAGGGTGACATCAACTCCCAGGATGGAGGGGAGAGAAGAAAGAGAAGGAAGGGTTAAAGGCTCGGCAGCTGGGGCAGGCAGCCTGCAGAAGGCCCAGCCCAGTGCTGGGAGGCCTGCACCATTCCATTCCTTTGCAGATCAGTTACACCCAGCTGTCTCCCTCCCCACTGCCAGTGCCCCTCGGATTAGGCGGGAAAGGCTCCCCGGCCTGCAGCCTGCACACAGCCCATGGGGAACAGCGCCTGCAGCCCACGCCTCCACGACAGCTGCCGAGTGTCAGGCAAGAACATAGATCAGCAGGATACTGGCAGAGGTGCCCCAAGCCCAGGCCCTGCCCCCAACATGTGCAGGAGGGGCTGCCTGAGAGGCAAGGGTGTCTGAGAGGGATTTGGGAGGTACAGGGAGGGGACTTCTCCCAAAAATATCTCCTCTGCTCATATGTCATTGTGCCTCAAATATCATCATTAGACATCTTAAACCTTTCGGTCATCCAAAGACACCAATTAAAAACTGTATCCCCCAAAGGAGCTGGTCTTCTGATGCATTGTTGGTAGGAATATATTGATAAAATGTATGAAATTTTATTTTATTTTGTAAAATATACATGAACTAAAAAAAATCTATTCCTTTGTCTTGATACTTCCACTGAGGACTTTAATTCAAATAATTTATCTTAAGGAAATAGTTTGTAACATGGGAAAAAAGGCTATAGTTTCAAGATTTAAAAAACCTAATGTTATGAACACAAAAGCCAGATGAAAAGACAAAAATAATTTTAAAACTTGAGACTATCTGTACCTGTACTGGAAAACAGGAAACAGTTCCATCAATAGGTCAGAAATACAAAATTTATGGAAATGATAAGGCACATGGGAAGCACAGGTTAGACAGATAGCGAAGTAAGTTCTAGTCTTGATTGCCTCACTAATTCTATGATGTTGGCTAGTTACTGAGCCTCAATCAAATTTGCTTTCCTCAGCTGTAAAATTGAAATAGTAATCATAATATTTGTGAAAATTGTATGGCAATTAGAAGAGATCATGTGTGGGAAACATCCCTATGATCCCCCCATCAGAGGGATGTGACCATAGAAACCAGCACCACCCATTAAGGGGTGGTTATACCACATCTCCTCCAATCACCTACTGACATAGCTACCAAGATGCTCTCACAGAATCAATTCTGAGTAACCTAGACTTTCATTGCGTATATCAATATTGTTTATTTGAAAAGAATGGATAGCCCCAAATATGATGCCCATGTTGATGGAAGGATAAATTGCTCTCAGTGAAATACCATCAATTCAAGAAAGGAGAAGAACATGAATAATATTCTAATTTACATCCCCATGATGATTCTTGAGGCTATTACATCCATACAATATGAAGCTTACATGTAAAATCACAATTGGAAAAAGATAAGAGTTGTTAGAAATTACAAACATATATGACCTCTGGTTTCCTACAGAGAATATGGACTATCCACCTACCTTGCCATTATAAACATCTAGAAGTTTGGTTGAAATATACAAAATGTATTTTTAGGCACTGGATAAGGCGCAATGCAGAGCTACAGTTCTAAAGAGGGAGCACAACAATGAAGTAAATCTTACTAGAAAGCCTTCAATGGAGTAAAGGATTCCCTAACACTTCCCTCATCAAGCTTTGAACCAAGTCTCAAACTGACCATTGCTGATGACTTAACCATTAGAAATAAAAAGTCTAAATATTCTTTAAAGAAAAAATTTAGACATTCAACAGCATAATATTAAGAATGTCCAGAATTTAATGAGAAATTATTAGACATATGAAGAAGCTGAGAAATTACTCACAACAAGGAGATAAATCAGTCAATACAAACAGACCCAGAAATGACACATAGGATATCTGGAAAAGGCTCACTTAATGGTTCAAGAAAAATTGTCTTTTCACAATAATATTGGTACATTGTAGATATACATAATAACATTCATCATAGGGAATTTGTACCTGTACATGACATATCTTGCTTTTTCTTTTTTCCCATTCCCCTACTCTCCCTTCAATCCCTCTTCATCATCTTATTTACAAAAGCTTGTTTGAATTTTTCCTTCCATTCTCTTTTTTCTTCTCCCTTCTTTCCTTTACCCCTCCCACTTTCCTTGATCTCCTTCTCATTTCAACATTTTTCTCCCCATTTCACGATATCTATTATAAATTTTTGTCCTTAGTTACACTTTTGGGTTCTCACACCAAAGAAAAAATGTGGTATTTACACTTGTGTGTCTGATTTATTTCACTTAAGAGTATAGTCTCAAGGTGCATCCATTTAGCTAGAAATGTCTCAAGCTTATCCTTCTTTATGAAGGAGTAGTACTCCATTGTATAAAAAAACCCCACACCTTTTTTATGCATTCATCGGTTGATGTACGTTTGGGCTGTTCCCAAGATTTAACTATTACAAACTGTGCTGCTATGAACATGGCTGTGCATATACTTCTGTAGTATGATGTTTTTAATTCTCTGGGGAAGATACCAAGAAAAGGAGTACGTGGGTCAAATGGAACCTCTAGTTTTGGTTTTTTGAGGAATCTCCACACTGATTTCCACAGTGGTTACACCAGTCTACACTCCCACCAACAGGGGAGAAGTGTTCCTTTTTCCCCACAGCCCTGCCAGCATTTGTTATTGCTTGATTTCTTTCTTTCTTTCTTTCTTTCTTTCTTTCTTTCTTTCTTTCTTTCTTTCTTTCTTTTGTTATTGGTTGATTCCTTGATAATAGCCATTCTTTCTGGAGTGAGATGGAATCTTTGTGTTGTTTAAATTTGCATCTCTCAAATGACTAGAGATGTTGAACATTTTTTCACAAACTTTTTTTCCATTTCTACTTATTCATCTGGGAAATGTCTATTCATTTCAGATGCCCATTTTTGGACTGGGTCTTTAAATTTAAGGGATCTGATTTTTGGAGTTCTTTATATATTCTAGATATTAGTCTAGGAACAGCTGGCAATTTTTTTCCCCACACTGTGGGTTGTCTCTTCACTCTGTTGTTGGTTTCTTTTGTGGTGCAAAAGCTTTCTAATAAGATGAGATCCCAGTTATTGATTCTCTGTGATAGTTCCTGTGTGATTGGGGTTTTGTTCATAAAGTCTTTGCCCATACCTGTCTTCAAGAGTTCTACCTATTCTTTCTTCCAGAAGATTTAGTGTTTCTGTTTTAATGTTTAGATTTTTAATCCATTTTGATTTTAGTTTAGTGCATGATGAGAGACATGGGTCTAGTTTTAATCTTTGGCATGTAGAAAGCCAGTTTTTCCAGCACCATTAATTAAAGAGCATACCTTTCTTCTTGTGAAGGTGTTTGGTCCCTTTGTCAAAGAAGAGGTGGCTAGTATGTTTAGAGTTGTTGCCATACCTTCTAATGTGTTCCATTGATCCTTGGGTCTGCTTTTTTGCTGGTATCACGCTATTTTTCACTGTAACTTTGCAGTATAATTTCAAGTTAGGGATTGTGATGTCCCCTGCCTTGACTTTGTTGTCCAGAATTGCTTTTGCTATTCTGCATCTCTCCTGGTTCCAAATAAATTTTAGAATTGTTTTCTCTAATTCTGTGAGATATATTATTGGTATTTTGATTGGGATTGCATTAAATCTATACAACAATTCTGGAAGTATGGCCATTTCCACTGTATTGGTTCTTCCTACCCAAGGACAAGGGATATCTTTCCATTTTCTGATATCCTCTTCAATCTCCTTTTTCAGAGTACTGTAGTTTTCAATGTAAAAGTCTTTTACTTCCTTTGTTAGACTGGTTCCTAAGTATTTTTATTTTTTGGATACTATTGTGACAGGTGTTTCCCTAATTTCTCTCTCAGTGAGTTTGTAACTTGTGTACAAGAATGTTATTACTTTTTGAGTGTTGACTTGGTATCCAGATATGTGCCTGAATTTGGTAATTAAATTTAGAAGTCTTTTGGTGGCATTTTGGAGTCTTCTATGTAGAGTGTTGTGTAATCCACAAATAATGATAATTTAACTTCTTTTTCTATCCTTATTCCTTTCATTTCTTTCTCAAGTCTCATTGCTCTGGCTAATATTTCAAGAACTATATTGAATATAAGTGATGACAATGAACATCCTTGTCTTGTTCCTGATTTTAGAGTGAAAGCTTTGAGTTTTTGTGCATTTAGTATGATGTTGGCTGTTGTTGGTTTGTCATAGATGGCTTTTATCAGATTGAGATAAAGACCATATATTCCAATTTTCTGTAGGCCTTTTATCATGAATGAGTGTTGGACTTGTCAAATGCTTTTTCTGCATCTATTGAGATAATCATGTGGTTTTTGTCCTTGGCTCAGTTAATATGGTGTATTACATTTAATGATTTACATATGTTGAACCAACCCCATATCCCTGGGATGAATCCTACTTGGTCATGGTGTATACTCATCTTGATGATTTGCTCCATTTTGTTTGCCAGTATCTTATTGAGGATTTTTGTGTTTATGTTCATTAGGGAGATTGGCCTATAGTTCTGTTTTGGGTTGGATCATTTTCTGGTTTTGATATCAGAGTAATGCTTGCTTCCAGGAATGAGTTTGGGAAAATTGCTGCCCTTTCAGATTCATTAGAGAGTTTGATGAATAGTGGCATTAGGTATTCTCTAAATTTCTTGTAGAATGAAGCAGTGAATCTGTCAGGAACTGGGCTTTTCTTTGTTGGTAGGTTTTAAATTACAAATTCAATTTCATTGGCTGATATTGAGTTATTTAGAATCTTTATATCTTCTTGACTCAGCTTTGGTAATTCCTATGTATCTAGGAATCTATCCATTTCTCCTCTGTTTTCCATCTTATTAGAATATAGGTTCTCAAAGTAGTTATTAATAACCTCCTCAATTTCTGCAGGATTTATTGTCATTTTACCCTTTTCATTTCTAATTGCATGGATTTGGGCCTTTTCTTTCCTTTTTTGGACAAGGTTGGCTAAGACCTTGTCAATGTTATTTAATCTTTCAAAGAATCAACTCTTTGGGCTCGGTCAGCCAGGGAAGAAAGCTCCCATGTCCCTAAAACAGCCATTAAGGATCATCTGCCTCTCAGAAAACTATTGACTCCACTGCTCCCAGGGCAGAGGAGGTGAGCCACAGCACACACACACACCCCACCATGGAAATGAGAAGACACATAAACAAACCTCAAAAACAGACTTCCAGATCACCTACAACAACCCCAAAGGGAAATGAGATTGAACAATCTGATACTTAACTACCTGGACTGCCTGACCTGGCAACAAAAGAGGATCTGGAAAAAATGAAATCAGAAATAATTTCTCACAAATCAGCAGAGATTGTGCCCATAGTGCAAGACATGATTAATAAATCTAGAGAGGACAGAGATTAAAAAAATAGAGGAGCTGAGGAACATGATGAAATCCCAACATAGGAAACAAATGGAATCCATAAAACAGATACAAGCAGATTTCCAGGAGATTAAAAACTCCATTGAAAGTCTACGCAGCAGAATGAA
>NW_004624766.1:9276647-9289101 GCF_000247695.1 Heterocephalus glaber
AAAATGATGAGAAATGGAAAAAATGGAAATAAAGTCTTTGTAAATAGGGAAGTGTGGAGGGGGTGAAGGGAGGGCTAGGAATGGGGGAAAAATAAGAACCAAGATGCATCATGTAAAGGTACAATTCCCAATGAGAAATGTAATTGTGTTGTATAGCTACAATGTACCAATAAAAGAAATTAATAAAAAAAGAAAAAAAAACAAAGAACTCATACTCAACAACAACAGAAAACAAACAACCCCATTAAAAATGAGCAAAGAAAATAGACAAATGAGCAATAAGCACATGAAAAAGAATGAACATTGTTAATCATCAGGAAAACACAAATAAAAAACACAATGAGTTGTTTTCTCTCATATGTAGAATCTTAAAAAAAGTGGGAGAGAAACATGACATGAAACTAGAAGGGACACCATTAGAGAGGAGGGAAGGAATAAGGGGGTGGGATGACAAGAGGGTAAAGGAACATGATGGGGTGAAAGCGATCCAATTATCAACACGAAGCACATTAATCTGCATTTTTAATATGCACTAATTTAAAAAACACAACAAAATAGCACTTCACACTCAGTAGGGTTGTTATTATTTAAACAAACAAAAAAAGAAAAGGACAAGTGTTCGAGAGTGTGGAGAAATAGGAACTCTTATTAGCTGCTGTTGGAAGTGCAAAATAATGCAGCCATTCTGGGGAATAGGATAGAAATTTCCTCAAAATTAAAAATAGAATTACCATATGATCCAATAATTTCATTTCTGAGCATATCCTCAAAGATTTAAAAGGAAGTACACAAACAGGCATTTGTACACCCATATTTATAGCAGCATTATTCATAATAGATGAAAGATGGAAGCAATCCAAAGATTTATCAATGGATTGATGGATAAATAGAATATGGTACATATAATGGAATACTATCCAGTTTTTAAAAGGAAGAAGCTTTTGACATATACTGACATATAGATGAAACTTGAAGACTATACAAAGTGAAAAGTTTGTCATAGAGACAAATATTGTATGATTATACTTGTAAGGTGTTGTCTTAGCTACTTTCTTCTCATTGCTGAGACAAAATACCCAACACCCAAAGTGAAAGAGAAAAGGGTTTATTTAGCTCACAGTTTGTAGAGGTTTCAGTCCATAATTGGCTGGCTCCAAGACAGAGTGGCACAGAGTGGCAGAGGGGCATCATAGAGGAGAAACATTTCATGGCACCAGAAGGTAGCAAAGCAACAAAGGACCTTAACAGAGTCCTTCTGCCCCTTTTATCCCATCCAGACTACTGGGATTAGGGTGGTGCCAAACCAGTCACTCACGTATGGTGATTTAGTAATCACATACCCTTAATCTCAGTATCACATGATCCAGATTCAGCTACCTCTGAAAAAGAAAGTCCCACCTCATCTGCATGAGGCTTTGGGGGGACATCTAAACACAAGCCATAACAGGTGTACTCAAAGTAGCTAGGCTTAGTGGCCAAACATCTCAAAATCCACAAGTATCCATACTCTGCCCATGGATTTGTATGTGGGTTAACTGGAGCACTCAAATTTGCAAACATGGTACTAATATAAGGATAAACATATACAGTGGTACCTTGGTTCACAAACCTAATTCCTTTCATGATTCTGGTCACAAACTGAATTGGATGAGAACCAAATCAAATGTCTCTATAAGGTCAACATTGAACCTAACCATTGAATTTGATTTAGTTGTGATCCAATTTGGTTTGTGACCAGAATTGTGGAAAGAATTATGTTCGTAAACTGAGGTGCCACTGTAGATCAATGGGATAAATTTAAAAGTCAGAAATAAATCCTGACATTTATGATAGATTGTTGAAAAGTGTGCTAAAACAGTTCAATGGGGGAAAGAATAATTTTTTCCAGTAAATGGTGGGTTGGACAACTGAATATTTACTTGCAAAAAGAATTAAATGGGACCTGTTTCTTACACCACATACAAAAATTAACTCCAAATGGACTGTAGACCTAAATGTAAGAGGTTAAAAAAAACTCTGAGTAGAAAATAAAGGAGTAAATTTTCATGGTCATGGCTTAATTAAAGCCTTTAATATGACACCCAAATCCTAAGTGACAAAAAAATATAGAGACTTTAAAATTTATCAAAGTTCAGGTTTTATTTTTCTTCAAAGGACAACATCAAGAAAGCAGGAAGTCAACTCAAATAATTGAAGAAAATATTTTCCAACCATATATCCTAAAAGAAGTAAACCATCCTAAAATAAGTACAACACAAAAGGCCATGTATTCACGTATTATATGACTTGTCCATAAGAGGAAAATGTGTAGGAACAGAAAATAGATTTGTGGTTGCTTAGGACTTGAGGGTATCGGAGGAAATGGAAAGTGATGGTTAATGTGAATTGACTTCTTCTGGGGAGATTAAAATGCCCAGCAGTTGCTTGTGGTGATGGATGGATAACTCTAAATGTAATGAAAATGGAGTGGTATTCTTTAAAAGGGTGACTTATATGACATATAAATTATATCTCAACAAAACTTAGGCATGGGATGATTGTCAGGCTGGATAAGAAAACCAAAAATGAACTATATGCTAGCTGCAAGAGAAAATTTAGATGCAAATAATTTGAAAGGAAATAATGAAAATGTGCATATCTTGAAAATGGTAATCATGAAGGAGTTGAAGAGACTATATTAACACAGACAAAGTAGACTTTAAGACAAGAAATATTCTGGAGCCAAAGGATATTCTGTAATGATAATGTTGACTACACCAAGAAGATACAAGAATATATGCAAAAGCACTTACGACAAAGTCTTAAAATACATGAAGCAAAACCCAGCATACTCAAAAGGAAAAAGACCTTTAACAATTTTAGTTGAAAATGTTAATATTCTTCTCAGAAATTGATAAGAAAACTGGACAGAAATAGCAATAATATAGAGAACTTAACTGTCAAACAACTCGACTTAAGTGACATATATTAAGAAATCTACTTAATACCTGCAAAATAAACAATTTTCAGATGTTTAGAAATACTTTTATTGAGACTATTACATAAGTCTCAATAAATTGTAAAAGAATGTTATCACTCAATGTATGTTTCCCAAACACTAGAGAATTAAGTTAAAAAAGAAACCTAGGAAGTCTCCAAATATTTGAATATTAATACTTTTTAAACATAAAATAAGGAAGAAATTATAATTAAAAATTTCAAATATATTGAGCTGAAATAAAACAAAAACAAAAAATATAAAAAATAGGGAGCACAATTTAAGTGGTCCTTAGAGGAAAATGTATAGTTTTAAGCACATGTTACACAAAAGAAGTAGAACTCAAAATCAATAATCTAAGCTTTTGACTTCAGAAGGCCATAAAATAATGGCTGAATTAATTCCAAGTAAGCAGAAGGAAGTTAATAATATGAATGAGAGCAGAAACCTATAAAACAGGAAAAAAAATAAGAGTAATGAAACAAGAATTTATTTGATAATATCAGTAAAATTGATAAATTTTGAGCCAGATTCATCAAAAATAGAAAAGAGAGCCCTCAAATTATAAAAGTCAGAACTAAGGGTCAGGGATTTAGCTCAGTGGTTCTGCTGCTTGCCCCACAAGTGCAAGGACCCAGTTTGATCCCCGGTAACAACAACAACAACAAAATCAGAACTAAAAAAGGAACATCACGACAGAGCCTACAGATCTGAGAGGGAATATCCTTAATAACTTCATGCTAAGAAATAAGACAAGTTAAATCAAGTTTAAAATTTCTGAGAAAGATATAAATGACCCAAAGGACTCAGGAAACAATAGAAAAGATGAGAAGACATATCAATTAAAGAAATTGAATTGATCATTAAAATAGTTCTATAGTGAAAATCCCAGGCTCAAATGCCTTCACTGGTAAAAATTATCAAGTATTCAAGGAATAAATAACACAAATTCTACACAAACTCTTTCAGAGGAAAGGAAGGATTCTAGCCACTCACTTTTTGCTTTCTGGCTCATCAGGAAATGGTTTGTTCTGCTATACACTCCTGCCATGTTGTGCTGCCCTTGCCAGAAGCTCCAAGCAATGGGGCTATCCAGTCTTAGACTGAGACTTCCAGCACCATAAGATAAAGTAAGCCATTTCCCCTTAGAGTCAATTGCCTTAGATTTTTTTTGTTATACAATACAAAGCTGACTAATAATTCCAAATTAGTAAAATAAAGAGCAAATTCCACATAAGTATCTCAATAGATACAGAAACAGCATTGACAAAAATTTAACACCTATTCATTATAAAAAAGAGAAAAACTCTCAAAAAAGTAGGAATAGAAGAAAAGTCCTTTACAAGATACAAGACATCTACAAAAAATTTACAAATAATATCACACTTAATGACCAAAGACCGAATGCTCTTTCACTAAGATTGTAAATTTGGTAGGATTAATGCCCCTACTACACTTACATCTTGGAAGTTCTGGCATATTAGAAATTCATTCTATTCATTCAGTGTAATAAAGAAAAAGAAATTAATGAAATAAAGTGGAAACTACTTTTATTCACAATGTACATATTCATCTGCATAAAATCCTGAGAAAATGACCCCATAAAAGGTACCAGAACTACTAAGTGGATATAGGAAGGACATGCAGCATAAATTCAATATGCAAAAATAAATTGTATTTTCATATAATAGCAACAAAAAATATGAAAGTGAAACTTTAAAAATAATTTCAATCACAAAAAAGTATAAGAAAGAACAAAACACTTTTAAATACATTTAACAAATATGTAAGACCTTGTTATTCCTTATGTCTGGATGTTCCCTCAATGCCTCACGCACTCATAGGTGGGAGTCTGTGAGGCAGCTGGATCTCGAGTGTGTGGCCCTGGGATTAAATTGTGTGATTGTGGGATGAAGGGGGTATGATTACTAAATTAGTTCCCTGATTGGTTTATCACAGTTCTGGGTGTGGACAATAAGAAGGCCCATCCTGGGTGTGAGCGGCACCACTCAAAAAGCAGATTGCCTAGATGGATATAGGGGACAGAAAGAAGGCAGCCCAGCTGCTGCTCCTTGCTGATTTGTTGTCTCCTGCCTACTTGCCATGGGCTGTTTCTCCTCAGCAATGCCCCTCTGCCGTGCCACCCTGCCTTGGAGCCAGCTGACTATGGACTGAAACCTCTACAAACTGTGAGCCACAATAAACCTTTCCCCCTTTAACTTGTGGGTGCTGGCTACTTTGTCTCAGCAATGAGAAAATTAACTAAGACAGGTTTATATGCTAAAAACTGCAAAACCTTGCCAAGAGAATTTAGTAAGGTTCATGGATTAAAAGACTCATCACTGGAAATTGGGCAATTTCCCTCAAATTTATCTATATATTCAATGAAATCCTCACCAAAAATCCCAGCACACTTATTTGGTAGAAAATGGCAAGTCTATCCAAAAATATAGATAGAAATGTAAAGCTACCAGAATAGCCAAAGAACAAAACTGAATAATTTATACTACATTTATTCAAAAATCTACTATTAAGAATACACTAATTCCTGAGTTCAATCCCAGTACCAAAAAAAAAAAAACACTAATCAAGAGAGTGTGGTATAGACCTAACAATAAACGCATACAACAATGAACTAAAAGAGAGTCCAGCAATACACCCATACAATAATAATGAGTCAAAAAACTTGTAAGATTTGTTGTTGATTTCTTGATAATAGCCTTCCTTTCTGGAGTAACATGGAATATCAGCGTTGTTTTAATTCATATCTCTCGGAAGTGATGTTGAACATTTTTTCATATATTTGTTTGCCCTTTCTACTTCTTCATCTGAGAAGTGTCTATTCATTTCAGATACCCGTTTTTGGATTGGGTCTTTAAATTTGGGAGGTCTGATTTTTAAAAAATTCTTTGTATGTTCTAGATATTAGTCTTTTATCTCAGGGGCTACTGGTTAAAATTTTTTCCCACTCTGTGGGTTGTCTCTTCACTGTTTTGCAGTGCAAAAGCTTTTTAATAAGATGAGATCCCAATCGTTGATTCTTTGCACTATTTCCAGTGCAGTTTGGGTTTTGTTCATCAGGTCATTGCCTATCCCTATGTCCTCGAGAGCTCTATCTACTCTCTCTTCCAGAAGATTTAGTGTTTCTGTTTTCATATTTAGATTTGTTTTTCATTTTGACTTTAGTTTAGTGCATGGTGAGAGACATGGGTCTAGTTTTGATCTTTGGCATGTAGAAAGCCAGTTTTTCCAGCATTACTTATTACAGAGGCTATCTTTCCTCCAGTGAACATGTTCGCCCGCTTTGTCAAAGATAAAATGGCTGAGTGTGTTTGGTGCTGTTTCCACCTCGTCTAGTCTGTTCCATTGATCCTCAGGTCTGTTTGTTTTTTTTTTCTTTCTTTCTTTCTTTTGCCAGTACCGACCAAAAACAAACGCTGGTGAGGCTGTGGGGAAAAGGAACCCTTTTCCACTGCTGGTGGGAGTGCAGACTGGTGCAACCATTGTGGAAATCAGTGTGGAGATTTCTCAAAAAATTAGGATTAGAGGTCCCATTTGACCCAGGTTTTCCCTTGCTGAGTATCTTCCCAAAAGCATGAAAAGCATCATACCACAATGATATATGTGCACCCATGTTTATAGCAGCACAGTTTGTAATAGCTAAATCTTGGAAACAATTCAGATGCCCATCAACCAACGAATGGATAAAAAATGAGGTTTTTTTTTTATACAATAGAGTGCTACTCAGTCGTAAAGAAAGATAAACTTGAGACATTTATAACTAAATGGATGCAACTTGAGACTATATTCTTAAGTGAAGTAAATCGGATACATATGTGTAAATATTGCATTGTCTCTCTAGCATGAGAAACTGTAAGGATAAATAAGGACCAAAATGTATAATAGGTAATACGAAACAGGAAGAAACTGTTCAAAAGGAAAGGGAAACTGTGTAAAGGGGAGGGGGAGAGGGAAAAAATTTATAAAAGAAAGAAAAAATGGAAACAAAGCTTTTGTAAATAAGGGGAAGAGGGGAGGTTGAAGGGAGTAAAAGGGGATAGGAGAAAAAGAGAAATTAAGCTATATCATGTACAGGTACAGACTCCTTTGATGAATATGATTATTATGTATATTTAAATTGCACCAATAAAATTAATTTTAAAAATAGTAAGAATGTGAGTAAAAAATTGAGCTGACAATTCACCAAACAAGATATATGATAGCAATTAAGCAGTGAAAAATACATGGAAAGACCCTAAATATATTAGACAAGTACAAGTTAAAACCCCAATGCTCTAAAATGTCTTATAAATAACCAAAAGACAAACCTATGAATTTTTTATGAGAATATGGATAAATTGAAGCCACATACATTGCTGGTGAGAATTTAAATAATATAGACTAGAAATCACTTTGTGAGTTTCTTATTTGCTTTTTTTTTTTTGTACTGGGGATTGAACTCAGGACCTTGCACTTGTGAGGCAGGCACAGAGCCACTGAGCTAAATCCCCAGCCCTTAACTTTGTGAGTTTCTTAAAAACTTAAACAATAGTTTCATAGGATCCCAACATTTCATCCCTGGGTAGAAACACAATTAAAATAGCAATCTGTGTCCCCTAAAGACTAGCATGTAAACAGAGTGAATATTTCCCAAAATGTATATGGCAAACATTATTCAGATACTGAAACTGGAAAAAGACATTATGAACAGAAATTTAAAGATTAATATCCCTCATAGATGCAAAAACTTCAAGAAAATATTATAAAGTCAAACCCACATAGAAAAAGAGCAGCATATGATGACAAATTGCAGTTTATTTTAGGTGTGTGGGGTTAGTTCAACATTTGAAGATAAATCAATAAAATCACCATCAACACAAGAATAAGAAAATCTCTAAGATCATCTCAATAAATGAAGAAAAAGCATTCAACAAAATTGAATATTTATTCATAGTATAAACTGAGCATATAAGGAAACCTTCTTAATCCCGTAAGGGACATCTGAAAATATCATAATGGCAACATTATGTTTATTGATGAGAGACTGAATATTTTCCCTCTAAATTTGACAACAAAGGTTGAATCTCTGTTCTCACCACTCCTATTTAACATTCTGAAAGTTTTAGCTTCCAGAATGGAGGTAGATCAAGAAAAAAGGAACAAAAATTGTACAGATTGAAGAGGGGGGGAAAAGTTGTCTCTATTCACAAATGATGTGATTGTCTTTTTAGAAAATCCCAAAGAATCACAGAGAAGTTATAGAGCTAATAAAGGAGTTAACAAGGTTTTTGGGCTACAAAGTCAATATATCATAAATATGGAATTTGAAATTAAAACTTAAAATAAGTTAAGTCCCTGACTTAAGATTGTTTGGCTTAGGATTTTTCCACTTAATGATGGTGCAAAACTGTGATCCTCATTCAGCAAACACTGTACTTTTAATTTTAAATTTTGATCTTGTCCTAGGCTAGCAACATGTGGTATGATGCTCTCTTTCAAGACTAGGCAGTGTTGGTGAGCAGCAGCTCCCAGACAGCCACACCATCCCAGGGGATAACTGATCCTGTAGACGGCACTGTGTTACTATGCTATGGTGTTCAGTAGGTGAGGTATGTTAAATGCATTTTTGGCTTACAGAGTTTTCAACTTATGATGGGTTTATTGGGATGTAACCCTATCATAAGCCTAGGAGCATCTGTACTCTGTGTGTTGGCTTAGACTGCCACAACAAAATTTCATAGATCAGGTGACTTTAAGTTTATTTTCTCACAGTTCTGGAGGGTGAGAAGCCCAAGATGAAGGGGAGAGTCAATTTGGTCCCTGGCAAGGGCTGTCTTCTTGCCTGAAAGATGGCTGTCTTCTTCTTGTGTCCTCGTTTGATGGCAAAGATAGACTGAGAGAGATGAAGACAAAGAAATACAGAGTGAGACCATCTTCCACTTCTTATGAGGTCAGAGTTGTATAGGATTATAGCTACTCTTATCGCTTATACTCTTATACCATTTAACAATAACTAACTCTTAAATATTTCCACATACAGTACCATTGTACCTTAGGACTTTGACATATGAATTTGAGGCAGGGGACTTAATTCATTTCACATCAAGTACAATTTACAATAGCATCAAAAGCCATAAAATACATATGTAGAAGGCTTACAAAATACATACAAGGCATGTTTGTGTAAAACTACAGAATACTAATTTTAAAAATCAAGGAAGAGAAAAAAAATCAAGGAAGATCTAAATAAATGTGGTTTTGAATTGGAAGATTCAATATCATTAAAATGTCAATTTTCCCTAAGCTGATTTATAAAATTCAATGGAATTCCAATAAATATTCAAGTGGAATCTTTCTTTGGTAAATATTAAAGCTAATTCTAAAATTTACATGGAAAGGCAAAGATACTAGAGTATCAAAACAATTTTAAGAAAGAACAAATTCTGAGGACTTAGAAACAGTAATAGTAAAGTGAGGTATTGGTTAAAGGATAGATACATAGATTAATGGAATAGAGTAGAGAGTCAAAAGTAGAACAAAACAACAGCAGTTAGTATTGGTATATAGAAAATAGATTAACAATACAGAAATAGATCCACACATATATACACAATGTATTTTAAAGCATTGATTGCAAAGTAATTGCAATTGTACACCCATTAGAAAAGGAAGTTACAGACACACAATCGTCAACAGTGAACCTGCACCCCAATAATAAGCTCATGCAGAAAATAATCAAGAAACAATTTCATTCACAATAGTTTCAAAAAATTAAATACTTAGGAGTGAAACTTACCTAAGAGTTAAAAACCTCTACAATGAAAATCACAGAACACTGAAGAAAGAAATTGAAAAAGACATTAGAAAATGGAAAGATCTCTCTGTTCATGGATCACCAGAACTAATATTGTTAAATGGCCATATTACCAAAAGTGAACTACAGATTCAGTGTAATTCGTGTTAAAATACCAACATTCTTCACAGAGCTAGAAAAAAACTCCCTAAAATTCATATGGGAGTACAAAAGATCCACAACAGCTGTAGCAATTCTGAGCAAAAAGAGCAATGCTGGAGGCATCACGATACCTGATTTCCATTTATATTACAAAATCATAGTAACAAAAACAGCATGGTATCAGCACAAAAATAGTCATGTAGACCAAGAGAAGACACAGAGGCACACCCATGCACCTATAGCTATTTGACTTTTGACAAATGTGCCAAAAATATATGCTGGAGAAAAGACAGCCTCTTCCACAGATGGTGCTGGAGAAACTGGATATCCACATGCAAAAGACTGAAACTAGAACCCTATCTCTCATCCTGTACTAAAAACAATTGAAAATGGACCAAAGACCTAGCTATAAAACCAGAAAGTGTGAAACTGCTGGAAGGGAACATAGGGGAAACACTTGAAGCCATAGGCACAGATAAAGATTTCCTGAATAGGACTCCAGTAGCACGGGAAATAATATCAGGAATCAACAAATCAAACTACATCACATCACAGCAAAGGAAACAACAGAATGAAGAGATAACCTACAGAATGAGGAAAAAAGTCTTTGCTAGCTAGCCTTCTTTTTTAACTTTTTTTGAGACAGGATCTCAACATGCAGTTTTAGTCTGGCCTTGAACTTACTATGTAGCCTGGGCTGGCCTCAAACTCATGGCGATCCTTCTGCCTCAGCCTCCTGAATGCTGGGATTGCAGGTGTGCACCACCACACCTGGCTTCAAGCTACCTTTCTGTTAAAGGATTAATACTTAGAGTATATAAAGAACTCAAAAAAATTAACTCTCAATGAAACAACTCTATCAAAAATTGGGTGAATGAACATAATAGACACTTTTCAAAAGACATACAAAAGCCAGTAAATATATGAAAGAATGTTCAACATCTTTAGCCATCAGGAAAATGCAAATCAAAACTACGTTGAGATTCCATCTCATCCCAGCCAGAATGGCTATCATAAAGAATACAAAAAACAATAAATGGTGGCAACAACATGGAAAAAAAAGAATCCTCTTACATTATTGGGAATGTGCACTAGTACAACCACTGTGGAAATCAGGATGAGGCTTTCTCAAAAAATCAAAAATAGAAATATCATTTGATCCAGCTATAGCGCTCTTGGGTATATTCCTAAAATAAATAAAGACAGCATATTACAGTGACACGGGCATACCCAGGTTTATTGTAGCACAATTCACAACAGCTAAGCTCTGGAAACAGCCTTGCTGCTTATCAACAGATGAATGCATAAATAAAATGTGGTGTATATACACACAATAGAACACTACTCATCCATAAAGAAGAATGAAATCATATCATTTGCAGGAAAATGGATGGAACTAGCCAGAGTCAGAAAGTCAAGTATTGCATATTTTCTTTTAAGAAACCTAAAATATAAATAAATGAATGAACAAAACAAAGCTGAGATGATAGGAAACTAGAAGGTAAACTCTTGCAAATGGAAAAGTAGATCAGGGGCAAGGAGAAGAAAAGAAAGAGCGAGTAAAGGAATTGAAAATATCAAGGTCCACAAAATGAACATCATTATTCTGTATTATTAACAAGCCAAGAAAGAAAGAAAGAAAGAAAGAAAGAAAGAAAGAAAGAAAGAAAGAAAAAAAGAAAATAAAATTAGTTCAATCCATGCCTCACATCACACACTAAAATTAACTCAAAACAAACTGCAAGCTGCAGTTTTATATCACTGAAATCAGGCAGTGTGAGGCCTCCAACCTCATTCTTTTACAAAGTTTATCATAAATCCCATGCATTTCCATATAAATACTAGAATGAGCTTATCAACTTGTACAAAATGTTCTAAAGATTCAATGAGATTACATTGAATTATATATCAATTTGAGGAGCATTATATGTTTTTGTCTTCTGATCTGCAGTACCTGTCTTTTAATTTATTCATATTTTGTATATTTTTCTCAGCAATGCTTTGCGGTTTTTAATCTTGTATGAACTTTACCAGATTTATTCCCAATTATTTCATATTTTGATGCTATTATAAATGGTACTGATTTTTAAATCTTAACTTCTGTTTGCTCTGAATATAGAAATACAAATGACTTTGCATAGAATGCTATTATTTTGTTCCTTTCTGCTATTGTTCTTTTTTGTTTTTGCTGCTTATTTTTAGACCTGCTAAATATATTATGATTCCAGTTATCTTTACTATTACTTTTGGCATATTCATTTCAGAATCAGTTTCTCTCTGATATCAAATTTCCTCTACCTGTAGAGCTATACTTTTTTTCTTGCCCTCCCTTCACCCCCTCCACCCTTCCCTATTTACAAAGACTTTATTCCCATTTTTTCCATCTCTCATCATTTTTCCTTTCCCTTCTTTCCTTTCTCCTGCCCCTCCCACTACCCCTACCTCTTTGGACCTTTTCTTCCTATTTTGCATTATCGATTATTCATTCTAATCATTGGTACATTTTAGGTATACAATATAAT
>NW_004624766.1:9305482-9479797 GCF_000247695.1 Heterocephalus glaber
AGGTATACAACACAATTACATTTCTCACTGGGAATTGTACCTTTACATAATGCATCTTGGTTCTTATTTTTTCCCCATTCCTAGCCCTCCCTTCATGCCCTCCACCCTTCCTGAAATAAACAGTTTTTAAAGATAGACAAAAGTAGTTATGGTGCTAGAACTCAGGACAGTAGTTACTCTTGGAAGAATCCGAAGAGACAGGAAGGAGAAGGATGCCAGGAGGCTTGTGGTAGAATGTCAGGGTCTGTTTGTTGATTTGGGAGCCAACTACATAGGTATGTTCATTTTAGTAAAATCATCAAGCTGTACATTTATGTGTATTTTCCTCCATGTATACTCTACTTCAATAAAAGATTTTTTAAAACAACAATATGTCCATGAAGAGCTTAGCACAGTGCCCGACATACTCCCAGTAAAAGTGTCCCTCACTACCTGCGGCTGTCTTTCACTGTCATGTTCCAGCATGTGCTGTCCCCTCTGCCCAGGTGAGCACATTTCATAAAGCAGGTGCTTGAGCCCACAGGATGACAAGGGTGAGAGTTCAGGCAGATCTTCTGGCAGGAAAAGCAGACCCTAATACGAAGCCTAAATATGCCTTGCTCCAGCACTGAGCCCAACATTAAAGGGCATGTTACAATAACCAGGCACATATGTAATTTTACTAATCACCAGTAATTCTACTGGTTTAGTGCTTAAAATAAAATACAATCTATCTAATAAAACCTGGAAATGTAAAACAAATCTTGACAACATAACAATAAAAATATTCTGTTGCTATGAAAAATTTTATATGCATTATAAAGGCTATGCTCTGATTTTTGCAGTTTGGGATGGGGGACGTGATTCCAGCTCTTTGAGTGCTGCTACCTCCTATACTTCCAGAAAAAGCTTTTATTTTTAATTTGGAGAAACACATTCTGCCAAAGTCAAAGGTGGTAGGAATTGTTGAGACTATAGAATACACTACAAAATTTAGATATTTGTGCTGTAATATTTCACAGTAACCATTTCAAAAAATTCACCTTCAAGTTTTTGCCAGTTTGTCTTCTTAATGATTTTACAAAAAGCAGCATTACTAATATTTCTGAAGGATTACTTGAGAATTGTTGGTATACCTTTGGTGTGTCTGCCACACTGAATTTTTCACCCAAAGAAATCCAAAAAGGTCAGTAGCTGTACTTAGTCTCTGAAATCTTATGTCTTGATGGGAAGTTCCTGTATCAATTACAGCATGAAAAATGATGAACTATAATTCTTTCCTCTAGAGAATCTGAAGATCAGAGAATGATCATACATGCTCTGCAATACATGCCACAAAAATTTTTTTCAGCCAAGAGAGTTTTACAATGTGGGAAATATGATCGAAAGCAGTTGGTTTTTATATAGATTTTAGGATAATGACACCATTCACTATATACTTTGTAACTGGATTATAATTTATGCAGTTCAATAAAGTAAGCCAAAGAATAGAACTTTCTTTATTATTCTCTATATACTTTCTTTTTTTTGGTCTTTTTTTTTTTTTTTTTGGTACCAGGGATCAAACTCAGGTCCTTGCACTTGTGCAGCAGGCAGCAAAACCACTGAGCTAAATCCCCGGCCCTCTTCTCTATATCCTTTCATCATTTCTTCAAACTGAAGATTGGACGGAAAAATTATTCCCCAATTCTTCCAGTTAAAATAGCCACTGAGTCCGTGTATCCTCTTGGGGGTAAATACTCAGCTCTTCAAGGCACTGCCATTTGCTCTTCCCTCCCTTCTCCCTGAATGCCATGGAGATGCTGGGAGAGAGAAGGAAGCTTCAGACCCTGGTGGCATGAAGAAGAACTTCTGTTCTTTGTCCTGTGGGGGAGTAGGTAGTAGCTCAACCCACCGGGTCTCTGGACATGAGCTTCCTCCATCCTCCCTCATCAGTTGAAGACCAATTTCCTGGTCTGTGCTCAGCACAAGCAAATCATTTGATGACTACTTTCACCAAGATGGCCCTCTCACTTGCTACTAGGCTCCCCACTGAGCTACTGACCTTGTGAGACTTGGCTATAAGTCTCACCAGCGCTTACTCTCAGCCTCTGGTAAAGAGATTCTTCAGACCTCCAAGTCTTGAACATCCTTGTTCTGCGGTGCCATGGCAACCTGAGGTAGACTTGCCCATTAATTCCCAGCTTCCTTCTCTGCCTGCCACAGTCACACAGATGCTTCCAGATCTCTTTAACAGCCCATAAAGACTACTTCCAGCCATCAGTCTCACAGCTTTCAGTGTATGAGTGGTGCAAGAGAAAATAAAACAGCACCAGCACGAACACTTGCAGCATTTCTCTGAACCTGTTAGGGGGGTGTGTTTTTGTGGGGGTGTCTATTGTCTTTTCATCTTCCCCGGACAAAGGCAGTATCCTGGTGTTATCCTTCCCTAGCCATGGAGAGCTCTCTGCTTCCCCTTCTGGTCTGAAGGAACTTCTGCTCTATCAACTCCTCTCCTGCACCAGCCCCCCATCCAGAACTCTGATGGTAAAAACGCTGTAGGGCCCAAACCAAACCACTTAGAATAGAAAAAATGCATCAGGAAAGTCTTTAAAATTATATGTGGTCCCCACAAAGTTTTCCATGTACTTTCAGGTAGCAAACAGCCAATTTCAAAGGGCAAGCAAGCACTACAGCAACTTCCTTGATGGTGATTGCACAAATGTCCAGCTTCTGCCAGCAAAGAGCAGACAATGACCAGTTCTCATGGGGACTCCCAATGCACTGGCCAGATATTTGTGTATTACACATATAAAAATTATACCATCATAACAGCCTAATCCAAAGATTTTGCATATAAAGATAATGCAGTTATAGTGTAGCCCAATCCAAACATTTTTCCATATAAAAACGATGTTATCATATAGCCTAGTTCAAAGATTTTTAGAATAGCAAATGCAAGAAAAACATTCTTTGACAAAATAGACTGAATTCCAAAAGCCAAATATGACCAATGAAATAATTTCTTGTGTCCTTTTTATGTCCAATGATGTTTTTATTTTTATCAATATAATAAACTGTGGTCTTGTAACTGCTTAACCAATTAAAGACTCGTAGGCTAATGAGTTAGTGTTATCGGGCAACTGGCAGAAAATCATATTAATAAAATAGTGCAAACATGCACTTTAATATACTTTGGATCTCTGTTGGAATAATTGTTACACATCGTGATACTGTAGTCATGTTTGAATCAACATCCTAAATCCCATATTTGAATCCCATTTAAGACTGTTTCTTTCTTTGCTGATGTTTTCATGCTACTTTATAATGGCTTCGTATATTTAACAGCCACAGCCAATACTCATGCGAGCTCTGTCTCATGTGGGTCTCTCAGAGCCACTGATCTTGATGGAACATTCTTCTCCATCCTCCTGCTCCTCCTGGGTAAGGGAGAGCCCAGGCAGGACCTGAACCTGGGGCTATATCCACCCAGGAAGATACAACCACATCTACAGATCACTGACCAGCACCCAGCTCTGCACACTGGCTGACCTTGGGAACTGAGCCCTCAGCCACTGGAGGACAAAGCTGGGTCCTTCGAGGTCCCTTCTTTTAAACACAAGAAAAATGGCTAACATTTGCTGAGAACTTCTTAAGTGCCAAATACTTTGCATTCAATATCTCATTTCATACTCACAAGGAGTCTTTGAGGTGTGTACTACTAACATCAATTACTGTTTTATAGCCAAGGAAAGAGAGGCTCGGAGAAGTTGAGTAACCTACTTGAAATCACATAATGGGAAACAATAAAGCTGTGCATTGAATCCATCTAACTCCAGTGTTCTTAGCAATTAAAAGTGAAATAGTTTGCCTACAGTTATAAAGCTAATGAGAGGCTGAACTGCAATTCGTACTCAGATCTCATCCAACTCAAAATTTTTGTTCCTATCCCTACAGGTCAGGGAGGAGGAATGAAACAGGAATGTTTAAGATTGATCTATAAGAGAAGCATAAATTCAGATGATCGTAGCAGGAACTGGCCTTTAAATAGAAACTGGATGGAAGGTTTATGAGAGTTAACTAAATAGAGACTCATTTCAGCTGACTGGATAGTGGGCTTTCCCAGTAGAGAACCAGGTCTTTGGAGAGCACGTGGTAGCTCTGACCAATGAGAGCTGCAGATTGCGATGGGTGTCAAGACTGGCCAATCAGTAATGAAAATGGGGGATTATTCATGAAACTGCCCAATCAAGGATTCACAGCCAGGCTTGTGGCTCTGAGTTGGGAACTTGGCTCCTTGGAGAGGTAACCTGACTTCTTAATGGCGAAAGGCCACTCTGGGCTCTGACTGGCGCCAGGGTTCCAGGAATCAGGTCTGAGGCCATTCCTGTGCCAGTGGTAATTGCCAGGGCGCCTCTGCTCATAGATCAACCATGAGGTCAACCATTTGTATGACTCACTTCGTGAAAATGAGGCAGCAGTGTCAGGTCTTCCTGTTTCTCTTCATGCATTAAAATTGATTTTTCCAGCTGGTTAAGCACCCCCCCCCCGCCCTTGTTTTTATACAGAGGCTTAGGATGTGACTGGATATCAGGTCCAGAGATGTTAACAGGTAAAACAGTCCTCCTGCCCCCTGCCTTGCAAAATCCAGACTCTGTGACGATGAAACTGTCCCATTGGAACTATGGCCTGGAGTCATTCCAAGGGATAGTCTTTGCCTATGATAACTCTACTAGCTGACAGCCTGCGAGAGCCACCGCTAAGCACTCAGGAACATCCCTAATAGACGAGACTCCCTACTTCATGGTGACCTTGTTCTCTGTGACCAATATCAAAATATTACCTCTCTTCAGGCCCCCACACCTCTCTTACTGCAAGAAACTTCAGGAGCCCCAGGAATTTTATGTCTGGAGAATCTCCAGGGAAAGAAAGGAGGCTGTAGCAACTGTGCCCCTGAGAATTTACCCTCTGTTTAAAGCTTTTTCCTACTGCTGCCACTCCCTCTCCCCTGTGCCGCTGTCTATCAGTCATATGCCCTCAATACACAGGCAATGGCAGGGCCCAAGACAAGGGCATGACAGAGGTAGTCTACCGGGCAGGTGATCTGAGGAAGAGGAAGTAAAGGTGTGGATAGAAAGGAGACAGGGAAGCAGGAAAAGCTAAGTGCAGGTGTTTTCTTGAGGTCATGTCTATGAGCATGGAGCCTCAGTTCTTCTGAAACCTCTGAGAAGTGTATAGAATGGCTCCCGGAAGTTTCCACGTGGCAGCTGAAATCCTTATCCACTGTTGCTTCTTCCTCCCTACTTTCAGATTGTTCCTGGGGAACTAACTGCCTTGTGCTTCAGGCAGAATTTGCAGACTGTGACCCAGCTTCTACAGCAGCATGTCCAATGCACGGTGTGGTCTGCAGCAGCCCCACATGATTAGAAACTTCTACCATTATTATGTGATTTTAGTTATATTTTTCGTGACTCAGTTGCACAGTCTGAGCACAGACTGCGTAGATGACAGGGAAAGAGGAGGGCACAGGGCAGCACTAACTCTGACACGTATGCTCAGGCAAATCAAAATCCACCTGTGTCCATGTTATAGGCACTTGTACAACTTGGCAAGTAAAATCCAGCAATCCCCAACAGGAGTATTTCAACTACCTAAGCATGTGTGTGCCTGTGAAGAGAGGTGTTTATTACTGTGCAAGTTTTTTTGTTTGATTATTAAACTTGGGCATGTTGTATTATTTCATAAAATAAGCTAACATATAAAATAAAGGAACCTTTGTTTCTTATATTCATTAACTATATTACATAGTTTACATGTGGCCCAGACAAGCAATAAGGTTGGACACCCATGTTCTACAGCATGGGAAAAAGAACTGGAAACTGGAAAGACACTGACCCTTGCTCCAGTCTTTGAGAATGACTCTCTGTTAGTCAGCTTTCTGTTGCTGTAACAAAGACTTGATACAATCAACTTATAAAGAGAAAGGGTTTATTTTGTCTCAAAGGTTTCAGTCCATGATCAATTGACACTGTTGATTTTGAGCCTGTGGCAAGACAGCACATCATGGCAGGAAACATGTGGCAGAGCAAAGTTATCTTCCTCCTGACTGAAAAGCAAAAGAGAGGAGAAATGTGTCCCACAGGGCCCCCCGAGGGCTCTCCCCCAGGGACCTGAAGATCTCCTGAAGTTTCTACCACTTCCCCATGACATCACTTTGGGGGACAAGGCTTTACCACGTTAGCCTGCAAGGGACCCTTAAGATCAAAATCATGGCAGAATGTGAGCTGTACAGAATGGTCCAACAGCAGTGGCTGGGATCAGAGATAGTGCAGCACCAGAGGCTACACACACTGCCTGGATCATTCCTGAACAATTTTCTGAACTCTAATGGAGAGCAACAGGGAAATAAGCCCAAAGGACACAAGAAATGGGAACCAGTTTATCTCACCCAACTGAGGTAGGTAATATTCCCCAGGTCTACCTGAAAGGCACTGCAGAAATACCTACTAACTTCTCAGTCTTACAAGCTTGGGTTCAAACACTGGCTCTGCCACTTAGTAAGTTAGTAACCTTTGGCATGCTACTTCATTGATTTAGGCCTCAGTTTCCCCTAGCACATAATAGGGACAAAAAATACTTATCTTATTTTAAAATTGTATGGAAAGCACTTAGGACATAGTTAGTGGGAACTCTTACTAAAGGGCCGGCATATTTTGCACAGCCTCAAAAGCTCATGCCATTGGGATTTTGATTTGAATTGCCTAAGATCTGTGTATCAGTTTTGGAAGTATGGCCATTTTGATTATATTGGTTCTCCCTATCCAGAAACAGGGGATCTCTTTCCATTTTCTGATGTCCTCCTGGATTTCCTTTTTCAGAGAGATGTAATTTTCATTGTAGAGGTCCTTCACTTCCTTGGTTAGGTTAATTCTTAGGTATTTATTTTTCTGATACAGTTGTAAATGGTTTTGTTTTCCTAATTTCTTTTTCAGTGAGTTTATTTTTGGTAAACAGGGAAGCTACTGATTTTGTTGCTTTTGTATCCTGCTATGTTGCTGAATTTAGTTATTAATTCTAGGAGTCTTTTGGTGGAGTTATTTGGGGGGTCTTGTAAATAAAGGATCATATCATCTGCAAATAATGTTACTTTGACTTCGTACTTTCATATATATATATATATATATCCCTTTTATTTCTTTCACTTGCTTGATTGCTCTGGCTAATGTTTCGAGGACTATGTTGGACAGGAGTAGTAATACTGAACATCCTTGTCTTCTTCCTATTTTAGAGGGAAAGCCTTCAGTTTTTCCACATTTAATGTGATGTTGACAGAAAGTTGGTCATACAGGAGTTTTATCAGACTGTTTCTTTGTAAGAGAGAATCTTTTTTGTCTATGTCTTGTACTCTAAGTAACTACTTTGAAGATAATGATACACAATGTATTAACTATTATTTTCTATTTTGTTATGAAATTCTGGAGCTTTTTCATAAAATAAAGATTATTTTTAAAAGAGTAAATTCACCAAAAAAAAAAAAAAAAGCTCATGCCAAAAGCTACCTCTGAGCACACTCAGCTACCTCATCTTTGACAAAGGAGCCAAACACCCTCACTGGAGGAAAGATAGTCTCTTTAATAAATGGTGCTGCAAAAAATGGGTTTCAACTTGCCAAAGACTAAAACTAGACCTGTATCTCTCACTATGCACTAATATAAAATCGAAATGGATTAAAGATCTAAATATAAAAACAGAAACGCTGAACCGGCTGGAACAGAGTTTAGGTAGAACTTTTCAAGACATCGGGGTAGGAAAAGACTTTATGAACAAAACCTCAGTTGCCTGTGAATTAGCACAATCAACAAGTGGGATCACTTTTTACTAAAAAGCTTCTGCACAGCAAGAGAAACCACCATCAGGGTGAAGAGACAATCCACAATGTGGGAAAAAATTTTCACCTGCTCTTCCTCAGACCAAGGTCTACTATCTAGAATCTATAAAGAACTTAAAAAAATAAGACCTCCCAAATTGAAAGACCCAATCCAAAAATGGGCATCTGAAATGAACAGACATTTCTCACACAAAGAAGTAGATATGGCAAATAAACATATGAAACAATGTTCGACATCACTGGTCATTTGAGAGATGCAAATGAAAACAATGCTGAGATTCCACCTCACTCCAGAAAGAATGGCTGCTATCAAGAAATCAACCAATAACAAATGCTGGTGGGGCTGTGGGGAAAGAGGAACCCTGCTCCACTGCTGGTGGAAGTGTATCCTGGTGCAACCACTGTGGAAATCAGTATGGAGATACCTCAAAGAACTAGGACTGGAAGTCGCATTTGACCCAGCTATTCCCCTGCTGGGTATCTTCCCCAAAGAACTAAAAGAATCATACCACAGTGATATATGTGCACCCATGTTCATAGCAGCACAGTTTGTAATAGGTAAAACTTGGAAACAGCCCAAATGACCATCAACTGGAGACTGGATCAGGAAAATGTGGGGTTTTTTAATAAAATGGAGTACTACTAGGCCATCAAAAATGAGAAATTAGAGACATTTATTGCTAAATAGATGCACATTGAGGCAATACTCTTAAGTGCAATAAATAGCACACACGTGTAAATACCAAATAGTTTCTCTAGTGTGAGAAACTGAAAGTGTAGGACTAAAAGGTATAATAGATAATGTGAAATAGGAAGAAAAGGGGCAAAGGGGAGGGGGAAGTGGGAGGGTTAGGGGAAAGGAAAGAAGGGAATGGGATTAATATGAGAAAATGAAAAAATGGAAACAAAGTCTTTGTAAATAGGGAGGGATGGAGGGGTTGAAGGGAGGGCAGGGGAAGGGGGAAGAATAAGAACCAAGAGAGTATGTAAAGGTGCAAATATCCAATGATGAATGTCATTATATTGTACACCTAAAATGTACCAATAAAAGGATATACAAAAAAAAAGCTACCTCTGAGCTCCAGACCATCTCTGAGGAAAAATGGCCATTCCACTTTGGATGGGCCAGAGCTACCTGACAAGCTAGCATGCTTAAAGGCCAAGACCAGATAGCTGTATGGCTTTTGCTGTATCCTCCAGAAACCTAACAGAGCTTCTATGTTCTACAGACTTGGCTCAAATCACTTAGGAGGTATAAGGAAAAGAGGTCTAAGTAAGGTATATAAAAATCCAGGCACTGAACACAGTGGAATGATGTGGAAAAGATCAGTCTTCAGAGAACTATCTTGACCTTTCCTCAACAATTAGAAAAGGACAAACTTTCCTCTATGGATTTTTCTGTTTCATATTCTGGTTTTCCATATCATTGGGTGAAATAAGCAGGACACTGTAATAAGCAAACTCAAATTCATTTTTAAAACACATTCATTGCTCTTATTTCAGTTGATCTCACATTTTTCATTCTGGCACTCCTCAAATTTCTCCTTCAAATGACTTGAAATGTGACTTCTTGAGTCTGGGTTAAAGGGATCATGTGCTTTAGTCTAAAATCCTCCTTCCTGATCTTCCCTGCCTTGAGGGTATGGCATTGAATAGGAGACCCCATATAGACCACCCTGACATGTGGGAAATAGGTCATATGGACCAAAAGGTCTGCAGGAGATTTCCTCCAAGAGGAACTGAAGAAAGATCCTCACACTAGGAATCCAGGGCAGGCTCTGCCATGAAGAAGTATGTAAGCTAGGGCAGGTGCCTCACTGATGTGGGCTTCAGTTTCCTTTCTTTGAGGTGAGGGGCTTAGAGGTTCTCTGATAGACTGTAGATGCAATACCTGGGGGTTTAGACAGAGGTCTCTGGATATTCAGAATTTTTCAAGCCCCACCATGACGTCCCTGGTCTGGGTAGGGGCTCCCGCAGGGCAGGATCACATTGCCCCAGATTCCAGGACTGGCTGCAACATAGACCCAGGATCAGGTGACAGATCCATTCAGCCTGGACTGGCTCAATCTCTCTGCTGCAGCCACAGCCATGGGGGCTGGAAAACCAGAGCTAATGCAAGCCAGCTGGAGGCCAGGACAAGATTGATGAAGGATGGGGAGAAGATTTGCCCAGGGTTTGGGGGGAGGAGAATAATTAGTCCTGCCTTCTTCCCAAAAGCCCCCAAGCAGGGTAAACCTCATTAATTGGGAGCCCCCGGTGGGAAAGTCCTGTCCATGACCCAGAGAAGGAAGGGCTCATTAAGAGTTAATTAGTAATGAAAGTGCCAACTGGGAAAAGTATTTAAGCTATTAAGTGGCTGTACACCTGTTTACCTACAAACAACTGATATGTCAATTATCTGGCCATCAAAGCAGATTTTCCATGATAGAATTCACTAAACTAGGTGATCACGAGGATTATCTGGGAACCTTGTTATGTGCCAGTCTCCAGTGATCCTGAATGGTGAGCCATGACTGAAAACCAGTCCCCTAAACTATCCGCTAGAGCAGGATCTCTTGGCCCAATCCCAGTGGCTACATCTATTAACAAGCAAGAGGCACTGTTGCTGCTAATCTTTCTAGAATTGACTTAGCATTTACTATACAGTAAGAATTATGCTAAGCTACTAGAATGTCTTAGTTCTTCTAACTCTCCTTATAGCTATGTGTGGTGTTGTTATTCTTTGTCTACAGAAGGCGCTGTAATTGAGTTCAAACAGGAAGAAATTTATTAGATGTAAGAGTTAGTAGGTGGCAGAGTTTGTGTTTGATCACAGACATTTTTCCTGCAGAGACAAACTCTTCACTTCAACCTTTTAAATGACCCAAGAAGCCTTTCCTGTCCTTTGGATGACCAAAGCAAGACTTCGCTATGCTTCTGAGGATACTCATAGAGCTACTCATGATATTATCCATTATACAGATGGGAAAAACAAGTTCCCAAAGGGGAAAATAAGTGATTCAAAGAAAACAAATTAATGGCTTCCATCTATGTATGTTTTCTGTTAGACAAAGCTATCACCTGGAATTATGGGCTAGAAGGAAGAAGAGGGGCTGGCTTCCAATGGTGAATGTCAGTGTGTATGTCCTGGTACTCAAGAGGCAGAGTGATGTAATTAGGAGCACTGGGCTCTAATCATAGCCATATCACAGATTCAACTGTGACCTGAGACAAGGTACTCGACTTCTGCAGGTCCTAATTACCCGATCTGTCAGATGGGAATGCCATTGTGTAGTCTGTCCTCTGCCTTCAGAATGGAACATGGACGAGGGAAGAGAAAGTACCATCATAGCATTAAAAGATTGTTCTACCTCGTAGGGAGCAGCCTTGACAATAGGGGCCCTCTTGCCCAACTATGTAGCAACTTAGGGCTTGACAAACTCTCCCTTTAAGTGTGGCCACAGGGTCCATCTTCCTGTCCCTAAGTTGCAGGAAGCTAAGGAAAACACTTCCTAATTTTATCCAGAAAGCTGAGAAAGTGGTTGACCAGATGGCCCCCTCAGCCTTCTTACCGTCACACCTGGATTTGACCTTATTGGTCAGATGAGCTTTGCAACTTTACCCTCAGACCAAGGGCAGCCTCCCAGAGTTACCTTCACCCAAGGGCCCCATCCGGATGCCCGCCTGGCTCCCTTCCGGCCGTGGTGGAGGCGGGAGCCTCCCCCGCCTCCTGCTCACTCCTCGCTCCTCGGCCGCCAGCCCAGCAGCTGTTGCCTCAGATCAGTGTGGACCATCTAATCCCCTCTCCAGAGCCCTGGCCCCCTCCTCAGGCAGTAAATTAAGGAGGATGTAAGAACAGAGGGCACCAGCGTCAGCAGAGCGGCATCCAAAATATCCTCCCCCACCCCGTGCCTGAGTCATAGGGCCCTGAATTGGCCCTCTAGAAGTGGGGGAGGAGGAGGCAGCGACAATCAGGCCTGAGAGAAAAGGGAGGGAAGAACCCAGAGAAAGGAAAGGACTAGAGGCTTACAGAGAGGAGCCAGGCCCAACCCCTGGGAGTATTCTAGCTCCATCATCTTCCCTGTGACTCTGTGTGAGACCCCAAATCCCTACACTGGAGTAATAGAGGGCAGGAAACCCAGGCATGAGTTTCCTTATCATGTTCCAATTCCATCATCCCATCTTTTTCAAATGCCATACCAATGCCTAACTATGTGTCACTATTGATCAAATGAGCAGAGAACAGTCAAGAGTAAAAATCCCCTCACTCCATCACCCATCCCAAATTCCTGTGTTGAGGGGTTGTGTCGGCAGAGACGTCTTTGGCAGCTGTCCTCACTGCCTGCCCCTGAGCATGTCAACTACAGCACTGACCTAAAATTCTATTACTCTCCAACTTAAAAACATTGAGACTCCCTGTGTGGATGTTTGTTAAGGTTTAGATCTAGACTGTCCCCCAAAGCATCATATGTTCAGAAGCTGGGCTTTTGGAAGATGATTTGGTTATGGAGGCTCTAAACTCATCAATGGATTCATCACTGAATGTGCTATTAGGAGGTGGGCCTGGTTGGGAGAGGGGGAAGAGGCAGGTCTCTAGGAGCATGGCCTGGAAAGGTATATCTCCCACCACTGGCCCTCCCTTTGCTCTCTCTGCTTCCTGGCTGTCATGGGGTGAGGAGCTGTTGTCCATCCAGGTCTTTTCATCATGCTGTTTCTGCCTTGGAGCCATCTGACCACGGACTGGAAATATGAGCTAGAATAAACCTCTCCTTCTTTAAGTTGTCAGTACTGCATATTGTATCCGGTGATGAGAAAGTAACTGAGAATTGTATATTTCTGTCCATACCCAGAACTTCCTGACCTGACTCCAATCTACCATCAAACTAAACATGGAGGAAGAGGCAGAAAGATGGACAAATAAAATGAGTATAGTATCCATGGGTATGACCTTGAAAAAAGAGCAATGTCAAGATGATGCCCAGGTGTTCGTAGTTGCCATCTAGAGGGAAGGGCTGGTAAACAACACAGTGGCTTCCAATGCAGAGATCAGAATAGAATGATAACCAAGACCCTGAGATTTTAAGCCAAACCGATACCATCTTTGAAACTTAACAGAAGAATGGAAGGAGGAGACTCAATCTTCAGAAATAGGATGTAAACGTTCTACGTGCACAAAGTAATGGATCTGTTCAGAGGGAAAGATAAATAATCCTACTATGTCAAAGACATCAACATTTGTATTTCACACTTGCTTTAAGTACCATTTATATGCTGATGGTTGTCAAATTTCTATCTGCAGCCCAAATCTCTCAACTGAACTCCAAACTCATGTCTGTTGGCCTACTTGATGTCATCACTTAAATCATCAGTAGACCTCTCAACATAACCTATCCAAACTGAACTCCTGCTCTCCTCCCACAGACTAGCTATTCATACCTTTCCCATCTCAGTTTATGGCAACCTCACCTTTCACCTTGTTCAGGCAAAAGCCTTGACACTGTAGGAATCGTCTCTTTATCTCACTTCTCTACTTTTACCACATCCAATCTGTCGTGAGATCCTACTGTCTCTGCTTACATTCACAATATCCAAACGCTGACTAACTGCTTAGTTCCATCGGGGTTACTACTATAACACAAGCCACAACAGTCTTTCATTTGGAATACTTCAGGATAAATCCTTTCCAGAAGTTCTTTTGCTTCCACCTTTGCTCCTATCCCACAACTCTACCCCATCAATTCTTAGGACAGCAGCTAGAAGAATCCTTTTAAAAATGTAAATTAGGTCTCATAACTTTTCTGTTCAAAACTCTTCAAGGCTCCCAATTCCACTCAACGTAAAACCCAAAGCCCTGGAAATGCCTACAAAGGTCTAAATGGCCTTGATCCACACTTGTACTTCATCTTCCCCTTGCTCTGCTCCAGGTACCCTGATCTCTTGCTGTATCTCAAACCTTGCAGACATTATCCTGCCTTAGAACTTTTTTGTCATTGTTGTCATTGTTCCCTCACCTGGAATGTCCTTCTGCCAGATATCTACCTTCCTAACTTCTCACCACTTTCAAGTCTTTGCTCAAGTCTTACCTTTTCAAGGAGACCTTTTCCTGACTACCCTTTCACTGCAACCAAAATTTCTCTCCTCCATCAACATGATCTCCTTTATCTTGATCTACTTTTTCTTTTTAAAAATTTTCTAATAAAACATACTTACAATATATAATAATATCTTCATGCTTGCTGACCATCTCTCCCACTGTAGAAGTCTGAAACCTCCTGAATCTGGTCTTCATCTTCTGCATTTTTATCAACTTTCTGGTCTTGTAAGCTCTGACCAGAATCTCCCATCAAGCTCAGCTTATAGCATTCTAGGGTTTCTCTAGTTGGTGTCTTCAAACCTTTCTAAACTCATCCTATGAACCAGTGCCAAAGGATTCTAAACCATATGGTCAGGTATAGTCCAGTAACAACCCTACTTCTGATACCAAAATCTGTCCTAGTCACTTTCCTGTTGCTGAGACACAATACCCAACACCTGCAACTTAATAGAGAAGAGGTTCATTTTTAGCTCACAGTTTCAGAAGTGTCAGTCCTTGCATGGTCAGCTGGCTCCAAAGCAGGAATGGCATGATGGGAGGGCCTACCAAGAAAGAAAGCTGCTAATGTCATGGTGACCAGGAAACAGAGAGAAAAGAAAGGAACTGAGGAGGAAGATATACCTTTTCCAGGTCATATCCCCAGTGACCCACCTCTTCTTACCAGGCCCAACCTCCAACAGCGCTTAGCTCTTGAACTCACCATGCATGAATCCATGGATGAGTGACACCATGATCCAGTCATCTTTTAAAAGCTCCACCTCTGAACACATGAGACTTTTGGGGTTAGATCTAAAAGAAACATTGTACAAGATTAGTATTTGGTTTATTACTGTATCCCAAATGCCTGGAACAAAAGTTGATCCATTCATGAATGAATCAGTCAGTCAAGATTGCAAAGGGAAGAAGAATTTCCCTACCTCTTGCTTGGCTAGATTTGAGAAATGGAAGTAGAGATGTTGAAATATGTTCACTGAAGCAGTCATGGGGTTTCTATCCTTCCGGATGTCCTGGTACAAGGTTACTTGTGGCGAAAAGATCAAACATGTTACAGACCTTTAATACAATCATGATGTGTACAGCTGATCCAATTGAAAGTGCCAAGCACTAGAAGCACCTTATTCCTAGTATTTCTCTGGTTTATCCCATGCCTGCCCTCTGTCCGTGCCTTTATAATCAGGTAACTGTGCTGGCACTTAATTCAGCTTCACCCTCTTAACTTTAGATGTCTGTCCTCATACCCATAGCTGCCCAGGCCTGCCTTTTCAGAATGCCACATATTGACTTCTTTGACTACTTAAATGGTTTATTTTGTTCTCAACTTTTGCCACATTTCCAATTTTAGTACCTAGGTATGAAAAGGCACCTGTGTTAGTTTTCTATTGCCCTATAATAGATTACTACAAACTTGCTGACTTAAAATAATACCAACTCAATATCAATTTTCATTAGAGAGATGCAAATTAAAACTACAATGAGATTCACTTCATACCTATTAAGATAGTTTTAATAAAATAGGTAACACTAGGGCTGGGGATTTAGCTCAGTGGTTCCGCCACCTGCCTCTCCAGCACAAGGTCCCAAGTTCGATCCCCGGTACCAAAAAAAAGATAACACTGATGTTGATGTAGAGGTATTCCCACTCTCTATCTCTGGTGGGAATGTAAACGAGTGCAGTTTGGAAAACAATCTGACAGTTCCTCAAAAAGTTAAACATATGGCCCAGAAATTTCACTCCCAGCTATATATCCAAAAAACTTCAAAACATGTTTACACAAAAACTTGTTCACAAATGTTCATCACAGCTTTATTCATAACAACCAAAAAATGGAAAGAACCCAAATCTCTACCAATTTGTGAGTAGATAACTATAATGTAATGTATCCGTACAATAAAATGTCAGTCACAAAAAGGCAACAAGTACCTATATAAGTTACAACTTGGATGAACCTTGAAAGTATGTGGGGGGGGGGCGTGAAAGCCAAATACAAAAATTGGATCCTTGGGAGCATACCCCAAAGGGATATGAGGACCCCAGCCCTTTTCTCTCTCTCTTTTTGCTTTCTGGCCACAAGAAGGTGGACAGCCTCCTTTGCCACACACTAGCTGCCATGAGGTGCTACTTTGCTACAGCCCCAGAGGCTATAGGGCTAAGCAACCACGGGCCGAAACCATGAGCCAAAATAAATCTTACCTCCTTTAGGTTGGCTGTCTCAGGTATTTTGTCACAGAAGCAGAAAGCCAACACAGACTCACTCATATGAACCTCCCCTCTTGAAAGCGAACTGCACCACACAGCGTAGCATGGTCAGAGGAAAATTACATTCATAGGTTCCAGGGACTGGGGCATGGAAACAAGAGCCACTCCTAGAAAATCTCCCACTGTACCTCTTGATAATTATTTTGGCTACACTTGCTGACAATTTGATCTTCCAGAAGGAACAAACATGCACACCTGTTCCATCCACATACTTGGAGTTCCATGAGTTACCCTTGTTTCTCTGGTTCCTAAACCAGTCCTAGAACCTAATGTATACTTCATGATGTTTCCTGAAGTGTCCCTACACTGTGGGAGATCACTACTGACCCAAGAAGACCAACCAATTCATATACACCAGGAAGCTTTGGAGGGCTAATTGCAGTAAGAGGTAAATACAAGCGATCGGAAAACATGTAGGAAATGGTCGCTCTGAAACTAATCCTGACCAGTTAGACAAAGAGAGGTAACAGGAACCTGAAAGAAAGTAACCAAGTTGTGTTCAAGTTTGTGACAACCACAAAAGTTACTGCATGAGAGATACTCCATGGTTGTCCCCATTTTCAGAATGCAACATTCAACAGTGAGGAAAGAAAATACTAGACAGGCTAACATGAGCAAACGTGTTATTCAAGGATAAAATGTGTCTAGGAATTTCATTGTGATTTCCATGGAGATGACAGGTGCAGAAAGAGCGAGGACAGGTGGAGATAACAGCCAAAAAAGAAAATACAGAATAATAAAAACTCTCCAGAGTGGCCGCTAATGGTCATATTCATTCTCTCAACAAATACCCATGAGGGTACTGTGTTAGGCACAGTTAATACAGGAAGAAGCCAGATAGGAAATGTGGTAGCAGCCACCAAGATGGCTCCAACTGATCCTCGTCTCCTGGTATGATGCATTCACTTCTCTGTGGTATGAATGTCAGCAGAAGTACTGGGAGGTCACTGCCAAGACCAGGTCATTAAGAAACGTGGCTTTGCTTGGGTATAACCTCTATGGTGTGTCCTCTTGGTTTATGTCCTCTGAGAGAAGCCAATGGCCATGTTGTGAGCTGTTTCACAGAGCAAGGAACTGAGGCCTGCAACCAACAGCCACATGAGTGACCTGGGCATGGATCCTGCCTTATCAAATCTTGGGGTAACTGCAGGGCCTGCCAACACCCTCCCTGTGGCCTGTGAGAAACACAGCATCCCACCACAGCTAACCCTTCTGGGATCCTGACCCATCGAAACCATGGGATCTTAAATTTGTGTGGTTTAACATTGGTAATTTGGGGGTAATTTGTTATGCAGCAATAGATAGCTAATACAGGAAAGATTATAATACTTTATAATGATTATAATAAAACAGAGAGAGTCAAGACACCTACCTGAAGATGAACCAAAGAGAGAGCTTCAAAGCAGAGTCAGGAAAAGGGAGAACCTATATAGAGTAAAGCTTGGGAAAATGCTCCAATTTCACCCTGCATCCATTGCCTCCATAGGGGTTGATGAGGCTCAAATTGCTTCATTCACTTTCCAAATGTAGCCAAGGATGGAATGAGATCTGATTGAAGCAGACTGAAGAAGGAGATGCAGGGAGAGATTGTCCTACAGCTCAGAGCTCTGCTAAATACTTTCTTCTCTTTAGGCCCCAGGAAATCCCACTCGGCGTCCCAAGAATGCATGAGTTGAGACTAAGGTGTTGGTGGTGGTCCTTGGGGAGATCCAGGGGATGGCAGGAGTCACTTTGTTGGGGGCAGAGAAAATATTATTTTTATCTTGGAAAGAAAAAGGTGTATCTCAAAGACCAGGACCCTGACCTTGATCTGGGGAGACGGTCAAGGACAGATTCTAAAGCAATGATGTGTAATCTCCAGGACCCATCCCAGAGTCCTCTAAACTCAGGTCTACCCTTGCCTGTTGTCTCAGTTGTTAGAGAATGACCAACGATAGCCAGGATCCAGGGAAGGCTGCACGATGGTATACCTTGATTTCCCCTGCTCAACTGATGCAGCCTTCACAGTATGGGAAGAAGAATAAAAATACTATGAGGAAAACTTATAACCAAAACAATTATAACCAATTTGAACAATTATAGCCAAAGATGACTGATGAGAGGAGCACCGTCAACTAATTTTCCAGGAGGCTTTCAGCCCCTACTAGGTAATAATATTAATGATTAGCCTGTGTTAGGCACTTCCACTGAACTAGGAACTATTCTTAGCACCTTCCATGGATTTTGTCCATTTGATTCTCAAAACAATGCTGTGAGATAATCAGCTCCATTAGACAGATGGGGAGCATAAGAGAGGGAGGCTAAGTGACTTGTGGAAGGACAGGTGTCAGGAGGTCCAGAGCAGGGCCTTTGCCTTAACCACATGACCCTATTGCCACAGAGATGGCAATGCCTATGTCCTCCCACCTTGGCAGAAGCAATGTGGCTTAGCTTGCATGAGTATGAAGCAGGCTCAGATGTGAGGTGTGCAAGCATGCAACCTTGTATTCGTGTAAGCATCTTTGTGTGCAGAGTGAATGTGCATGTGTGCGATACTTGTGTGCTGTGTGCTCTGAGCCAGCAGGTTGTAGGAGAAAGCTGAAGGGGGTGGGGCACCGAACACAGTGCCCAGGGTGCCTGGGAAGCAGCAGGAAGTTGGTCAGTGGGTCAGGCAGCCCGTCACCGAGCAGAGGGTGACAGGTGGGCAGGGCGGTCGGGGGTGCCCAGCCGGCTCCCACCTGTCGGAGCTGTCCATCAGCACCAGTACTGGCAGTGCCTGAAGCCAGGACCCCCAGAGAGCCGGCCTCAGAGACACATCTTTCCAGGGGACATTCCGAGATGGCCAAGACCCCTCACAGCAGTCCTAAATCCTGCTCCTAAGCGCCAAACTCCATCCTGTCCCTTCTTGTCCCCACACCAGAGGGGAAAGCTCCCTTGGCTGGTTCAGACCCTGGAGTTAAGTGACAGGATGGGCTAGGGTGAGGACGTGTGGCCGGTGGTGTCCTCCCACACTCTTCTGCCTTTGCCGTCCAGATGTATGGACATTCTTGACCTTGCTGACTTTGTGGGACAGCAAAAGGGCCATCCCAAGTCCTCCGAATCATATCTCTTTATTTTTCAGGTAGTAAAGCTGAGGTTCATAGTGGCCCTAGAACCTGTTCCTCAATGATCCTGGGATCCATTGAGGGAATCTTGGCAGAAGTTAGAGGCTTGGCCCTGAAGTGTGATGAGTCCTGCCTGGCATAGCATGGGCAGGTGGGGACGATAATAGGGTGGGGTAGGGGACTCCTGGGACCTTACAGACATGCTTAGAGGAGGGCCCGAGGTCTGATCGGCTGTGCAGGGTGGAGCAGGTGAACGACAGGCACGGAGGGGCTGGCAGGAGCTGGTGGGTGGTGGCTCTGGGGACGGCTGGGCCCCACAGGTCCTGCCTTGGAGAGACCTGGTCAGGGTTGCAGCTCCAGCCCCGACAAGCGCAGAGATGCCGGCAGGTGGGAACAAGGAGGAGGAGGGGTGGGACCACGGGGGTGCTAAGGGACAGATGGGTGCGAGCGGCAGGGTCAGGGGGCTGCAGAGAGCGGTGCAGAGCCGCAGGGCCCGGGCCCAGGTGGCGCGTGGGGAGGGCCGGGCTGCGGTGAGGGGCGGCGCGTGGCCGGCAGCCCCCAGCTGTGGCGTCGCTCAGGCCGGGCTTAGCGGGCCGGGGCCAGGGATTAGGGGCAGTGGCCGCACCTGGCGGGGCGGCCGCAGAGCTAATGCTCTGTGACCGGGGCGGCCCCGCCCGACAACTGGCTCCCTCCCGCCGAGCCGGGCTGTGGGCTCCTTAGCCCGCGCCCGGGCGTGTGCACAAGGGTGCGCGGCTGCGGGCAGCGTGCGAGCGCGTGCAGGGGCCCTGCGGCTGTCGCTGAAGGCCACCGGCTGCGCAGGCCTCGGGATCGGAATCGCTGGCGTGGGGCCGAAGGTGTCCTGCCCTGTGTCAGACCTTTGAGGGTCAAGCAGAGGCCTTGACTGTGCGCCCGCCCAGAGGGGCCCTGGCTCCGAATCCCTAGGGGGGGCCCTGAGAAGGGCCAGCAGGGAGTACCCGTTATAGGGCGGTTCCTGTTATCACCCTCTGGGAATTGAGTGTCACTGTCCCTGACCTTGTCCCACATTGTATCTATACAAGGCTGCCTGTGGGACCCTCCATGCTCTAAGTGTGTGCTTAGGAGTATCAGGAAGATCTCTCATCTTCCCTGGGGCCCAGGTTCTGCAGCTATAACTTTGATCTCCTGTTCCCCACATACACATCCAAGCAGACTACTTCACAGGGGCAATCTCAGGCTGATTCGCAGGGCCGCGAATCTCCGATACTAAGACAGAGATCACAGAGGGGAGAGCCGGCCACTGGTTCCTCCTCCCCTAAACTCAGGCCTACCCTTCACACCTACCTGCCACCCAGGCCTAGCTCGGGGGTCCCGGACACTCTCTAATGTGCCCTTTGTCTACCAAAATAGTTGCACGGGAGCAAAGCCTGTGTGAGAAGTGTTAGGTCTTCCCCAATGGCATGGGCTAGCCGACAAGCTTTTGCATCTGCTGTGCCCTCTGCCTGGAAGGAGCCCACTCCCTGTTCCTAGGGCTCAGGAGGCACACTTCCCCCAGGAAGCCTCCCCCGCAGCAACCCACCCTGCCTGTCTTCCTTCTCCTTGCAGAACCTTGCATCACACCTACCTTGGGCTATTCTGATGTTACATGCATCTCCTGGAAGTCCTGCCAGGGGCTTCACTTCTCAGGGGGAGGGGGAGCTACCTGGCCCTACCTCTGCTCACTCTCCCATGAACACACAGCCCTCTCCTCTTCCAAGCAGCACCCATTGCCAAAAGCCGCCCTGCCCCCACACCAGGCTCCCCAGCAGTGAAGACCCAGGCTGGCTGTCCTCAGCCGCCCCCTGACCTCACCCTGGCCCTGCCTGGGGATGCCAGGACCCACAGCAGGTGCCTGGGCAGACTTTGGGCTAGAGAGGGGGCTGGGCACAGCAGGCCAGCCTCTGGCCAAGAACAAGACTCACAGGGAGACAAGGTCCAGAACTTTGCTCTTCCTCCTTCTCCCCAGCCACTCCCTACTTTTGTTAGTAACAACAGCTACCACTTTCTGGTTGCTTATTGTCTGCCTTTGCACAGTCTTTGACCCCGAATGTGCATTGTCTGTTTAATCCTGACCAGTCCTGAAAGGTGCAATAGGCATTCCAACAGGTCATCTGCCTTGTCCAAGGTCGTCCAGCTGGTCAGTGGCAAAGCCAGGATTCATACCCCAGATCCTTCTTGTGTCCTCCGATGCCAAGCCCAGGTACTGCTGTCCCTACCCTGGGTGTGACTGTTGTCCGTCTGGGTCTCACATTAGAGGCAGAGCTGTGGTGTGGCAAGGATTGCCCCAGTGCAGGCGTCCAGGGAAGCACATGGAATGATGCCACCTTGGTTGTCAGGTGGCACAGCATGGTGGTTACATGCATGTGCTCAGTGGCCGGTGCTGGGGTTCAAGCCTCAGACCTGTCTTTCTTGTTCTATGACCTTGGAATAGTAATCTTTCTGTCTTGATTCCCCATCTATAAAGTGGGCATGATAATAATATGGTGCTGTTCAGGAGAGTGAGTTAACTTAGGGAACGTTCCTGGGCTGATTTTATTATCCTCACTGGACTGGAATGGGCCCCGTGCCACCCTCCGCTGCCTCCCCAGAACTCATCACAGGCCTGGCCTATAAAGGCCTTCCAATTCCTTGTCTGTAAAATATGGCTTAAAATACTCAATTACCAAGATTAAGGGGCTGCACGTAAAGTGCCTGGCACAGGGCAGAGGATAGCGTGTGCAGTGGGACCAATGGGGCTGTTAAGGGGCAGAGCCAGACCAGGTGCTCCTGAACAGCCCATCTTTGGAGTCAAAGGCAGAGGCTCCCTAGCACCACCCTCCTGCTCATGTGCCTATCTTCAGGTCCTGGCACAGCAGGTGGAGAGCCTCTGTCAGACAGAGACCTCCACCATATGGAGAGACCCTCACACCAAGGGGTGCCCGGGGCCAAGCATGCCTCCTCCTCCTCACTCTTCTTGGGCCACCACACACACACACACACACACACACACACACACACACACACACGCACACACAGACTGGCAGCTCAGGGTTTTGGAAATGAAATCAGGTGGGCAGGGAGGGACCCAGGAGATCAGCCCCAGTCAAACTTTTTTAGGAGCAGAAGCTTGCCTTCAGATAAATTCTTAGGTGAAATCCTGGTGCTCACAGCAGATGCAAGGGCCAGTTTGTTGTTAGAAGTCAATTTATAAGTTCATATGTGTAACTCTTAGTTCTTATAAAGTACACAACTGCTTTCTATCAGCTACAACAGAATCTGCCACATAGTAGGCATTCAATAAAGAGTTACTGAATGAGTAGGTAGTCAGTTGTGGGAAAGGGAGGCTGTTTTGATGAATGCAAATCTGAGAAATGGAGTTGTGTATGGTAGTTGGAGGATCCTCCTAGCCTGAAATTTGAAGCCTACACGTTTGTGCAGAGCTGCATAGAGCACAGTTTGAAAATGATTAGCCCACACAAATTTCCTCTCGGTAGACAAAGACATTAAGGCCAGAGGGCAGGGGCAGAGCCAGAGCCAGGCCAGAACCCAGGTCTCATGACTCCCCATCCCAGGGCTCAGGTTGTCCTCACCCCTCGACAGGATGCATTCTGGGGCCTTGGAGTGGGGTCCTTCCCTGTCTGTGACAGCCCAAGAGTCAGTGGCCCCCTTATCCTGCAGCAGACATCTCCCGCCAGCCTCTGCCCCAAGCCTGAGGCAGGCCAGATCCAAGCCGTTCCCACTGATGCCAGCATGGGCTCTGTTCCTAATGTGTGTCCTCTGGGGAAGGAAGGCCCACTGTCCAAGGCCTCTCCTGGAACCACAGGCCCCAAGGGGTGAGCCTACCCAGTGAGCGCCAGGTCAGCAGAAGCTGCTAGGTGGGTGAAAATTAGAGAGAACGACTAGGGCCACTGAGAGTCTCGGTGGGGGGAACACCCAGGAGCACCCCAGAGTATGGGCCCCATAGCAGTTGGGGGCATTTATGGGCCTTCTGATAAACTTCTGAGAAGGTAACCTTATCCTGCTTCTTTCGGCCAAGTATCCTCCTCCAGCAGCTGGTCACAAAGCTGGTTAATCTCCCAGAGTGCTCAGCTTAAAACCCATGACTCACAGCACCGCCCGTGTGGGGGAGGGGGCAGCCACCTCCAAAAACGTGGCGCCCAGAGTCAGCTGTTCCAGGAAACTTCTCGGGTTTCCCTAACCCAGGCCTAGGGTTTGGGGCCTCATCTTCCTTCCTGGACTCTTCCTCCTCACTGACCTGTAGAAAGGAGCCATGAGAGGTCAGGGCCTTGTGAGGAGCACCACTCCAAGACCTTGGCTTGGCCAACCCTTGGGGCTGTCCCCAGGAATGACCAGCAGGCACCGTCCTTCAAGGTACGGGTGCCATTTTAAGTGTAACTTTGTAAGAGGGTGGGGTTGGCCCTGAAGTTGGGGTCCCTGCCTTATCTGTGCAGACCTGGAAAAATGCCCTTCAGCCATGATCCCTGTCACTGTCGACCTGCCATTCCTTGTCAGGTTGTGACATGAAGCATGTGGAGAATGGCAGAGGCGAGCTAGCAAAAAAGTAACACACACATCAAGTGGCCTCCAACTTGAGATCAGTAGGAAAAACCCAAGACCTTTAAGGGTAAAAAAGTGAAGGAGAGTTTTAGCCTTGGAGTTAGAGGGGCTTGGGTTCAAGTTCCAACTCTACTGTTTGATAGCTGAAGAGTTTCTCTGAACCTGAGTTTCCTCATCTGTAAAACAGGGCTAGTAATAGTACTTAGCAAATTAATGTGAGAATCCAATGAGATTCTACCTTGCCTGCTTATTAAGTAGGAGTCATTAATATTATTATTGTTGTCATCACTGTAACTACTCCAAAGATAGGAGAATCCATTTTCATTTGTGTCTGTAATGAGAAGTGTCAGTGACTTTCTCATTGCTGGAACAAAATGCCCAACACTGCAAGTTAAAGTAGGAAAGGTTTATTTCAGCTCACAGTTTGTAGAGGCTCCATTGCATAGTTGGCTGTCTCCAAGGGTCATGGCAGAGGAGAAAGAGTTTACAACATAACAGGGAGAAGCAGTAGCACTTAAGGGAGCAGGAGGGACATACACAGTCCGGGCCATGCCCACAGTCACCCAGCTCTTCCCATCAGGCTTCACCTCCCAACATCACACCCAGCTATAAGCGCATCAGTGGACTGATCTAGTACCACATATCCATGGTGCCCTATCACACATTCATGATCCAGTCACCTCTCAAAAGCCCCATCTATGAGCACATGAGGCTTTGGGGGGCACCTTAGATACAAACCATAACAAGAAGCTAATGGTTTGAAAGGCTGTCAGTGATTCCTTCCCTTTGGCAGGGAATCTATTCATATCAATACAACTCTGTGAAAGGTAAGACAGCCAGTGGCATTGTACTTGCTGTGGCTGAAAACCAGATTCAAGAAAGAGCCATAGCAGATCGTGATGCAAGGTCCCACTGGCAGCTCCACGGAGCAAAGCATCAATCATGTGCTAACCTTTTTTTGTTTTTTGTTTTGGTACCAGGGATCGAACTCAGGACCTTGTCCTTGTGATGTAGGTGTGGCGCCCTTGGTGGGGGTTCGGGGGTGTGTGTGTCTATTATCCCTGTGAGGTAGATAAGGGCAGCTCCACATAGATCATTCCCATACAGTAGTGCCAGCCTAGTATGGAAAGTCACTCTGGAAGTCATAACAACATTATTCAGCCACCCAGTAGGATTACTGTTTTACATTCTTTACTCATATGCATGCATTTCATGCATATAATAACCACTTACAAATGAAGAAACTGAAGTTTGGGGACAGAGAGAAGGTGCTGAATCCACCTGCCGGCTGGAGATTGAGGGCCAGTGTTAGAAAAGTTTCACTGAGACACCCTGTGCTGAGTCTTCAAGGACAAGTGACAGGCAGGCCACAAGAAGAAGAGGGGCATTCTTGGAAGAAGGAAAAGACAAGAGCAAAGTTCTGGCCACATGATTCATCCCATCAGAGAAGCCCATGCTACTCCCCAGGGGACATTAAGCCCTGTGGCCAGAGAATAAGTAGGGCTGTTTTCTGGAAGGCCTTGAACGCCATGCCAGGACACTTGAACTTTATGCTGGAGGTGGTGACGTGTTATACAGACAGCCACTACTAGTTCTGTTTTAGAGTCATCAGCCCAGGGGCAGTGTTGGACAAATTTAAAGGCCCTGGAGACACGAGGCAGAGTCACCTGAGATGGAGTTGTTACAATAATAAAGAGTGGAGCTGTCTCAGGCTGCCCTACACACAGGCAAACAGAGGAGAGAGGAGATGGCCTTAAGGAGTATGTAAGAGGTGAAATCAATACAATTTAGTGGCCAATTATGTGAGAATGCAATGGGGAGAGAGGTGAGAGATGATATCCAGGTGCCTACATTGAGTAACAAAGTAGATGACACTACTGCATGAGAAGGAAAGGTTTCCTGAGGACTGGTTACTTCTTGGAAATGAATAAGGACCCCACGGCTGGTGGGCAAAGGACAAAACCCAGTGGAAACTTCTGCACTGAAGGGAGAAAGTGGTCACAGAAAGATTGGAAAGCAGTGCAAAGAATAAATAACCTGTGGTCAGAGCAGAGCAAGATAGGATGTTATCTTAGAAATCAAGGAATAGATCATTGTGAGAAAGAGGACAAAGTCAAAAATGACTTTAAAGAGACTCCTGAAAATCAGATGGAGAAATGTCCCATTGGATAATAAGGCTAACTGGGGGTTGTTTGGATGAAGAAGTGTCAGCAGAAGCCTGCCTTTGGGAAGTCAATGAGAAAGCGCATGGTGAGGAGGAGCAGCCAGCTAAGACACCCTGTGAGAAACTTGGAACCAGGCCTGGTGGCGCACTTCTGTAATGCCAGCTACTTGGGAGGCTGAGGCAGAAAGATTGCAAGCTCAAGACTACTGGGCAACTTAATGAGATTTTGTCTCAAAAGAAAACAAAGAGAGCTGGGAGTATATGTCAGTGGTAGAGCACTTGCCTAGCATGTGTGAGGCTCTGGGTTCCATCTTTAGTACCATTAAGTGAATGAATGAGCAAATGAATGAATGAATATAAACATTTTTGAAAGGAGCCTTGGTTAAAGACACCTAGCCATTGCACATCTCCAAGTGAAGAGTACAGTGTCGCCTACAGAGGAGACTTGCCCAAACAAATCAGATCTGAGTCTGGCCAAGCCTCTATCCAAAAACCAATATCCAGGAAATACAGAAAACAGTGTCCGTGTTAAGCCACACATAGGGATGTGATCAGAAAGTGCCAATGAGAAACTGCAGGACAAATAAACTACAGAGCAAAGAACTTAGTTTTCAATAAATACGTTGCAAAGATTAAAAAACATATATGGAAAAAAAACATATATGGAGCAGGAATTTTTAGACTCAGAGATGTTTAAAAGACAGATCAACCAATCACAATGTATAGACTCTATTTGGATCCCAATTTAAGCTAACAAGTGAGATTTATGAGAAAATTGGAAATTTTATTACTGGCTGCATATTTGAATATATAAGAAATTACTGTCAATGCTTAGTATTCTAAGATATTGTACTTATGTTAAAAAAGAAGTCTATCAGCAATATATAATCAAGTATATACAACTGAAGTGATATGATGTCTGAAATCTGCTTCAAAATAACTCAAAAGGGGGAAGCATGTGGGACATTCAGGTTGGTCACGGGCAAATGGTTGTCTGAGCTGGTAATGGGCTTCATAGTTTACTGCATGTATTTCTGCTGTGTTTGAGTTATTCACAACAGAGTGAAAAAGAAGGCTGGGCCGGGAGGGGAAGAAGAGGCAGCGGGGGTCCTGAGAGGATGGGGGTGGACTGGGCCTGGCAAGGCCCCAGGACTGGACATCACTCTCTCCCTGTGTTCTCTCCACCTTCCCACCTTTCTGGGAACAAACCCACAAGGCAGCTAAGAAGGATCAGCGAGACCCAAGACCTCTGAGTCCAGTGCATCAGGGCAGAGGGGCCACGTCTTGATGGAAAAGAAAGCACATCAGCACCAGCGCCTGGTGACCCTGTGTCTGCCTGTGTCTACCGTCACGGGAGTGTCCCTGCTTCAAGGGCATGAGGAGAGGAAGGTTTGTCTTTGTCCATTCAGAGTCAAGTCCAATCCTCATGTCAAGTCCTGGGCTCCTAGAGTTGATGTAGAGGCAAAAGAGAGCATTTCTATCCCACCCAGAGCCTCGGTGTCTAGCACACGTGATCCCCGGGGAAGTAGGGTCACCACTCCCTGGCCTCAGGCATCCAGGGACAGGGTGGGAACAGTGGCCACTGAGACTTGGACTGTGCTGGCCTGCTGCCATCACGGGGTGCTGCCCCCTTGGGCGCCCCACCCCTGCCCTGGCCCTGCCACACCAGCCCCTCTGCATCTGTCATCGCCACTCTGCTCCCTGAGCCAGGTTTTGTTTGGGGGCGGCTGGCAGGCTGCCCGTGTGTACAGCAAAGTGGCGACGCCTGCTGCTGCAGACAGCATTCACGATACAGTGTCACCCGTGTGGGGAACATGAGCCGCGTGGTCACCCCCACTTCCAGCTGCCTCTGCACCGCCACAGCCCCCAACTAACTGGTCCAGAGCCCAGTCAACCAGGCCAGGTTCCTGACACCATAGCTTTCTCCCAAAGAAAGAGCCAGCAAGCAAGAATCCCTCCCGAGCTGTGACTCTGCACCCTACAAGGCTGTTGAGCCCTTCCAATCCTATGAGGTCAGAGCTAGAGCGAATCATATTTCACACCTAGGAAAAGTGATTTAGGGGAAGTGACTTAGCCAAGGTCACGCATACAGCCAGCCTTTGAAGCCAGGTTATCAGACCCTAGGTCCAGTGGAGACTTTTAAGGGCACAACCCCACCATTGATGACCCAGTCTCCTTGTCAGACAAGATCAGCACCATCTGCAAGTTTACCAGGCCCAGTGCAGGGGGCTGAGGAAGTCAGATGGAAGCTGCAAGAGAAGGAAAAGATCACGACCTCCATGGTCCCCAGTGACCTGGGAAGCAGGCTTCCAATCTCACCAACCCTGGTGCTGGCCAGTGCCTGCATGGACATGGCCTTGGGCTGAGCTGCATGGACCTGAGCCCTCTTGCCCAGGGAAGAAAGGAGGCTGAGAGACTGGGAAGAAGCAGGGACCCTGGCAAGGAGAGGGCATGGGGGTGCTCTGAGAGGGGCACCGGTGGGCGTAGCACAGCCAGATGAAAACTGGGCCTTGAGGCTCTGGTCCAGGATCTCTGCTGTCTAAGGTCGTTGTCCTTCCCCTGCCATCCTGACACACAGCCACTCGACTCCTGACCCAACTGTGATCTTACCTGGAACACTGAGGGTTTGTTCCAGAGCTCCTTCACCCCTTTAGAAGTCTGGGCATCAGGTGCTGAAGACCAAAGGAACCACAGGTCAGTGTCACCCATGTGGAGAACACCCCAGGGCATATTGTCATGGCTACTGACCTGTACTTGTGCTCTGCTCTAAGCCTGGGATGCTTTTCTTTTGGCTATCACCTCTGGCACTCCTACTCACCCTTCAACACTCAAGAGGAAGAACACCAATACTTCCTGCTTGGAGAAGTCTTCTTGCATTGCCCATTCTGGATGCTCTCTCATGGTACTTTGATGATTCAATGTTCTCCCCCTGCCCCAAATAGATAGGGCTCTCTCAGGTCTGGATTATCTTTAGATCTGAAGTGCCTAGCTTGGAGGCTAAAAATAGGGCAAATGTTTAGGGACCACTGAGGGCTGGAGGCAGTTAGGCCAGCTGGCGTGCATGGGAAAGCAGCAATCCAGGAAAGCTGCTTGGAGGTGGCAGAACAGAATGCAGGGCGGAGGCAGATGACAGGCGTCCTGGGCAGCCAGAGGATCAGCCATAGGCCCTCAGCCCTCTGTCCTTCTGCTGGGAAAAACCTCTGTGCTGGGCGCCACTGGCCAGGAGTGGGGAGGTTTGGGGAAGAGAACTGGCCCGACCTCCCCTCAGAGGCGTGCGGCTGGGCAGCTGCTGGTGTAGCAGCTGGCGTTTGTTCCTGGAGCCCAGTGTCTGTGTGTGCCTTAATCTCAGCCCCTCGGAGCCCCCAGGCTGGCAGGTGGGCTGATTAGGCCAAAAGGAGACAACGTGAGAGGTGGGGAGCCGAGCCCCTATGCGGGCCCCACAGCCACCCCCAGATCCTGCCACATGTGCCCTCCTCCAGTTCCCAGATCCCTGAAGTGGAGGACTGGCCTCCTCCAGGCTTTCCAACTTCAACTGGAAACTGCAAAGAAGAGACGATAGGTCCCTTGGTGTCCTCTTTGTGGATGGGTGGGGATGTGGGGCAGGCGTCACCCTGGACCGAGGAGTCGATGTACGTGGCATAGACTGTAAGCAGGCAGGACTCGGGTTGTGGTGTGTGAGGTGAGTTCTGTGGGTGAAGTGTACACGGTGTGGGAGGAAACCACTGCAGGAGGTATGCAGGGATAAGAAGGGCATGTGTGTGACATGTGACACGTGTGAGCTGTACAGAGTGCATGAGGTAGCACGGAGTGTGAGGGGTAGCACTACGTAAGCTGCATGTGGGTGTAACATGGTCCTAACATGAAAGGCGGACGCAATATGTTAGGTGTGTGTTGGGTATGAGAGATGGACACAGGGCACAAGGTACACAATCTGTGTGGACTGCACATGGAGAATGAGGTACACATTTACACAACAGGTGTACCAGAGTGTGAGCGTATATCATCACATGTGAGGTATACAGGGAGCGTGGGGTGTGCATCACATGTGCATCACATATACAAGGAGTGTGGGATCCACATGACACTTAAGCCGTATATGCACTGTGGGAGGTGTCTGCAGTCTAGAGGTCCACATGCTACGACACAGCACACAGGGACCTGGGTGGGTGTGGGTGAGGGAACTGTGCGCTCTGTCCTGCCCCAAGCTGGGCCCCGGGCTCAGCCTCATGTGGGGCATCAGAGACAGGAGACAGGGACGTCCTCTGCTTCTCTTGGATCTTGCCATGTATAAGTCGAGGGCAACTCTGAGAGGGTCCCATCCATCTTCTGCCCACTACCAAGCTAGCTTAGCCTGGGGAGATTGTGCTCTGCAGGAAATCCCATATATTGGCAATTTTATTTCTTTTGTCTGACGCATGCTGCAAGTTGAATTTGCTTTTTTAGGGCTTTATTCTGTAGAGGCAGTGAGCTCTCCTTCTATGTAGGGCCCCTCATTCCAAGAGCCTACAAGAAATAATTGACACCCTCATGAGTCCTGCCTCCTTTACTACTTCTAATTATTAAGCTATTGTCCAGTTGTTTGTGTCCCATTATTTGGTTTAGTAAACTACATCAAATCTGTATTTTGGATCTTGGAACCTGGGCTGCTGAGAACCCTGTGCTCACCTCAGAGGCAAAAGAGGACTGTAGTTTTGGGGACAGTAGGCCTGGAGGAGAGGTGAGAACAAACCTTTGGTCCTTTCCAAAATCCAGGCATGGTGGGTTTGGTTCTCCAGTGGCTGTAGCATGCCTGCCCTGGCAAATAGTCTCAGCTCCTGATGTTTCTTCTCACCTGGCTTCTGAGTCCCTGGGGAAGAACTTGGAAGTGAGAGGTATTCTGAGATGTAGAGTGTGCATGCACGTGGAGCATACACAGCATGTGAGGTGTACACGGTGTGTGGGTGTACATGGTGTGGGGTATACATGGTGTGTGGGTGTACATGGTGTTTAAACTACTTTCCCATAACTGAGACAAAACACCTGACACCCACAATTTAAAGGAGGGGTTTATTTTGGATCATGTTTTAGAAGTTTCACTCAATGTTCAGCAGGCTTAAACACAGGAACATCATGGTGTTGAGGCCTTAGTGGAGGAAAGCATTCATGCCATGGTTGTCAGAAAGCACAGAGAGAAAAGGGAAGCCAGGAAGGTAGATACACCCTTCTAGATCACACCTCCAGTAATCCGTCTCTTCTAACCAGACCCTACCTCCTAATATCACATTAAGCTATAGCACTCCCATGGTTCATCACTTATGAGCACATGAGTCTTTGGGGGGACATCTTGATATAAACCATAGCATCCCACCCCTGGCCCCCAAAAGAGTCATATGCATCTCTTTATACAACATGCATTTAACCCATCTCTTCTGAGACTTGAAACTCTCAGCTGTGAGCCCCTGTAAAAATAAAAAAGAAAGTTAAACACTGCCAACATATGATGACACAGGGTAAACATTCCCATTGCAAAAGGGAGAAATGGGATTGAAATGAATGAGACCAAAGCAAGACAGAACCCCAGCAGGTCAAACATTAAATCTCGCAGCTCCATATCCAGTACCCAAGGCAGTGTTGTGACATGTGGGCTCTAAAGAGCTTGGGTGATTCTGCCCCTACAGCACTGCTGGTTACAGTTCTCATGCCTTTCTCTTGTGGTGGCTTTGCTCACTGCCTGCGAGCTTTCTCACCAGCCATTCCATATTCCTGGTTTCTCCAACTTCCTGGGGTGTCCACTGTACTTTCAGCTTCACTCTCACAACTTCACAAACTGATCGTCTGAAGGGCATACTTCCTGGCCTCTCAGGCCTTCTTCTGAAATCTGAGTGGAATCTAGCATTCTGCATAATTGTAAAACTAGCACCATGTGGATGATGCCTTCTGCTGCCAGCTTGAGCAGTAGCCAGGACTGCTTGAATCATGGCTACATTGACCTCTGAGTGCCTGGATGGCTGAGCTCTGTGAAACAAATCTGAGCAATCCAATTCCCTAGATGGCCTTTCTAGAGCAGAGTGCCTCAGGGCTCTCTTCTCAAATGAAAGCTTTATAGTATTACACCCTTGAGCTGTGACCTGGAGATCTTGTGGATTCCTCATGTGCCCACAAGGCATCTTTTCTATTGTTCTAATGAAAAGTACTTGGCTTCTTTTTAATGCAAATCTTTTTAGCAGCCAAGCTTTCCCTGGCCCAAACTTGGCAGGGTCTTTCTTCTGGGGAAAATGCAGAATTTTCAAATGAGCTTTGTGCTCCTGAATTTCAGTGTAAATCTCAATAAAAGTACCAAGCAGTACCCAGGCCATAGCTCAAATGTTAGGCTGCCTTGAAATTTCCTCCACCACATTAACTTGTCTCCTGTTCACAATCTCAGTCTCTTCAAAGTTTCAAGCAAAATATAGACACATTTTCTGACCAAGTATAATACACATGGCCTCTAGCCCAGCTGCCAATGGAGGTCTTGTTCCCATCTGAAACCTCTTGAGCTTGGCCTTTACCATATCTATTTCTGTCAGCATTCTGGTCTTCTGAGGTCGGGCCAGAATCTTGCATCAAATTCTAAAGCCGTTTCTCCAGCCAGCATCCAATCTTTTCAAATTCCTCCCTTGCATCAGCTACAAAGGCTTCTGACCCATATGGTCAGGTAGCATCACAGCAAAACCCCACTCTCAGCACCCAGATCTGTTTTAGTCACTTTCCTCATTGCCAAGAGAAAATACCTGACATCCACAACTTGAAGAAGTTTAATGTAGCTCACATCTTAGAAGTTTCAGTCCATGTTCTACATCTTTAAACACAAGAACGCCGCTGTGGAAGGGCCTGGGGGAAGGAAAGCTACTCACACCATGGAATCCAGAAGGGAGGAGTCAGAGAGGGAGACACACTCTTCCAGGCCATTCACAGTGACCCACCTCTTCCAACCAGACCCCACCTCCTAAAATCACATTTAGCTATCGCGCCTCCAGGGTTCAATCACCTTTTAAAAGCCCTGCCTATGAGTGCATGAGGATTTGAGGGGACAGCTAGAGATAAACCATAATGCATGGCATCTATTATGGGGTGTGGATGGCATGTGATGTGATGGTTTCTCACTCTGTGACCGTGTCTATATGCTGGCTGCACACAGTCCCACCTGGCCAATCCACACTGGTCCCACGGTAGACTCTGTACTTACGTGGTGGACACTTTTAGGCTTTCCCAGGGACCAAGTCAGCAGGGGACATAGGAGGACACTGAGGGGATCCAGGCACAGGAATCCTGCACCTGAAAAGACTTCCTGTGGCAGGTGGGGTACACCTGGAACGTGGTACGTACGTGGCGTTTTAGCCACTTTCCTCCTTGTTAGGACAAAGTACCTGACACCTGAAACTCACAGGAGGAGAAGCTTATTTAGGGGCCTGCCCACCACAATGTCAAGCTCATGTCAGGCACACCAGGGGCCCTCCCCTCCTTACCTGTGTAGCTTCCCATCCCTGCTGCACATCTTGAGTTGAGCAAATTTCACTTCTAGGTCAATCTATACCAATGTAAAAATTATATCTAAAGAATTCCCTCTTGAGGAAAAATTGTTAAATGTAAGTACTATGCCAGTACTGGAGGAAGTTCTTAACAAACCCATTAAGGGGAGGGGTGCTCCAGCTCCAGTCCAGTAAGCATAATGCTTAGAGAACTTCTTGGTCAGATTGTAGGACATACTTTTGTCATGAGTGACACACCACCTAGCAAACCCTCCTCAAACTCTCTTGCCACCTTCATGCCCCTCGCTCAGTCCACACAGTGCCAGACTCTCAGGCCAGAGGCTCCTGGGGGGACAGAAGACACATCTGCCTCACCACCCATAGATCCCCCATAGAAAGTACTCAATCATTATTTATTCCCTCTGCCAGAAACATTATTCTCCAGATGGTCACATGGCCAGCTCTTAAACCTTGTTTAACTCCTTGCTCAAATGTCACTTTGTCAACTTGATTATTCTATTTAATCCTACAAACAGCCCCATGCTGACACTCCAACCCCATTTATCTTGCTCTGCTTTCAGTGTCTTTCTGCAGCAAGTACCACCTTCTGACATACCATATAATTCACTTATTATTGTGAATATTTTTCTTGCCTATTTTCCATGTCTGAATATCAGCTCCATGAGACTAGGGGATAATGTCTGTCTGTTTGCTGCTATACTTCCTGCACCTGAATAGGTGTCCCTTGAATGAATAAATGAATCATAGAACAGACAATATAGTGGGCATAGTGCACATGCCACTGCACAAGCCCACAGCCTGCACATCGGGTGGGAAGTGTACACATCATTGCTGCCTTCTTACCCGCTTTCCCTTCTGTGGGGATCTTTGCTGACCAACTCCCAGGTCATCTTGCAGATCTAAGCCCTGCTTACATGTGGGAGGCAGAGTGGCAGGGTAGAGATTATCTGGGAGCCTGGTCCTGACTCTGGGACCATGTCTATACCCTGGCTGCACACCAGCCAGCCAGCCAGCCAGCCCAAACTGGCCACAGGGTAGACTCTACCTATGTGGTGAGCACTTTCAGGCTTTCCCAGGGACCAAATCACCAGGGGATATAGGGGGACACTCGGTGGATTCAGGAACAACAAATAAAGGGCTGGGGCCTGCCTCATCTAGCCCATGTTTTCACCCCCTGACCCTTCTACACTCCTGCATCCTGCCCAAATATGTGGCCTGGGCCAGCTCCAGTGCACAGGCCACAAGTCCTGCCTGGGCAGGGCAGGGGTGTCTGAAGCCTGGGGCAGGTGCAGGCTGGATCGGGTGTCTCCAGGCTATATATATTATATATATACATGCTGGGAACCCCAGCCCGGCTGCTCCCTGAGGGGGCAGCACTGTGGGGGCCCACCCAGGCCCACATTCCTGCCCAGAGGCTAGCTCTCCAATTATAGCCCCTGAGTAGGCTGGCCAAGGAGGCTGAGGAGGGAGGACTGGAAAGGGCAGAGGGAGAAGGGGCACCCAGCAGCCCTCCTTCTTACCCCTGCCAAAGGAGCCCCTCACGTGAAGACAGGAGAACAAGGTCAAGGAGAGGCATGCACAGAGCCAGAATTGGGGGAGAGGTTCTGGGGAGCCCTCTACAGTCCTTCAGCTCATGCCCTTGGGCTCTTCCAGAACCAGCCCAGCCCCTGTGGGAGGAACACCCTTGACTAGATGTCACAGTGAAGTATTTGGGACTCTTTCAGCTTCCATACTTGAATTCCGCCCACTCTACCCCTAGTCCAGCACTAGAATTGAAAGGACACCAGGTCCCAGTGCGGACACATTTCTCCCTGCTCTTTGGATAATGGACAGGATGGCAGTGTTGACAAACCTCTCTCCAAAGCCATGCCACAAGCAGGATGATCCCAGGTGGGAGTGGATCCCAGGCCTGGAGAAGTCTGTATAGGTCACCAATTCGGTGAGCTGCAGCCTTTTTTCAAGTGGCAAAGCCTCACAGCAAAAGAAAATCCCCACTTGGAAGCCCATTAGAAAAGTGGCATTTACCACTGGTATGTGCACGCATTTCAAAACAGTGCTTCCTAATTACAGAAAAAGGAGATGCTGCAAATCAACTTTATAACTGTCAAAGCAGTTTAGATTTATAAGACACAAGTGATAAAATGCAGTAAATGCATTTGGTAAGTTGCAAACATATAACATTTACTAATTGTAAAGGCACCTTGCTGACAGCCCGAAAGAGGTGTTCATGAACTGAAAACATGCAAAGCAAAGTTGCAATCACTTACGTCTCTGCATCCAATTTATTTCTGTATTTTCTTTGCTTACTTAGGCCTGGGAAAAAACTAGATTTGCATAGATAAGGGGTTTGAGGAGCATCAGTGGAAATCTCAGTATACTCTTTAAGAAAGTCGATTTATTCATTTATTGAGTGCCAAATATGTGCTAGGTCATCTGCTGAGACCTGAACAAGTGGGAAGAAATACTTTTTCAATGTAAACCGTAACTATAACAATTATAAGTATTTACATTCCTCATTGGGTATTTAAGTCACATATTAGTATTTTTCTTCACACTATCACAATATTACAACATACCATGTATAACTTCCCAACATAAAGTGTTTTCCCCCATGAAGATGAGCCAGTGCTGTGCCTGGGAAGAACATGTATGTCTAATCATACATGTGACTGGCTAGTTTTGAAGAAATAAAACCACTAATGATTCACGACTTTCAAATATATGCATAGAGATCCAAAGAGCATGGATCATGCCTTCTTTCACTTGATATTTACCAAGTTACTACTATGAATCGGCTGCCGAGGTTTCTAGAAATGCCATGGTAAACTAAACACCCTTACCTTTGTGATTGATCCCATGTCAACCAATGATCAAACTGACAGAGAAGATCATCAAAAAGTGTCAGTGTCACCAAGGAAAGGAGCAGGGTGACCTGGAGTAAGGGAAGGAGGTACTTGAGAGGGCATGTTCAGAGACATTTGAGCTAAGACCTGATATACGAAAAGCAGCCCATTCTGGGCAGAGCCCAAGGGACAGTGCTATAAGCTTAGAGCAGCAAGTGCAAGGCTCTGAGGCAGGATCCTGGCCAGAGTGCTGAAAGAAACCAAAGGAGGTCGGGCAGACTGGAATGGGGCCATGGAAGGGAACAATGACTCTAGATGAGTTGGAGAGAAAAGCCAAAGCCAGCTCCTACAGGTCCTGTAAACCAGGGTAAGGAGATGAGATATTCTTCTAAATGCAGCAAGGAAGTAGGAGTTTAAAGTAGAAGTGTGGTGTGATCTAATTTATGTTTTTAAAGGTTTACTGAGGCTGCTGTGTAGTGAATGGATTACTACAGGGGCCAGAGCAGCCAGGTTATTGGAGTCATCCAGCCCAACCGTGTGGCAGCTTAGTACAGGACAGTGACACTGGGGATGGATGGACTTAGGAGATGTCTTAGAGGTAGACAGGACATCCTCATGCACAGATGTCTTGTGTTAGTCAGCTTCCTTTTGCTGTGATAAAACACCTGACACCCGCAACTTAAAGGAGGAGATGTTTACTTTGGCTCATGATTTCAGAGGTGTCAGTCCCTGGTCAGTTGGCCCCAAAGCAGAAATACCATGGTGGAAGAGCATGGCAGAGGAAATCCACCCACCCTGTGACATTCAGGAAGCAGAGATCAGGAGAAGGGATCAGGGACCAGACGTGGTCCCCATGGTCATGCCTGTATGGCCCATCCAGACACATGCATAAGTGTCCTTTACTTCTCCAAGGTATCTCTCAAGCCAACGAAGTTGATTTCATACCTCCCCTCTGGAACTCAGCCCCGTGAATCCTCCTGCCTATTCTATATCTCCCCTGGGTGTTTAACATGAGTTTCAAATTTTACTCAAGCTGGACTCTGGATCTGCCACCTGAACACCAGCTCTTTCGCCATTCTTAGCTCCTCTCTTCTCCCCAGATCCACATCCAATCCTGAATAAATTTTGCTGGCTCCATCTTGGAAATCCATCTGGAACTGAACCACTTTTCACCAGCTCCGCTGCTGCCACCCAAATCTAGGTGGCATCATCACTCGCTTGGATTTCATGATAGCATCCTGACTGGTCTTGCTTCTGCCCTTGCCCTCCGGTCACCAGTATGTCTCTGTTAAAATGAGTTGGGTGGTCCGGGGATTTAGCTCAGTGGTTCCACTGCCTGCCTCGAAAGCGCAAGGACCCAAGTTGGATCCCCCGTACAAAAAAAAAAAATGAGTTGTGCAATGACACTCACTTCTCCTGCTCAAGCCCTCCAAAGGCTTTCCATCTCAGAATACAATCCCTTCTCTCCCACTCTGACCCATCTCCCCCATTCTCCCCTGGCTCACTCTGTTCATCCCAAGGAAGCAACATTTGACATTTCAGATAACCAGATATATAAAAAGCAGCCAATCATGAGCTGACAAGGGAAAGTACTACAAACTTCGAGCAGCAAGTAGAAGCTCTGAGGTAGCATCCTGACCAGAGCATTGAAAGAAAGGAAGAGAGGTCAGGCTGAGTGGAATGGGGCTATCAACAGTGATGAGAGCTGGAGAGACAAGCTGAAGCCAATTTATGACTCATAGACATATAAGCCTCCTTTCTGTGCTTTAAACCTGAAAACCATGGTACTGCCCCAGGACCTTTGTACGTATTCCTCCTTCTATGTGGCCCCAGATTTCTGCTTCTGCCTCCCTGCATTCAGGTCTCTGCTCTAATGTAAGTAGCTCAGAGAGGCCTTCCCGATGGCCCCGTATAGTAAAATAATTTTCATCACTTTGTTGTTCCCTTCTCTTGCTTTATTTGTCTTTGCAGAATTTGTAACCTCCTGACATTGTATGCTTGATTGCTTATTTGTTTGTCACCCTGCCCTGTTGTATGCACCATGCAGGCAGAGCCGGCTCTAGCATACAGTGGACACTCCATAACTCTGCAAAGTGACACAATGGAGCGAAGGGGCAGCTTCAGTGCTACTCCCACTGCCAGAAGATGAAGTAGGTAACGTCCCCAAAGAGCCTTCTGGATCTGGTAGGAGGAGAGAGATCCCCTGGGTCCTGAGAGGCCAGCTAGGATGGCTTCTGGAAGTTAATGGAAAAGGCTTGGAGATCACTCTTGCTTAAATTTCCAGAGTCCAGGAAGGGAGACCAGGTTAAGAGTGCAGAACTACAGGTGTCAGTGAGCCTGCAGGGAAGAGGTACAACTGACGCGTCCAGAGAAACTGAGCCTGGAGACTCCATGGGTCCCGCCAGGGTTCAGCACCACAGGCAAAGGCCAGGAAGCCTGCTCAGGATACCATGCAGCAGCTGTTGGGGACCCAGGCCAGCCCCCTTGCCACAATAGCCCTGCACCTCCACTGGGGTCTTCCATATCCTCCCTCTCTTTAGCTTGTCACTGCCACAATTACTCCAAGAGACTGCTATTGTCCCCAGATTTATCAGTGGAAACTGGGGTTCCAGACAGAGATGTGACTTCCACAAAATCACACAGACTCTACTCTGCAGGGAGAGCATAGGGCCAGGTCCTGGCATTTGCGACCTTCATGAAAGACACTTCCCTTGGCTCACACAGAGCAAGCTGAGACAAGCCCTAGGCGGAGTGTTTGCATCCGGGCCTAGGCCCCCCAGCCTCTGGCATGGACCCGGGTGGGGACACGCGTACTGTTAAGGTTAGCGGGAGTCTGCCTCCTTCCTTGCCGGCCTGGACCTGGCAGGACGGCACGAAGTTTTAGGGCCGATTCCCAACTCCCGGATACAAGATGGGTTTTCTGTGTCCACGGAAGATGGGCTGGGCCCGCGGCCCCTGAGGTAACTCCAGGGCGGAGGTTGGGTGAGTGTCATCACCTCCTCGTAGTAGGTCTCAGGCTCGCCCCTTAGACTCCGGGTCTCGAAGTCCCCTGCGAGGCTTCTCCGCCTCTGTCTAGCTTTCTGCAGTCTCTTAGCCTCGTTGAGGGTATCTCTCACGTCTCTGCCGTGTTCCTTGCGTCTCCCTCCAAATCTCTCCGGATTTTATTTCTATTCCTGACCTGCTCCTGGTTTTCTCACAAATCGGGGCAAGGGAAGCGGTCGCAGCAAGCGCTCCCTGAGGACGCAGGAGTCGGGCGCTGGAGGGCTTGGAAAGTGTGCGCGACAATCCTTTCTCTGCCTTTTGGCTAAAATCAAGTGTAGAGTGTGCGCGACAGCCAAGTGCAGCCGCGTCGGGCCACTAGAGCCGGCCGGGCTCCCGCCTAGGGAGGAGCCGGGGAGCGCGCACGCGAGTGCCCAGAGACAGGAGGGGGGCGCTCCTGGGCCCCCGGGCACCCAGGGGACCCCAGGCCCCGCCCCTCGCGTTCCTATTGGCCTCGGACTCCCCCGCCCCACGCCGCCCTCTCCAACTCCCCGGCTTTTAGGCTACTACAGACAAATTGCCCGGGGCGCCCGGCGAGGAGCTGGGAGTGGGGACGCCGCGGGACGCCACCGCCCCGCCGCCACTTTCCCCGCCGCACCTCCGGCTGGACAGGACTGGGCGGGGTGGGGGACAGTCGGTCGTGCATTCAAATCCCAGCACTTTGCCACCGCACCGCTGGGGCTGCGGAGTGAGGGGCGGAAAGTTCAGGGCAACTCCTGCCGCTTGGATTGGGCGAGACCAGGACCGCACCATCCCCTGCTGGGACATGGAGTTACTGTCGCCGCCGCTCAGAGACGTAGACTTGACGGGCCCGGACGGCTCTCTCTGCTCCTTTGTCACAGCCGATGACTTCTATGACGACCCATGTTTCGACTCCCCGGATCTGCGCTTTTTCGAGGACCTGGACCCACGCCTGGTGCACGTGGGCGCGCTCCTGAAGCCCGAGGAGCATTCGCACTTCCCGGCAGCTGTGCACCCAGCCTCGGGTGCGCGCGAGGACGAGCATGTGCGCGCACCCAGCGGGCACCACCAGGCCGGCCGCTGCCTCCTGTGGGCCTGCAAAGCTTGCAAGCGCAAGACCACTAACGCAGACCGCCGCAAGGCTGCCACCATGCGCGAGCGCCGCCGCCTGAGCAAAGTCAACGAGGCTTTCGAGACGCTCAAGCGCTGCACGTCCAGCAACCCGAACCAGCGGCTGCCCAAGGTGGAGATCCTGCGCAACGCCATCCGCTACATCGAGGGCCTGCAGGCTCTGCTGCGCGACCAGGACGCCGCGCCCCCTGGCGCCGCCGCCTTCTACGCGCCGGGCCCGCTGCCCCCAGGCCGCGGGGGCGAGCACTACAGTGGCGACTCGGACGCGTCCAGCCCGCGCTCCAACTGCTCCGACGGCATGGTAAGGCTGGGACCCGGGCCGGGAGAGACGGAGGCAGCGCTCCTTACGTCTGCGACGCGTTTCCTAGCGCGGGGAACCGGTCCTTGGGGTAGGGAGCCTTCCTGGGAGTGCGTCCCTGCGCCCCGGGCAGCGTACGCTGGGGTAGCCCAAAACTTTGGACGAACGCGATCCGCCAGATCGGGGCGCTAATAGAACACTGCGCCGACCTGAAAGTATGATTTTTCTCCACTAATCCCTATTTCCAAAATGTAGATTTGGGCCACTAAGTGATCGCCCACCCTCCGTTTGGCCTTGCGTGCCGCAGATACCAGCTCCTGCGGGCTCCTACTTCTCATCACAGACAGATCTGGTCCCAGAATTTGTGGCTGACACTTGGGGGCGGCGGGCTGCTGGGAGTGGTGCTTGGGCCCCTAGCGGTCCCGCGGCCCTGACTGGGACGTCCTTGCTGTTTGCAGATGGACTACAGCGGCCCCCCGAGTGGCGCCCGGCGGCGGAACTGCTACGACGGCGCCTGCTACAGCGAGGCGCCCAGCGGTGCGTATTCCCCGCTTCGCGCCGCGCGCGCCTCCTTCGCGTATCCCCCCCGGAGCGGCCCTGGCCTCCCTCTATCTCATCCCCCCTCCGGCACACGCTTGCATCCGGGGTCCCGGCGCACCGAATGAAATTCTGCGCGTGCGGCTCCCTCCCCTTTCGCCCCGCACTCTCTCGCTGGCTAGATCGCCCCAGAGGCTGGCAGGTCCTCAGTTTCCCCTCTGCCCCACTCTGCGCTGGGCCCAGGGGTGGGACCTTGCCCCGCAGCTCAACCTCTGCTGACGAACTCCCCGCTCCCCGCGCAGAGCCCAGGCCTGGGAAGGGGGCGGCGGTGTCGAGCCTCGACTGCCTGTCCAGCATTGTCCAGCGGATCTCCACGGAGAGCCCCGCCGCGCCCGCGCTCCTGCAGGCCGACGCTCCGCCAGAGTCGCCTCCGCGCCAGCAAGAAGCGGCCGCCCCCAGCGAGGGCGAGCTGGGCGCCCCCACCCCTTCCCCGGACGCCACCTCGCAGGGTCCCTCGGGCGCGAACCCCAACCCCATCTACCAGGTGCTTTGAGGGGCGCGATGCCCTCCCGAGGGATGGTGCTCTAGGGTCCCTCGAGCCCAAAGGTTGAGTTTAAATGCCACTCCTCCCAAGCGCGCTTTAAAAGCGACCCCTCCCGGGCGGGAGAGACCGGTCACCTGGAAAGCGTTCCCGCCCCCTTGACCGCAGCGCGAGGACGCTGCGGGTTTTCCACGCGGCACCTTTCCCCGACACTCACGCGATGGCCGCCTGGGGTTTCTCGGTGAGGCGCAGCCACCCTTCAAGGGCCAGGCCCTTCCTTTTCCGTGCTGCCTCCAGCAAGGGGGCTGAGACCCTTGCAAATCTACGCCCCCCCCCCCATCACCACCACCACCACATCCGGGTGTTTTTTAGGGGCTCGGCCCCTACCTTCCAGAGACCTCGCTACATGCTACACCCACCTTTCCCCACCGCCTGCGGGGTGCGCTCCAGCCCCCCCTCCCACCCCGTCCCGCGGTTCAGGACCACTTTTTGTAATACTTTTTGTAATCTATTCCTGTAAATAAGAGTTGCTTTGCCAGAGCAGGAGCCCCTAGGGCTGTATTTATCTCTGAGGCATGGTGTGTGGTGCAACAGGGACTTTGTATGTTTATACGGCAGGCGAGCGAGCTGCGGGCGCTCGTTGCGGGCGCTCGCTCGGGTGTTGGAAATAAAGACGCTAATTTATACAGCGGTGGCTCCGGCTTTCCTTAGGCTGGGGGTTGCGGGTGGGGTCGAGATCTGGAGGAAGCGTAGCGAGCTGCGCCAGCTGCCCCGCAGCGACCCCTGTCGGCAGCAGACGGATTGCAGGAAGACAGCCTGCTGCCACCGGAAGGAGAGCGTGTCTCCCACTTGAGGGAGTCCCCGACCTTGACTTACAGCTCCACGCACAAGTCAGTGATTCTCAGGGAAGGATCCACAATAGATTGATCTGCGTAGTTTAAAAAAAAAAATCCTTGCCCGGCCCCTCCTCCTAGAGACTCAGATTTAATGTCTGTGCAGATACCCAGGCCACTTACTGTCATTTTTCAAAAGCTCCCCCTGGTGATCCTGAAGTATTGTATACAAGACAATCATGCCCTCCAAATGAACCGAGTGACCCTAGGTGTCTCCAGAGGATCACCGGGAGGTCATGGCCCCAGGTGTCACTCAGTCCTTGCAGGGAGAGAACATAGGATAGGTGCCCACAGCATTAAGAGGAAAACCCAAAGCGAGCAGCTTTGCACACCCTGGTATTCACAGGCTCTTAACGATAGATGACGCAAAGGTACAGCATCCCAGACAGGCTGCTCCACTCAGCCTGTAACCCGCACTTGCAGGGTCCAGGGCCTGTTCCATCTCATAAGAAGACAGGGTGCAAGTGCCTTGAGGAGAGGGCCATGCAGGACCAGCATCGTCCCAAGTGGCATACATGCTTTCCTCAGACTGTAAACTCCAAGAGCAGGGCAAGGGCCTCTGGTTTAGCATAGGTGCTGAGGACGGCTTCCTAAAGGGGAGGCCACCGCAGCTTGTTTTGTGAAACAAGAGTAGACTATGGTCACAATGCCCATGGAGGGACACCAGCCACACACAGACACCTCTGCCCTCCCTTTGTCTCCAAGGCCAAGAAAGGGGTGGCCAGGCAAATGTTCCTTCCCACTCACATGCACAGTACCTCAGCACCACCTACGTTCGCCCTGCAGACCCTTTCCCTGAAACCCGACAGGCCCATGTTCAAGTGGTGGGCAGACCCTTGGCTCATTGGCTCATTCTTGACTTTATCCATTCAACAGATGCCAGGTCCTGTGCTGGGAGGAATCAGAGACCACTGGACACAGTTCCTGCCCTTAGGAGCCACCCAGACTTTTGGGGGATCGCATCATGATCACACGATGAGTGCAGCACCATGATGGGAGCAGGGGGTATGAAAGGAGCAGAGGGAAAGTTCCCTAACCAGTCTTCTGTGGGCCTAGACAAGCAGATAACCTCTAATAAGTCTGGCAGCACCTGGCCAAGAGGGAGGAGGCACCAAAGCAGGGTGCTCCAAATTGAGGCGATAGCAAGTGCAAAGAGCCAGAGTAAGAGAGAGAAAACCGCCTTCAGCCAACCAAAGGTGTTCCGGGGCAAGGGGCCAAGGCGAGGGGGGAAAGACAGAAGTAGGGGCACAGTGGATCCCATTTGGGCTTCATCCTGACAGCAGCAGGGAGCAGAAAGGAATGAAAGCAGAGCAAGGATATGAATAAACCTGTACTTTTGAATGGTCAGGTTGGGCAGGCAGAATGGACAGGAGGGAGCAAGGCTTGAGAGAGATAAGTGCTATAAGGGAAAGAAAGGGTGCAATGAGAGGTGGAATAAGAAGGTGATCAAATGAAGAGTGAGGAGGCAGTTTCTGCACTGAAGAAACCAACCGTAGACATGAAGGGGCTTCCAGCACACAGGGAGTCAGTGTGCAATTACAAAAAGGTGCCCCTTTGCTCCTGGGGAAGCTGTCCTGCTCCAGGGCTCATGGCTTTGCAAGCAGAAAGCAGGCTGGACCTCTGTCCCCACCCACCTCCTCAGGTAGGTGCACTTGTGCAGTGAACAATCTACGTAACTGTTCACAGCACCCTGAATATGGAAGCCCTAGGCAAGTGGGGAGAAAGAGAGAACCGGGATGACTTCAGTGGTGCCTCTAGTGGCGAATCTTGATTGTCAACTTGATTGGTTTGAAGGCCACCTAGGAAACGAGTAAAGCACAGGTGGGTATGTCTGGGTGTGCTATGAAGACGTGGCTTAGGGACTGTATGCAGTCCCTGGCCCCTTCTTATCTGGCTCTGTCGTCCTGCCCTCTGCTTCCCAGATGTGAGGGTTGAGTAGCTTTGCTCTGCCATGCCCTTCCACCATGATTTTTCCGCCTTGGAGCCAATTATAGACTGAAACTGTGAGCCAACATAACCCTTCCTCCTTGAAGTTGTGTATGTTGGAGATTCTGTCCCAGCAATGGAAAGCTGACCAAGACAGTGCCATTGTAATGATGGGGGCCTCGGGAAGAGAAGGAGGGATGGGAATGCATTTAGCCAGGACATTTCGAGTTGTAAGCAACAGAAACCTCATTCAAAGTAGCTTTAACCCAACCTGTGGTGCACTGGAAGGACACCAGGCAGCTCACACATGGAAGTGGAGCTATTCGCATCATAGCACCAGTGGGCTTGGGATCTGGGACTGGAGCCCCTTCCATTTTTCCATGCAGCCCTCTTTATCTTCTCTTCTTGGTTTCACTCTCTCCTAATCTATATTGGGTTTCTCCAGCACCTTGGGGGTTATCTCAGATCTCACTCTTGAACTCCAATTAGAAAATTCCCAGAGATCACATCTATTTGCACTAACTTGGGTTGTGAAGAAGGATTTAAACCCAGGCTGAAGGCTTCTAGAAATTTTGTGTTTTTGCCTGTTGCTCTGTGGTCTCCAAAGAGGAAGACAGAAGAAAGGGAGGAAAGTTAGAGGAGAAGCTGGAGATTAGATCACAACGTATCAGGGGCCTCTCTTGTCCCTTCCCTCAGTCCCCTCAGGGAGCATCTAGCTGAGCCCAACTCCATTTGCATTGTAGCCAAAACGTCGCTTTCTGTGGGGCCATTATTACCTTGGCTGGATCTGGAAGCACCAGAGCCATGTCCTTAGCACATACATATGTGTCTTGCATGTGTGTTCATACAATGGCACATGTGTGCCTAGAATGCACCACAGGCTGATATGCCCTGAAGACAACAGAGGTTAGGTCCCCTCCCTTCCACGAGCCTCTTCCAAAGCCCTGGGAAAAGCCCTAGAAATACATGGCCTAGTCCATGTGGTCTAGCTTCCTTTTTAATTTACTAAATTACTTTAAGAAATCCATTTATGATCACTCCATTTTTTAATTCTGATTTCCTCTTGTGTTTGGTGGCATTTATGGACATACTGAGACCCTATCTATAGGAATACAATTCATTTGGGTTGAGTGGAATATATTTTAAATAAATGGAATATAAAACAGAAGCAATAGTCTTGAAAAATATCACTGATTTTCACATTGAGAAGATAATCATACCGAAAGATAATTTATTAAAAGAAAGGGATCCCTTTTGAATAGAATTTTAGAGAAGACTCTTGCATTGTTTGATTTTCTAATCAATAAGGAACAGGGACTTGTATAAACACATTGGAAAAAATATTTAATTTTTTGCTAATCTGATATAAAACACTGACGTTAACAAAGATAGTTTAAAATTCATAACACTCCATTATAACTAGACCTCAACAACATCAACATATTTTTTAATGTAACCTGTCAATTTAAAAATATTTCAAATTTATCACCACACAAGAAACTCAAAATGACTTGAATTCTTACAGCCTACAGAGGAAAGAAACTTGACTGAGATTTCCCTAAATGTGACATCAATCCTAAAAGTGTACGTGACATTTCCAACCGAGTTACGAGCCTGAAAAATCTTCCTGAAGTTATCAATGGTACAAAACAAGTTTGGATCAACCATGTTGAAGGAAAGACTTCTCTCTCTCATAAGACTTCTCTTTCTCTCATAAGACGCTCTTATTCTCTGCACAGAAAATGATGCTATAAAACCACTGTCGCATGAAGAGGCTAAGAATGTGCAGCCTGGCAAGGTGGGAAGGGGTAGGCAAGGCTGCAAAAGGAGCAACAAGAGGAAAGCAGAAAGAGGCACAGAGGAGGAGGACCATCAAGACAAAGTTGATGATGTGATAATGATGAACAAGTTGGTTCTGGCTCAATTTTTTCCTCATCTGCAAGACATTTAAACTGCCTGCACACAAATCACTGCTATTTTTAAAAGTTATATTTGAGGCTGTGCAATATTTGTTTTTATACTGTACAGGATCACTTTTGTGGGGTTAACATTTTTTCAGATAATATTTAACGGTGGGTTTGAATCCATGTAGGACTCTCACGGGAGCAGAGGTGAGTGAGTCCAGAATGTATCAGTGGCCGTGTGATTGCCTGGGGCAGAGGCCTGACTGTGGCACTGGCCTCTTCTGGACCTTGGCTTGGACTTCAGCTTTCTCTCTGTGAAATGAAATGCCGTTTTTAAAAGGTATCGTGGCACACAGCTGTAATCCAGATGCTCTGGGAAGCCAAGGCAAGAGAATTGCAAGTTCAAGCCCAGCCTGGGGAACTTAGCAACTTACGGAGATCTTGTCTCAAAAAAAGGGTGGAGGGCTGGGGACGTAGCTTAGTGGTGCCGCACCTAGCTGGTAAATGCAAGGTCCTGAGGTTGATCCCTGGTACTGAAAAACGACAAAGCAAAACAAAGGTGAGGAGGGGCTGGAAATGTAACTCACTGTGAAGGACCTGGGCTCAATCCCCAGTACCAAAACAAAATGTATATTCCAGTTCTAAAATTCTTTAGTAATTCACTTAAAGTATTTCAGAAAAAACAAAAGAACAATGAGGTAGCTCAGTTTGCATGGTCCCAGGTCAGGACCCTGAGATGATGCAAACTGGGATTTTTCTCAGTATAGGCAAGTTATTTATACCCACCTATAGCTGATTTTTATAACCCCCTTAGCTGATTTTTCTTTCTTTTATTTTCCCCAAATTTTAATGAAGATATAAAACAAAATTTACCCTTTGAAAGTATTTCAGTGGTTTGTATCACATTCACAAGGTTGTAAAACCATCACCACTATCGAATTCCAGAATATTTTCATCACCCAAAAGAAACTCATACCTATCAGCAGTCACTCCCCACTATCTTTATGTCCTCCAGCCCTGGCACCCTTCAATCCACTTTCTATCTCCAAGGATTTGCCTATTTGGGGCATTTTACATAAATAGAATCACACAATATGTGGGGGTTTTGTGTCTGATTTTCACTTAGCATAATGTTTACAAGATACATCCACAGTGCAGCATGTATCAGTAGTTCATTCCTTGTGATGGCTGAATAATATTCCTTTGTATACATTTGGGTTGTTTTCACTTTTTAGCTATTATCAATAATACTGCTATGAACATCCATGCACAGGCTTCTGTTTAAACATATACTTTAAATTCTCTTGGGCATATATCTAAAATTGAAATGGCAGGGCATAACTTCATATTTAAATGTTTGAGGAACTGCCAAACTTTTCCAAAGCAGCTGTACCATTTTTCATTCCCATTGACGATGTATGGAAGTTCCAGTTTCTCCATATCCTTGACAACACTTAGTATTGTTGTCTTCTTTCTTATAAGCATCCTGGTGGGTATAAAGTGGCTTTAAGTTCCATTTCCCTAATGATGTTGAACATATTTTTTATGTCTTATTAGCCATTTGTATATCTTCTTTAAAGAAATAGCAATTCAAATCCTTTGGCCATTTAAAAGTTGAGTTACTTTTTATTGCTGGGTAATGAGAGTTCTTTACACATTCCAGATATCAGACCCTTATCAGATACATGACTTGCATTAGATTTTCTCTGAAGTGTGGATTGTCTTTTCACTTTTATCTCAGTGAAGTCCAATTTGCCTACCTTTTGTCTTCTTTTTCCTGTCCTCCTTCTTCCTTCTCTTCCTTTCTTCCTCTTCTCCTCTTCTTCCTCTTTCTCCTCTTCCTCCCCCTCCCCTTCTCCCCTCCCCTTCCCCCGTCTCTTTCTTATTCTGTTTTACTTGTGATTTTGATGGAATATCAAGAAACCACTTCCTAACCCAAGTTTCCAGAGTCTTATGGTTTAATTTCTTATTTTGGAATTTGATTCATCGCTTAATTTTTCCCGTGATGTGAAGAAAGGGATCCAAATTTGTCCTTTTGCACGTGGATATCCAGTCGTTCCAGCATCGTTTATTGAAAAGACTGTTTTCATCAAATTATCTCGGCACCTTTGCCAAAAATTAACTGCCCATGAATGTACGGGTTAATTTCTGGACTCTTAACTCTATTGTATTGATCTATGTCTATCCTTATGCCACCATCACACCATCTTGATAACTGTAGCTTTGTACCTAGTTTTGAAACCAGGAAGTGTGAGGCCTCCATTTTTGTTGTTGTTTTTATTCAAGATCTTTTTTTTTTCCCACTCTGGGTCCCTCACATTTAACAAAAGCATCTTTAAGTATCTCTATCTTGGTGTATTTTCAGCAGGTGATAACCTTACCTGGTAAAACCAGGGAGCTATAAATTTAAAGCAAGTCCTAGCTGAGCGCGGTGGCCACTCCTGTAACCCTAGCCACTTGGGAGGCTGAGGTTGATCTTCATTCCAAGCCAACCTGGGCAGCTTAGTGGGATCCCATTTCAAAAAACAAAACTAAAACACCAAAATAAAAAAGCAGGTTCTTGGTGCATAGAAAAAAGTAGTATCAGGAGTGATAAATTTTTCATTTTCAGTCATCTTTGATGCAGCTTATATAAGATAAATGTTTTGTTAATTTAATATCAATTGATAACAGACAAACAAGATAGCAACAGTTTTGTTGGCATTCTGAATACTTTCAAAAAAATATAACTTTTCTAAAAGTACAACACAGACGTGTCAGGCAATCAGTAAAAATATTTTTTTTCTGGAAGTTTTGGATATGTATAGTATTTGTCAGCTTTTTAAAATTTATATTTGGTCTTGATTTCTAAGTCTAAATATTCACTTTTGTCCCCTGACATTTTTTTGTAACCTTCTTTTTAAAAAGTGAGCACTTTAAAGTCCTGGCTTCTGGCCCCACACCACCCAGACCCATTCCTGCACACTGCTGCCCAAGTCCACAGCAGGCTGATACACACACAGTGCCCTGCAGGGCGCATAGGAGCCTCAGACGGTGGCTGCTGCCTGGGGGAGAACTCAGCAGCCCCGGCCCAGTCCTGCTGAGAATGTACACGTAGGTACCCACCCTCTGGACCACCTTCACCCATCTTCACCACAGCCTTCGTGATCTTCCACCCCCCTCCCCATTCCCAGGGCCAGCAGGGGGAGGGCTGGAGGCCCTGCCTTTCCACAAGCCAGGCCCAAGGAGGTTGTGTTCTGTCTCAGTTCACACTGAGGCCCTAAGGCCGAGGGAGGCCAGCAGTCTATGAGGTAGACATGGACGGGGATAGGGTGCAGGGCAGCCACAGCCTCACCAAATAGCATTTCATTTATGCAAATGGGGAGTCAGAAGCCCGGGGAGGTGAAGTGACCGGTTCACAGCCAGCAAGCAGGAAAAAAAGGTTTGTCACTGAGTCTGTCTAGATCAGCAATTCTCTCAACTGGCCAGGATTGTAGACCCCAGGAACATTTGGCAGAGTCTGTAGATTTTTATTTTTTTTTTGATAATCACAGCTGAGAAAAAAGCTTCTGATGACATCTAGTGGACAGAGGCCTCCTAAACCTCCCGGATGCTACGCACAGCGCCCCCAGCAAAGAGTGCAGATGTTGAGAAGTACCACTGTAGACATCTCCCCGCATCCCAAGAGTGTTCTTCACTCCAGCTCCTTGCTAGGCTCCTTTCTCATGGCCTGTGAGATCCGGAAGCCCCTACCCCTGAGCCTGCAAGAAGGAACAGCTGTACACCCCACCCTCGCCCAAGTTCATGCATTTCCCACAGCGACACCTCTAGGTTTGCCCTCACCTGCCCACTGCGGAGAGAGGTCTGACCTAAGGAGGGGACACCTGCCAGCCCCGCTGCCTACTATCTCAGCTGGGCTGCCCTCCAAGCTACTATGCCAGTGCCCAGTTTAGGTTAGTTTTCAGGCGTGGCCACAAGATGGCAGCCCAGCCCTCCACGAATGCTGAGGCTCTGGGCCTGGAGAGCAGCCGCATGCTGTGCCAAGCTGGACAAAGGCCTGGGGGCTGGACTTGGGCCACTTCCAGAGCCCAGCGGGACCAGACCGAAGGCCTGCAAGTGCCAGGTGTGAGAACATAGGCCAAACTTGGCTTCAGGTCTTCCTTCCCTGTTTTCCCTGCCTAGCCCAGCTCATCCTTTAGCCATTCCCACGAGGACTTTCCCAAACCCTGTTTTCCCTCCTCTAGAGCCAGAGCAACAGTTCCAGCCCTGGGGGTTAAAGATATAGGGACAATTACTTCCATTCAAAGATAAAGAAACTAAGTCCAGGGAAATTGAATAACTTACCCCTGTTCAAGCTAGTCAGTGGCGGAACAGGGATTTGAACACAGGCGATCTGGTTCTAGTCCATGATCTTAACCACTAAACAGTACTCCCCCTGCCTGCCACCACCAGCCACAGCCACTGAAGATCCCCTGGCAGGGAGCCAAAAGCCTTCTTCTCCAAGGGAGGGGGCAAAAGGCCATGCAGGAGGCTGGGGGCTCTCAAAAGTAAAAAAGAGGTGAGGTTTTCAGCTGGGCTGGCACTGTGGTTAGCATCTGGGTTAGCTAGGGCTTGGTCAGTAATTCCTCCCCCAACCCTGGCGCAGCTTCTAATGGAACACCCCCACCCCCACCCCGCTTCTGTGTTGGCCTCTTAGTTTTTTCTGGGCTTTCTGCAAATGCCAGCTTTCTCACAGTGTGAAGAGGAAGTGACAGAAGGGACTTTTATGTCCTGCTTAGGATATAGAAGGGAGGGGCATTCCTTGGGGGCTGGGCTGGGGGTGTCATGAGGGATCTAAGTGAGAATCCTAAAGTGGAACGGTGTGGGGGATCTGGGGCACAGTTCCCTCTCGAGCTGGGGAGGCTCCTCTACCTGTCTTCACTCTCCTCTGAGGGACTGATGGATACCCTTTCCCATTCCCTCTCCCTCCAACCTCAGGTAACTTCCTCCAGCACATCCTCCAGGGCCAGACCTGATCAAAGCCCCTAATTACCCACCCTCCCCCTAGGAGGAGCCCTGCAGCTGTCTCCCCACCCACCCCGCAGGGTCCCTCAAGACTCAGCCTGGGGGGTGCCTAGGTGGGACTCTGTGCTGACCCCCGTGAGGACCCTTGTAACCCTCTTCCTCAATTCGGCCTGTTAGGGAGTCCTGACTTCTGAAAACCGGGAGCCCCGGAAGGCATGACAGTCCTGTTTATAGAAATGAGATGAATCCTGACAGGAAAAGAGGAGGCATCCTGGGCACCTGAAGCTGGCATTGCAGAAGGTTTCCTGGAGAAGAAGAGGGCCTGGATGTCTAGCTGGAAGGGGAGGTCTGGAGAGGCCTCTCTCTTGGCTCCCTATCTGGATTGGGGTGGGCAATACCCACCTCTATGTGCATCTTTCTGTTTTGCTTCTGGAGTCTCTATTTCTCTGATCATTTCTGGGGACTGGGGTGGAGCTTTCTAAGAGCCTGTGTTCTGGGGATCTGAATATAAACCAGGCTGAGCTGCACCAGGCTAGGCCACCTCCAGCATGGTTGATGGGTGGGACTCTCACTGGTTGGAGTTTGAAGGACACTCTAAAACACTCATCTCTGCCTTACTCGGAGATTGAAGGGGAAATAGCTTCAATTTAGAGGAATAATGCAGATCAATCGCTGGCCCTGGCCGGAGAAGGCGCCATCTTGACCCTAGACTCCAGCCCTCTCTTTGTCTGCCTATTTCTACCTCTGTTTCCCATTTAACTGTACCTCTCTCTCTCTCCCCTTGGCCTTCTTCCATCCCTCAATCCTGGCCCTGCCCTTGCCCCTCTACATCCTCACAAGCCTTTCCCCACCACACACTGGTTCTGATGCAGCTGGATTGGGATTCCCCTGGCCCGGTGAAGAGAGAACTGCCTCCCGCACAGTTCTATACCAGGCCCCCAGCAGTGTTCGTGGGTCAGCGTAGATCTAGGGGCAGCTGTCTGCACAGTTAGCAAGTGTCAACAGGTAAATAAGAGCCTCGTATTTTCTTAATTAAATTGCCCTTTGACTAGGCATCCTGTGTTCGATTGGGCTGGGATCAATAAGCCTCTTTCCCAGCCCAGCTGGCCCTGGTGCCCGCCCTGACCTCCCCAGTCCTGCCCAGTCCCACCTGCCCACTCCCCCTACAGGCTGGCAGGCTCTCCTTGGCAGGGGCTGAGTCTGACTTGTCCTTTGTGCCCTTGTGCCTGGGCCGAGCTTGGAACAAGCAAGGAGTAAGAGTGATTGCTCAGCTAAGTAAACTGAGGCATTGGCCGAAAGCATGGGCCAGGAAGGCTTTGAGGTAGGACCTAGGACTCCCACCTCCAAGACCAGCTCTGAAGCTGCAGGAGTCAAAGCAAGCAACTGCCCCCACCCAGCCCTTAGATACACGCGGGCTTCCTGCCCGGGGCAGCTGAGCTCTCAGGGGAGGGGGGGATCGTCAAGGTCAGCAAGCCTGGGAGCAGTTGCTCCCCGTTTCTTAAGGGATCCCTACTTAGGGACCCAAGGTTAGGTTAGGAGAGTCAGTGAGCGGATCCCCTTGTCAGAGTCCTGCTGCACTCAGAGGAGACTGGGTCAGTCTGAAGTTAACAAAGCGGGTGGGGGTGGAAAGGAGGAAAGGAGTTAGTGGGGGTCCCGGGTTTGTTGTTAATGGAACTAGGACAGGTGCGAGGGGTGTTATTTTTGGAGTCCATGCAAGAGGGTACCTCGGGAAGGACCATGGAGGCTCCAGGTTCCTTGGCACGGTCGGTCAGTACTAGTCCAGGTCAAGGCGACGGGAATATTCCGTCTCCCCAAGGGATCCAACAGTGCCCAGTTTGGAAGTAGAGGGGCGTGTGTGACGCCCTTCTCACCTCTGTGTGACCCGGGGGCGCCGGCCCAGACGCGTCTCGGAGCCCCCACCCGCCGAGTGGCGCTCCCGGAGGGCGGAGCGTCGGCGGGTCCCCCCCGAGCAGCAGGAGCAGGCGGGGCTGGCGCCCCCAGCGCCGGGGTGGAGCGAGGCCGGGTTCGGCGCCGGGCAGCGAGGGGGGCGCGGAAGCAGGGCTTTTTAGGACCCAGCGCGGCGCCTCCCTCCGGGGGCGAGTGCGGCTGCGCGCGCCGTGTGCCCGTGTCCGGAGAGCCGCGGGCTGGACGCGGACCGCGCGGGCGAGGAGCGAGCAGCGGCGACAGCAGTCCGGGCCGCAGCAGCGTTGCGGGGCACCAGCCCCGCGCCTCGCCTCCCCGGCCCCGCCGGCCTCCGCGCCGCGCCCGGACCCGCCACCCCCGCCTCCCGGGCCCGACCACCGCAGCCCTCCTCGCCTCGGCCGGGAGCGCCACCCGCCTCCCAGAAGCAGGAGCGGAGCACGGTGCGGAGAGGCTCCGGAACCAGTGCCCGCCGGCCCCGCAGAGCGAGCCCGCGGGGAGAGCCCGCGCCCGGCCCAGCGCCGCCCGCAGCCGCCGGGAGCTGTCCCTTCAGCACCGCCGCGGAAGCCGAGTCCGAGCGCAATCAGCAGAGCCCCCCTTCCAGCCCGGGCGCACCTGCGCGGCGCTTCGCGGCAGCCCCGCAGGGCAGCACCCGGGCCCCTGCCCAGGGGACCCGCCATCTCCGGCGGGAGGCGGGGAGAAGGAACGAGGAGGGCGGGCGGGCTGGCTCGCCGCCGCCGAGGGGAGCAGGCAGCCAGGCCAGGAGAGAGGAAGGGGGCCGGAGCCCGCCCTGCACCCGCGCTGCAACCCGGCCACGCAGGGAGGAAGCAGCCGGCGTCCATCTCCCCCGCGCCGAGAGAGCGCTGTGGCGACCACCGCAAGCCAAGTGCAAATCCCGGGCCCCCTCCCCTCGCCCTGCTGAGGGCCAGTCTAGCGGTGCGCCGGGGAGCAGCTGACCTTCCCCCCAAAAGCTTTGTGTCGATTTCTCCATTTTCCCGCTGAGATGGTAATGGGAGCCCGGCCCCCCCACCCGCTTCCCCCTCCTCCCCGGGCTCGCCGCTGAGCGCCGCCCCCCTCCCTCCCCTCCCTCCCTCCCTCCCTCCCTCTCTCCCTCAGTCCCTCCCTCCCTCTTCTCTCCTCCTCTGCCTCCTCCACAGCCAGACCGGCTCCCTCCCACATCTGGCGCCTAGAGACCCTTGGGAGCCCGCGCGCACTCCCCTGCACCGGCACGCGCCCGACAGCGCCCCCAGAGGGCTCGGGTCGCTCGTGGAGGTGGCCAGAGCCGCGGTCCCCTGTCCCCCACCGACGGCTGGGGGGAGGGGGGAGGAGGCCGCGCGCCCCCTCCCCGCCGCCAACTCCCCCTGGCGGCCGCTCCCATGGGTGTCGCTGGGCCGCGCCATGCCTAAGGGGGCGCCGCGATGGGCCAAGGGGACGAGAGCGAGCGCATCGTGATCAACGTGGGCGGCACGCGCCACCAGACGTACCGCTCGACGCTGCGCACGCTGCCCGGCACGCGGCTCGCCTGGCTGGCGGAGCCCGACGCCCACAGCCACTTCGACTATGACCCTCGCGCCGACGAGTTTTTCTTCGACCGCCACCCGGGCGTCTTCGCGCACATCCTGAACTACTACCGCACGGGCAAGCTGCACTGCCCGGCCGACGTGTGCGGGCCGCTCTACGAAGAGGAGCTGGCCTTCTGGGGCATCGACGAGACGGACGTGGAGCCCTGCTGCTGGATGACTTACCGCCAGCACCGCGACGCCGAGGAGGCGCTCGACAGCTTCGGGGGCGCCCCGCTGGACAACAGCGCCGACGACGCGGACGCCGACGGCCCTGGCGACTCGGGCGACGGCGAGGACGAGCTGGAGATGACCAAGCGCCTGGCGCTGAGCGACTCCCCGGATGGCCGGCCCGGCGGCTTCTGGCGCCGCTGGCAGCCGCGCATCTGGGCGCTCTTCGAGGACCCCTACTCGTCCCGCTACGCGCGGGTAAGTGACAGCTTACTCTTGGAAGACGGATGGGGAAGGCAGCGTCCTCTTCCTCCAGCGGGCAGGGTGGGCTGGAAAAGTGGCGCGTAGGGAGTTCAGAGCTGAAGGAGGGTGTGTGTAAGTGTGTGAGTGAGAGGGTGACTTTGCCGGGTGCCTGGCTTGGTGTGTGTATGGGACTCAGTGTCCGTATTGCCATATTTAATCTGTATGCTTGAGTATGAATGGGTGTGTTTGTGTGTATGCGTAGAGTGTGTGTGCGTATTTATATAAGTGTGGTGGTGTATATTTGGGTGGGATCGAGTGAGCATGTGTGTATGTTTGAGTGTGCATGAGCGCCTGTTCGTGCACATTGTGTCTTTGCAGATATACACTGTGAAGGTGTGAACTGCCCTCTGGCATGGGAGAGAAGTGGGGAGATTTTCCTCCTTCCCAGGTAAGGGGGCATCCGGAGACAGCGATGGCCCAGGAAGGGAGCCTCAGGTCTGCCTGGCAGCTGGAGACAGACCAGCCCCTCCCTAGGGACCTCCTCAGTCCCAGGAACCTTCATGAATGATCAATAGCTTGGAAGTTGGTGTAGGGCTGGGCTTCTGGGCAGGGGCCTGGTGATGCCCCTAAGACCTGGACTGAGAGCAGAGCCTCCCTTCCTGGAAAGAGAGAAGGGTGCAGGGGGTCACGGGCTTCTGTCTGTCTTTTCTCTGCCACTGGCTGGGTGGGAACAGAGAGGGGGACCTTGAGGGAGGTCCTGAAAGGACAGTGTGTGTGAGGTAGGCATGTCTCCAGGCACCGCTCCCCTTCAGTGACAGCAGATGGTTGCCAGGGAGAAGGACACCCTGCTGCTGACCTTGGTCCCTCAGATGGCCTGTTTGCATTAGTGTCCTCATCTGTGAAGTGAGGAGGGGTCTGGTGGACTCTCGGGGTCTTTTCTACTGGACAATCAGTCACTGAGCCCAAAAGAGGTAGCAGCCAGCTATCCTGGAAGAGATGCCCTAGCCTTCTGGGGCTCTGTCCTCAGAGGTCTGCTGAGCACCACAGCGAGAGTGAGAGGGGCAAAGTTTAAAGCAAAACCCCTCCCCCATCCATGAGCCAGCCCCTGCCTCCCCTGGGCAAAACACTGCCTCTGCCCTGCTGGCTTTTACTGCTCCACATCCCTCCCCTACTCGCTTCTGGAGCCTGAGCCAGAGCCGGGAGTGGAGCAGGGAGCATCAGTGGACTAATGGCACTTGAGGGGCCGGAGGTGCCCAAGGGCAGAGGAAGCCCCTGCAGTCAGAGACTTGGCAGAATTGTTACTGAGATTAAAGCAAGGTGTGTGAGGGAGGGGCACAGGACAGAATCTTCTACCTTGAAGTGTAGAACAGGTGTGTATATGTGTGGGTGGGGACAGAGAGAGAGAGAGAGAGAGAGAGGACACACCTGGCCTTTCATCCTGCCACTGAAGATCTTTCCCAAGGTCACCTAGGGAGTTGGAGCTCAACAGGACTTGAACCCAAGGCTCTTGTGACCCTGTCCTTCCAGGACCACCAGCTCTCTGCTAGTCCCCTGGGGACAGGGACCCTCCGAGGTCTCCACTTCTGTCCTTTCCCTGGCAGAGGCCATCACAGCTAGAGGATTATGTAACTGAGGCTGTGCTGAGCTGTGGGGAGGGGCTGGAGCAGGGGACTGAGAGGTTGAAACCGGTTGTGCTAGGGAGGTGTGGGTGGGCCGGGCAAAGGCCTGGGCGAGAGCAGCGGCCCATTCAGCCTGCCTGTGACCTTGGGCAGCATCTCCTCCCTCTTGGCCCCTGGAAGCAGGGGTAGGCCCAACTTCTTCATGGGAGTCTCAGCCTCCCAGGCCCCTAGCAAGAGGCAGGGGCCCTCCCTCCCTCCCTTATACTCAGCCTTAGGGCTCTGGTCATGTTCCTGAGTTTCAGGGCAGGCAGAGGCCAGTGGGGCATGTTCCAGCGCCTCCCCTGCCCATCTCCTCCCAGTGGACAGTCAGAGTGTGGGGTGGCCTTCATGCAGTGGACACAAATAGGCCCCTTAATATGGCTGAGGTCTTGTTGGTGTACAAAATCACACTGAAGTCTTTTCAAATCTCCCAAGTGGAGGCCCATTGAGTCCAGACTCAGGGGAAGGCTGGGTAGTCAGACATGGTTGGGGATGGGGGCCTGGGATGCAGGTGGAGGTAAGTGTCCCTCTCAGCATATCTGTGCCACTTTCTTTCCCCCTCGCCTCACTCACAGAAAGGCTGTGGACCCCTCTGACTCCACTCTCTTAGGTAACACAGGAGGACACTGAGGCCAGCAAGGGGAGGGAGCTGCCCAAGGGCACCCAGGGCCTGAGGGCAGAGCTGGGGTTAGAACCCGGCTCCCACTGCTGCCCGCCTAGCTGCATTGCAGCTGCTTCCTGCAGCTCTGCTCAGAGACCAGCAGCTGCCCGCCCTCCTCCCTTCCATCTTTGCTCTGTCGCTGCTACTGTCACCTTTGTTTACCCCTCCCTCCCCACGGGCTCCAAGCCTCCTCAGATTGGTGGGCCAGGATTTCAATTTTTAACTGAGATTCTAGAGCAGAGCAGAGTCTCATATGTGTGACATTGTACGCATGTGTGAAAGAAAAGCTGTGTGTGTGAGAGAATCTGTGTAAGAGTTCTGTGTGGATATGAAACTTCATATGTATAAGAATGACAGTATGAGTGAGACTCTGGGTGATGCACACGTGTGTGTGTGTGTGTGTGTGTGTGTTTGTGTGTGTGAAAGATCAAGTGGGAGAGCATATGTATGTGACAGAGAGACTGCATGTGTAAGAGATGCAGTGTGTGAGGCTCCAGGTGTGTCTGAGTATATCACTGTGTGTGGCAAGGGTTGAAACGAAGCTCTGTATACGGCTTTGTGTGTAAGGCTGTGCGCACGAGAGACCCTCTGTGCCTAGGTGGCGTGTCCGGTGTGTGACAGACGCCTGTGTCCTGTTGTGAGGGTGTGTGCTGTTCGTGTGAGAGAGACCCTAGGCGTGTGTGTTGGCCTTGCTGTGAGTGCTTGTGTGAGAGACCCTTTGTGGCCTGGATGCGGTGTACCTGAGGACAGTGACATTACAGTGCAGCTTCTGTCCATGTCCTCTGTCTCCCGGAGCTCCTAAGTTGCCCCCTGAGGACATCTTCCAGCTTCAACAGACACCATTCTAACCCTGGCCAGTTGTTTGCCTGTGCCTGTTGGTGAGGTCACCTATCCCTGAGGAGCTGCCACCACCCCAGGACATGGTGTTGGCTTGGAAGATAGGGCTGCTTGGCTGGGTGGAAAGGCCCCTTGAGCTCTGAGGGTGACAGTGCTGGCTGGAGCAGCTGGGTCCCTGCCCTTTTCTCCTGTGCTCTCTTAGACAGCAGCCTGAGGAGGTGAGGGCATGAGGTGAGCTGGGACAAGATGAACCCCACTTGTATTCCAGGGTGGGGTGGCGCCCCAGACACACACGACATAAGCGTCGCACGGATGGTAAGTGGTCTGGGATGAAGGGGCTGCTTGGGGCCCAGAATAAGGGGTGTCCCAGAGAAGGTCAGCTGGGGCAGGCCCGGAGGGGCCAGCAGGAGTCCGCCAACCAGGCAGAGGGCAGGGATGGGCAGTCCTGGAAAAGTCACAGAGGTGTCGGAGCAGGTGCTGGGCAGCTGGCTTGAAGCGTGCCCTCCTGTCTTCCTCGGTGGCCAGCTCAGGTCTGGGGCCCTTGGCCTGGGTCTGTGATTTGCACGTCGTCACTGTGCCGCGTCGGCTCAGAGCCGCTGACAGTCCCGAGGCTGCAGGGTAGAGAATGTCCCCAGTATGTGTGTGAGTCTGTGTACCTGGGTGCAGTGACTTCTGTCTGTCCCGGTCCTTTGACCTCCCAAATGCCAGAGAAGGGCCAGTGGCCTCCAAGCTGGGGAAGCCCCACGTCCGTCTGCTCCACTGCCCACCTCTCCCATGACCTGTGGTCTCGTGTCTGTCTCTACTTTGTCCCTTCCTCTCTGGGACCTGATGCAGCCCTGATGCACTCCCCATCCCCAGGAGGGAAACTGCCCTGGTGGCTGCAGTGCAGAGCCCAGCCAGGGCCCCAGCAGAGACAGGACTCAGAGTCCCGGTGTGGCGTGAGGTGGGATGGGGGTCAGCGCTGTTATCAGGGGCTTCCTGGGGACCTGGCTCCTCAGCTCAGGGCCCCCAGGCCAGGGCTCACTTTGAGTCATGCTCATGTGTGGAGGAGACCCATGAGCAGTGGAGAAGGGACTGGTGTCCCCAGCCCAGCCTCCCACTCCTCTTCCAGTGATGAAAACCACAGAACGAACACCTGCTAGTCAGAGCCTCCCCGCGCAGCCTGATGTAGATTCATGGAACTGATCATGGATAGCCACAGGCACACAGTAAATGCTCAATAAATGTTGGCTGCTATTATTCCGGTTGGTTGGACCATGATTTTACCTCCTAACCATCTCTAGACTCCATTTTCTTCGCTTCATTTCTGTCTCCACCACCCTGCCTTTAGCCTCTACTGTTCCTCAGGTGCCCAGTCTGCAGCTTCCCAACTGCTGTCCCACCTCCAGCCCCTGGGCCCTCCGATCCATTTGCCGCTTGGCAACCACAGAGGTCTTTTCTACTAACAAATCTGTCAGGTCCCCACCTTGCTGGAAGACAGTTCAGGGCTCCCCTGGCCTGTGCCATGGCCTCTAAGACTCTGCCTGTTTCCCAGTCCCCTCTGGCCTGGTTCTACTCAGTGCTCTCAAGCTCAGACCACCTGGCCTGTTTCCATTTCCTATGGGCAACAGGTTCCTCTGCCTCAGGGCCTTTGGATGTGCCATTCCCTTGGAGCACACTTTCCTCCGTGCTCATCCCTCTTTGGCCTTCCTCAGTGGTGCTCTCCCTGGAGCCCACATGCCAGGTGAGGGTTCAGAACCAGGGTCCTTCTCTTCTGAGCAGCTATCTGTTTTGTGATAAAGTTTTCTCGAGTCATCTCCTCAATACGAGAGTTCTTGTTATTACCCATGAGGGAAGGGAGGACCAGAGAGGAGTGTTTTGCTGGGGTCACACACAAGTGAGCAGGTTAGCTGGAGGGGCTGCTTCAGAAACCTGCATGCCTACTCCAGGCTCGGTGGTCTTTGGGATGCCCCTGGGAGGGTGTTTGGAGTCCGATGCCCTGGGGCAGGAATCTGCTCAGGAAGTCTGGCATCTGCTGGGAACTTCAGAGGAGACTGGCTTGAGTCCCTCTCTCTCTCGGGGAGGGATGAGAGTTGTCTTAGAGATGGGGACCTGAGGCTTCCCACAGCAGCTGAATATAGTACCTCGGGCTATTCTGAGCGGTCTCATGACCAATGGATTCACTGTGGACCAAAAGGTCAAGGCCTTGAGCTGTGCCCTCCTGTCAGCTCCTGGGCCAGCCTAGCCACTGCCCCGGGTCCCAGGTCCCATCCCTAGAGGATGCTCAGAAGAAAAGAGGATCCAGGGAGAGTTCACTGCCCAACCTTCCATCGGGAACCCCTTGGGTGGGAGGGACCACTTTCCATATGCCTGGGCTGCAGGCGTGGAGGGTGCTCCAGGCCACCTCTAGTCACTGCTGTTACAGAGAAGAGTGCTCAGTGGCCTGTGTTAGAGCACAGCAGGCAGACTACTCAGGGCCATCAGGATGGGCATAGGGACCATTGCAACAGGGTCTTGCAGCTGGGGAGAGAGATTGTGTTCAACTCCAAATACGGTACGGGCAAGTGGGAATTCATAGCCGAGAAACAGGGAGGGGTCAGTCAATGGAAAATTGCCATCAGGAAAGACTGGGGATTAGAGGATTCTGACTGGAGTAACTTGCTAGGGTTCTTGCTGAAGCCACACCAGGGTGGTCAGACATCACTGAGGGATGGAGAAGGAGCTGACTAGGTAGGGAAGGTAATCTGATGTCAAATATGGGAGTTCTGGCTAACCTGACTTAACAAGGTTCTTTTTTCTAAAGCTGCACTTCATAGGAAGTATACAGATGGGCCTAGGGGAAAGTTCAGAAGCCTGACTCGTTTGGCCAAGGAGAGAATCTATATCACTACCCTTATCCAGTGTAGGCTCATAGAAGTGAAGACATTTGCCTAAGACCACACAGGGAATCAGAGAAAGTTAAACTCACAGACTATGCCTCCTAGCCCAAGGCCTAGTCACCCGTATTTCTTCTGGCTCTGTTTTTACAAAACCCCAAACTGCACCTGGGAATGCTGTTCCTCTCTTACTCCCATGATCTCCTCCCTGAGGAGGAGAATAAGCAGTTTCTGGTCTCCCCAGGCCCAGCTCGGCTGGTGAAGCCTCTGTGGGACAGCTCATCTAGACTTGGCCCACATCCTTAGCACCACAGGCAGGATTTTTCAGGACACCCTTCCTGCCCTCAGTCGTGATACTAATAGCTGCTCTTCACTAAAGCACTTACTATATGTCCGACACTGTCTCAAGGGCTGGATTTACCTTTGGAGTCCAGGCTCCAGCAGGACTGCACTATTGTCACATCAATGTCGCTGCAAGGCTGCCGTGGCTCAGAGGTCTGTGGTAACTTGTCTAAAGTCACTTAGAGCATGAGTGGTGCAACCAGCACTCAGACACGGGCCTCCCTGGTCCGGAAGCTGTGTGTGGCCTCCACACCGGGCTGCTTCCTGTCTGCAATCCAGAGGAGTTAGGGTCTGCAGCCTGGCACGCTCCAGGCTTGGTTTCCACCGGGCTCCCTCCATCACACATGCACTCCCGACAGCCTGTGCAAGGATCCTGCTCAGCAAATTCTGGCCCTGGGTAAGGGCAGGTGAGGGCTGTGTCTGGCCTGGTGAAGGGGGTGCTGCCTCCCACCCCATCTGTACAGGCCCAGAGTGGCAGGAAATGGCAGAGAGATGGAAGGGGATGAGCAGTTACCCCATGTGAGGCCGTGCACGGAAGGAATGCTGGCTGCTCCTGGGCTCGGCATCTGAGGCCTTCTGCTCTGGCCCCTGGCCATTTCTCCTCCCGGTTGCTTCTGCCAGGCTCTTCCCTGGCCTCTTCAATTGCAGCTCTCATTTTAACCTCTGGGTTCTTGCTCATCTATTCACAGTGTCCTTTCTGCTTTTTGTGAATGTACCATCCATCCCTCTAGGCCTTGCCACTTACACTTTCTGTGCCTGCCCTTGCTGACCCCTTCCTCTAGGGCTGAGCTCTCTGGGCTGGGCTCCAAGTCACCCAGCTTGCATGATTGGAGCTGGAAGTCCATGGGTCAGCTCTGGAGGACTGAGGCTGGGTCAGGCAGGCCCTCAGGATAAGGGACTGGCTCGGGTGTTTGGAGAGGTTAGGCCACACACAAACCCCTGTTGTGGGCAATAGACCAACTAGGCTTCTTTGTGTAAGACCCATGCCCTGGAGGCAGCATCGTCTCCACCTGTACTACACAGAAGGCAATCCAAGCACTCTGGGCTTCAACTTCCCAGAAGAGGTGGGAGGGCCAATGGGTCCTTCCTTCCCTCTCCTTCCACACCTGTCAAGCTGCTCCCCAGGACACAGAGAGCTCTCCAGGCAAGGGTCCTGGCACCAAGTGGGTAGGAGCTCAGGGGAGGGGTCAGTGGATGGAAAATTGTCACCAGAAACCATCAGGGATGAGGCTCATTCTGACAAAGCAACCTGCCAGGGCTGTTGCTGAAGCCAGGCCAGGGTAGCCGGGATGGTGGAAGAACCTGATCAGATATGGAAGGTGACCCAGTGTCAAGAATGAGGGTTCTGGCTAAGATGATCTAACAAGGTTCTCTTGCTAATGCTGCATTTCTCAGGAAATATACAGATGAGCCTAGGGCAGTGATGGCAAATCTTTAGAGCTTTCAAGGATAACAAACAGCTTCCTTCAACACGAGTGCCATAGGTTCACCACCATTGGCCTAGGGGAAAGTCCAAAAGCCTGAAGAGCTTCCCCTCCATTCATTCAGCCTTCCTCAACCTGTGCCCATTCATTCATTCATTCATTCATTCGTTCAAGGCATAGTACTCGCATCCCTGCCTGGTAGTCTCACCAGCACTCTGGCAGGCACAGACCTGGGGTACCACCCCTTTGGGGTATACTTGCTCTGGCCCAGAGCCTGTCCCTTCCTTCTGCAAGCCCCTTTGCTGGCTACCAGCTCTCAGGGAGCTGCAAAGTCCACTCGGGGAAGCTCCTGTGCCAGGCTCCAGGGGCATCAAGGAGAGGGCCCTGAGTGTGGGTGCTGTGACCAGATGGCACCAGATCTGGGCCAAGGGTGTTGGCACTGGCTTCCCTGGAGGTGGTAGGAGCAGTTGCCAGAGGACTCCACCTATAGAGGACCCTCGGATCTGCCTTGGATACTTCACAAAGTCCAGACTCTTGGTGTCCTGGGAGCATCTGATTCTGAGCTCTGTGCCCTCCCAGGCAATGCTGATGCTGGTGACTGAGACTTGCTGCCATGGGCCTGGGGCGTGTGGGCTCCTGCCACTCCAGGTGTGGCCTTCTGACCAGCAGCATCATTAGCCAGGCTTGTTAGAAGCATTTCAGGCCCCAGCCCAAACCTCCTGACTCAGAATCTGCATTTTAACAAGCTCCCGGATGATTCATGCACATTTGGGTCTGAGAAGTGCTGATGCAGGCCATGATTCCCAGCCGAGGCGAAGCATCAGGATACAGAGAAGGCTGGGTGGGTGCATGGGAGTTGGCAGAGCTTCGAGGATGATTCTCATCTTCCTTGTGCTGAATTGTTGGTGGCGGAGTGACAGGACCCAGGATTGAGGACCCATCACTGTAAATGGCCACAGCCTTCACCCAGCCACACAGATCCAAAGCCTTGGGGACCATCCTGGGCTCTTTCTCCCACACATCAGCACATCCTGTCATCCTCATGCTTAAAACGCTCAGAATTCCATGCTGCATCCCATCAGCACCACTGCCGCCTCCCTGACCAAATTCATCTTCTTGCCCCTGGATTATTGCTGAGGCCTCAGCGCCCCTCCCCAGCCCCTTCTGCATCCATAGTTGGGCCAAGTCAGCCATCTGCCTGTTTCATTCTGGCTTCTGGTCTCCCTCAGAGCCTAGAGCAGGGCCCAGCAGAAAGGGGTGCTACACAAATATTGATTGGAAAAATGACAAAGCAGGGTGGGGTTCTAGACCGAGGTCAGACCTGAGCCCCTCTGTATCAAGCCCCTGCCTCCTGGAGGCACAGGAACACAATCTCCCTCTCCCTCTCTGGGGTGGGAACGGTGATAAACAGGAAATGGTGGGGCAGTGCTGGGACCTCTGGGATGCTCCACTCAGGACAGAGTTCCGCCTGCCACTGTCACCACTCAGGACCAGGTGAAGGTCCTTACATGCCGGCCCCTCCAAATCTCCAAACTCTTGCTTCATGCTGTGTCAGCCCCACCACTTGCAACCAGAGTTCAGAGGCCCAGGCGGCGTTCTTCAAAGCCAGGACGCACGGTTCCACAGCCTAACCCCCAAGTCCTACCGCTCAGGGGCTCTGCTGAAGACCAGCCCAGCCTCCTTACCTCTGTGTCCCATCTCCCTCCCGATCCCCTCTCATTGTCCTCTTTCCTCTGCCAGCGTGTTTGTGGAAGTTCTAGGTATTAGTCACTGGCTTTCAAAACAGACACTTCCTCTTGAAGGCCTAGGACACCTTTTGTCCCAAATGCCCTGCTTTGAGCCTCAGTCATGTGTTCAGTAAAAAGATGTGTGGGCTTCACATCGCCCACCACTTCTCGCTGCTTCCTGGCCACTTGACCTTGGCAGCGTGGCCCAGAGCTCCTTTCTGTCCTAGGAGCAGGACCTTCAGAGCTAGGAGGCCTTAGGAGTCCCAGCTTCCACTGTCCAGCTGTGTGACCTTGGACAAGTTCCCTAACTCCTCTGTGCCTCAAGAGAAGGATATTAATAGCACCTGACTCACGAGGAAGTCGGGAGGATTAAATGTGTTAAGCACTTAGCCCAGAACCCAGAACGTAAGTGCTTAATTATTGGGGGTTCCACTGTCTTCTTTTCGGGAGCCCTTGGCCCTAGAAGATCTAAACCATCACCTGTTCCCCACCTGCTTTCTCGCCCAGCTCCTGGCTCTCCTTACAAACACCTTCTAGAGGTCACTTCCCTAGCCCTGGCCCCAGTGGCCCCCTCTTCCAGAGGGGAGCCAGGTTTCCTGGGAGACAGGCCTGGAGTCTCTCTGGATTCTGCCAGAAATGCCCTGGTATCACAGGCAGTTTATCCCCCCTCTGCCTCAGTCTCCCCATCTGCTGTAATGGGGTACTCTCCCTGTTCTTCCCTCCTCCCCTGAGAGGGATGACAGAACTTCCGCCTGCGGGAGAGGGGAAGGAGGGCCGCTGACATCAGACTCTGGCCAGTGGCCAAGCCCCGGGACCTGAGATGCTGGCAAGTGCGCCAGTGCAGTGGGGCTGGTGGCAGGGGCCACGCGGCCTGGCTCAGGGCACTTTAAGGAGAGCAGTGGCAGCCAGGGGCAGGCAGACCCCAGAGCTGTGAGCCCCTGGGGTGGGGGCTCCCACGGGTGCCAGTGGCAGTGCCGGCTCTGTGGCTGAGCTACCCCACCCGGCCGACGCCAGGCTGGGTGAGGCAGGCTAATATTAGCTGGGGCAGCCCTGACAGCTGGGCACAGGCCCTATACAGCCAGCCTCGCTGTGCCCAGGCTCAGGCGCAGCATGGCCTAGGCAGTGGCAGCCAAGCGAAGGTTTCTCAGGGCTGTGTGGGGCCTCATGTGCCCCTTCCGCCCTGGCACTCCCGACCCAGATTCTCCTCCCCATGGCCTGCCAGCCTGGCTCACAGGGTGCCCTCTCCCTCCTCCTCCATGGCAGCATGGGAAGGGGCTCCTCTCTTGCACCCCCGCGCGCACCGATAGCTAGTTTGAGCGGGGATGGTGGTGCATGCCTGAATTCCAGAACTAGGGAGGCTGAGGCCAGAAGATCTCAAGCTCAAATCCCACGAGGGCAACAGAGCGACCCTGTCTCAGAATTTTAGAAAAATTAAATAAAGGCTGTAAATATAGCTCAGTGGTAGAGTAACCCTGGGTTCAACCCCCAGCACCAGAAACAAAAACAAAAACAAAAACGCTAGTCTGAGTAGTGCCCCTGCCAGGGCAGCTATTAGCACTCGCCCATTCATCCATCCAACAGATATTTATGAGCATCTACTCTGTGCTAGTAGTACCTACTGTGTGGCAGGCTCTGCTCTAGAAGGTTCGACTAGAGCCAGGAGTGAAACAGTTGCCCTCAAGTCCATATATTCAGTGCAGGCAGGAGGCGAAGAAAGTGGCTACCCAGGCTGTGGGAGTTCAGTGATGGGCGCCCTGGGGACTGGAGCGGAAGGAAGGAAGGTGCCGGGAGTGCTGGAGGTGGCCGTTCTAGGAGGAGTGCAGCAGACGCCTTATCTGGATCACGGACCGGGCGGGAGCAGCCCTCAGAGCCACGGTGTGATCTGGCCTCCCTGGGTAGTTCCTGTGGGCTCTGGAGCATGGTAGCCCAGGGCATGGCTGGGCTCACAGTGGTGGTGGCCTCCTGCAGCCACAGGTACCTGCACAGGCCCCAAAGAGGGGCCCCTGCCGCAGCATCACAGAGGATTGCAAGTTCCAGCCCAGTGTGGGCCACTTACCGAGACCCTGTCTCAAAATTTAAAAAGGGGGTGGGAATGTAGCTCAGTGTGAAGGTCCCGGGTTCGGTCCCCTCTCTGCATTTTTTCAGATGAGTTGGTGTCACCGTAGGATGCTCTGCAGGTGCCGTCTCACCCATCCCGGGGGCTCTGAGAACTTGAACCTGATGTCTGCCAAGGGAGCTGATGTAACTGGGGAGACTGCTGGGGCCCAGGCCTACGTGGTTGTTCACTGGGGACTTCCTCTGCCCAGCCGGGTGGTAGAGTGGCTCCCTTGGGCTTTGTCACCACCACAGGGTGGTGAACGTATTTCAGACCGCAGCTTCCCGCCAGGCCTAGTCTCACCACTCAGAGATTAATTTTTTATGTGCAACCTCAGAGGCTCTCTGAGCAACTGTGCAGAACACGGTCCCCTGCTGGGCCACATGGAGCCAGCCAGACCCCCAGGGTGAGTCCGAGGCTGGGCTCTTGTGGCAGTCATCTCCTGGGGGCCGGCCCTGTGTCATGGGCTTCCCCTGTGTCACCACAGATGCTCCTGACTTGGCCACATACTTGGAGCATGGGCCCTGCATTTCTGGGCTCTCGTTCCCTAATCTACAAAGTGGACATAATGGTGTCACCCACCTTTCAGAGAGGCTGGAGGATCCGGTAAGGCCAGAAGCAGAAAGATGATTTGAGGGAGGAGATCTGGCTCCTTGTCAGGGAAGAGACCACAGTCTCAAGGACAGGGGGAATGTGGGGAGAGGGCAGGGCAGGGGAGACAGCACAGGCCTTGGGACCCGGCCAGGACCGGGGTGCGGTCTCCCCTCTGCTCAGTGTGGAAGCCAGCAGGTGACATGTAACTGTGTCCAGTCCCTTCCTGTGTGACACAGGGTGCTTCACAGCAGGGCGCGCCTCGGAGGGGCAGCGCCCCAGCACAGTGCCTGGCTCGGGGAGCCTCTTCCCGAGGGGAGGATGTAGCTGCCTGGAGCACCACTGTCACCTGGTCCTTGCCGCAGGTTCCCCAGGATCTAGTGAGGCCCTGGCTGAGCCCCAGAGACAGAGAGGAGGCCGTGGAAGCCTCATCTGGTGGCTCCTCAGCCTCAGGGCCATGAACTGCCATCACCAGTGATATATGGCACAAAGGCCAGAAATGCCAGGTGCTGGATTCCCTTCTGAGCAGCAGGAATTGTGTCTCCTGAGGCCAGGCTGTCACCAGCAGATATTTTTCTTCCTGGTCTGCCAGTGTGAGGATTTGAGTGCAAGCCTTGGAGTTAGGAATTACAGGGGTTGCCCTGGCTGGCAGAGGCTGGAGGGTCCCAGCCCTCTCCAGAGGCCATTGGATGCCGCTCAAAATAGAAACAACACATCCTGCTTTTGCAGACCCCCAGCCTTGGCCTCTGGGCCCCTTGGCCTTCGCAGGCACACTCCAGCCCCTCTACCTGCCTCTGCATGTTCTGCTTCCTGTTCCAAGGGTGTCCTCCCTCCCCCACCGCACATCTGAAGCAGCATCCTTGGAGCCTTTTCCTGATCTCCACTCCTGGAAGAGCCTTTATGCTCCCAGAAAGCTTTGCCCTTCTGACTTCAGGCTCTTGATCCACTGACCTTCTTGAGTTCTTTTATGTTTCATGGTCTCAGCTACAACCTCTGACAGGACCAGGAGCAGCTCAGGCAATGGTAGTCCCCGTTACATAGAGAAAATAAATAAATCTTTGCTGACACAACAGCCCTGTGAGGTGGAAGAATTAGAAGTTGTACCCATTTTATTGATGAAGGAAAAATGGCCCAGAAAGATGATTTATTGGACTAAGATCATCTTGTTAGTAAATAGTAGGATGATTAGGTCCCAAGTCTGTTTTGAAAATTAAGAAGGTAAACCGAAGCCATGCCAGTGTTCCTTCTGCTCTAGCATACTGTGGTTCCTGGTCAAGAGTGACGTGGTTGGATGGGTAGGCGATTGGATAAAGAATGGGGGTGAGAGGGTGAATGCATGGATGGAAGGAAGGACACATGTGGATGGACGCACACTGAGTGGGTAGCTGAATGGATTATATTTCTGTTGCCTGGCTTCACGGAGGGTGGGGAAGTCTGGGCTCCCATTCCATGGAAGCATCCTAGAGGACGGGACTGTAAGCTGAGGACTGAGGGTGGAAGGCAGGGGGAGAGGGGAGTCTGAGGCTTCCAGACTGGGCTTACCCTGAAGCCACTGGGCAGCAGACGCAGTGAGCGACTGGCCTCTGCACCCCAGGATGTGCTGAGCACCCCTGTGGTTCTACTCTGCTCTGAGGAAGAAAAGCGCTGGTCCTCCTCAGGTCCCCAGTCCTGGTGAGCAGCAACCCAGGAAGGTGTGCTCAGGGCGGCCAAGCAGCCCTGCTGGCACAGGAGATGGCACTGAGGAGAAGGCCTTCCTGGAGTCCTGGAAGACCTTGGCGTGGTTATTATACCTGCTGCTTTTTTTTTATGCTAAGGATTGAACCCAGGGCCCTCACACTGGGCTACATTCCCATCCCCTGACTGTTTTTTTCTCTTTTTGAGACAGGGTTTCCCTGAGTTGCCTGGGCTGGCCTTGAGTTTGCAAGGCTCCTCCTGCCTCAATCTCCTAAGTAGCTAGGATTACAGGTGTGTACCACTGTGCCTGGCATTTCTGCTGTTTTGCTGTCACCCCCAGCAGCTAGCCAGGAGCTCCAAGGCCTCAGTTTTAATCGCCTGGAAAGGGACTGTGGCCATGGCGGGCAGTAGCTGAGCTTGGCTTCAGTGCTGCAGGCCTGGAACGAATTCATTCTTCCAGCTGGAGCCAAGGCGCTCTCTCCATTTGCAGGAGGTACAGTGCTTGGAGCTCCAGGCTCCCTCCCAGAGCCCTGCTCCCGAGTTCCCCAGCACTACATGGCACCCCCACACGCATACACTGGCCCCGGCCATCTCCCTGGGAAACCAGGTCCCAGTGAGTGCCTGGTGCGCAGCTAACTGCTCATTACAGTCACGGCTGCGGCTAAGTATAGCTCCAGCACACACAGGACCAAGACAACAAGGGAAAGCCTTACCCTGAAAAAGCTGCTCATGCAAACACACCGACATCTGCACACACGTGCTCCCCACACCCATGCACCACGGTGGCCTTGCATGCGTGGACACACACCTGCATCAGCCCAGAGCCTCTTCATCCACTCATTAGTGCATTCAATAAATGTTTGCAAGGCGGGGGGTGGGGGGGCACGGGAAGAGTGACTGAGCGCCTTGTTTTGGAGCCAGACCAAAAAAGTGGGTTTCAAATTCGTACTCTGTCCCTTCCCTGCTGTCTGATCCTGGGTGCAATTTAGTTAACCTCTGGAAGCCTCATTTTTCTGCTTTGTAAAATTAGGAAGGTGACCAAGCATGGACCTCAGAGCCTAGTAGGGCTGAATGAGATGAGGCAGATAAGAGTGCGAAGGGTGGCCTGGCTCCAGATAGCCACTGTCAGCACTGTTGAGCCCCTGCGGTGTACCTAGCTCCGTGCTGCAGGCCTTCTTTAAAGCTGTTGTTGCGGGAGTGGTTGTGGGAAGTGCCTGTCCATAACAGGTGCCCCGTAAATATTTTATGATCAAATGGATGCAAGCTGCATCAGTGGGTGGTCGGGTGTCCTTGGGGCTTTCTTCTCTCAGAAAGAGCCCACTCTCGCTTCTCTCTCCTAGGCCAAACAGTGAACAATCAGTGCTGCAGCCCAGGGCTACCATCTTGAGCCAGCCTGGCACAGTGGCGGTGCCAGGGCAAGTTGTAGCCCAGGAGCTGCAGGCAGCTGGACACAGGACCCTGGGCCCTGGAGTCCCCTCAGGCCACAGCTCTGGTCCCACCCTTGCAGACCCAGGATAATGCGGTTTTTGTCACAGCCCTAGCTGAGCCATCATGTAGTGTGGGGCCTCTGGCCAGGCACAAGGCAGGCTTCCATGTGCCAAGGAAGGGACGTGGGTCCAGTCTAGGGACAAAATAACTTCTGGCTTTGGAGGTACTGTCACTGTTCCCAACCTTTGAATACAGCGGGTGCTAAAACTGCCCTGGCCATGTCCTCCCATCACAGCTTCCCAAAGAGAAAGTGACATTTCCTGGTGCTTTTTTAAGCCAGGGCTGGCCGGGCCAGCCTGGGCGTGCGTGTGTCGGGAGGGGGGAGCAGGCGGCGCTGGGAGTCACACAGCCGGAGTCTCTCCTCACCTTGAGTGATCTCAAGACACTGGGAATAGATGTGGTCTCATCTCCTCGCCATGCTGTCGCAGATCCCAGATTCCAGATTCCACACCCCAGCACCCGCATCGGGTTTGAATTCCCATTCCATTGCCAGTTCCGCCCCATAGGCAGGACTTGGGCTGTTTCCAGCTGGCTGGCCCAAAGGGAGGGGAGGGATGTCTCCTCCCCTCTGGAAGGGACCCTGCATGACCCTGTGTCCACCCTCCCTGGGTGATGTGTGGCACTCGTGATTGTGACTGCTGCAGATTCAGGGCTTTGTTCACCGGTGGTGCCCTCTGGCAGGAGATGAAAGGGATCGTGCCTGCCGCCAGTGTAGACATGAGTCTGCTATTAATGACTGCGTCCATTGCCACTGTAGACTCGGTGTGTTCTCAATCACTGTGCCCTCTCTCAGTCTAACAGATGATCCCTGTGGAGATGAAGCATGCCTGTTGCTGATGAGAATGTAGTCGAATCAGAAATTGTGTCTTGGCCAGGTTAGTCACAGATTTGTGGATAGAGGTGACCTTTTTGCTAGTTTAGATGGAGACTATGAGTGTGGTCAGCATCTAAAGTCAACAGCCTGTGTACAGTGCCTGCAGAGACGTGGATGTGATAGCAGTGAGTAGGCATTCTGGCTGTTTGGAGGGGTGACTCACTTTCGGAGGCTGCAGCAGATACTGTTCATTCTGGACATGGGATCCAGGCATGGGAACTAGGACATACATCTGTGACCTTCCTCATGTCGATGAGAAGTTGTGTTCATGCTTGGCTTTGGTTAGGGGCTTCCCTTCCACAGTAGAACCATTTGGGTGGACCTTTGGGCAGAGCCAGGCCAGTTTCCCATTGCCACCCGCCTCAAAACCTCACACTATGGAGGGGGAAGAGAGACAAATGCTAAACATGAAAACAGTGTGAATCACTTCCCCTCATCTAACTGGACACTCAAAGCAGGGCAATGTGACCATGTAAATTACACCTCAGCAAAGCTGGGAAAGCCAGTGTGTTAGGAGATGATGCTCACTGTAGGGGAAAGCAGAGTAAGGAAAATCAGATTACCAGGGGTGCTGATTGTGATTTTAACCAGGGTGGTCAGGGAAGCCTCATGAGTGGTAAGTGAGGGAAGGGACCACAGGGAACGCCCGTGGAGCTGGGCACTCCACGCAAGGAACGGCCTGCACAGGCCCTAGGTCAGGCACCTGTCTCGCACGTTTGAAGAGCACATCTGAGGATGCGGATATTGCTGAGTGGAGCAGAGAGGGTGGTAGAAGGAGAGGCAGTCAGAGGGGTGATGAAGGCCTTGATCAATCAGGGAAATGATCCCCAGTGTGTTTTAGAAGGATCATGTGGCCATTGTGATGTCAGGTGTCTAGAGCAGCAGGAAGGTTGGAAGCCAGGAGACTTCATGGCGGGGGACGATGGAGAGGACGTGGCGGGTAGCAGGGCGAATGCAGGGTTTAGGGTCAGCCTGGATTTTGTTTCAAGCAGAGCTACCTGGATTTCCTTGCTGACCAAATGCAAAGTGTGACCAAATGAAAGGTGTCAAGGATGACTTTTGGCAATGCTTTTGGCAAGATGTCCTGGAAGGCGGAGGTGCTGCTTCACTAGGTGGAGAAGCCTGCTGGGTGGAGGGCATTCGGGAGCCCCCTCATGTGTGGAGTTTCAGCCAGCTGCTGGACTCCCCCGGGAGATGCCAGGGCAGAGGACGTGGGATCCTGAATTCAGGGGCAGAGCTGGGCCTGGAGACACTGTCCAGAGGGTGCATTGGAATGGGTGATGGAATTTTGGTTGTGACATTGAGTTAATCACTAAAGAGTGAGTGTAGATGGAGAAGAGTCAGGGCCACCCCAATGGCTACAGGCTGGGGAGCAGAGGTTGACAAAGGACACCAGCAAGGAGCAGCCGGTGAGGTAGGCAGAAAACCAGAGCCTCTGCGGTCCTGGGAGGTTGACAGAAAGGACGGAGAGATGAGTGGTGTCAGAGTGGCTGCTGATCCAGGAACATGAGGACAGAGAATTGTCCTGTTTTCTCTGCCTGCACCCTGTTCTCTCTGCCTGCACCATGCATTTCCCTAGTTGATTCTGACTGCTCCCTCCAACCTCTACACAGTAGTCATTGTCTCTTGGAAGCCACTGTAACCCCAAGGATTGCTGAAGGTCTGTCATATTCCCTGTGCATTCCCCTCGGAGCTCTCGTCACCACACATAGATACATTTTTGTCATATGGCTACTTGACAAGCGTTAGTCCCCCTACCAGAAGCTGTGGCTGGTTTTTCTTAGCCTATACCCAGTGGCCTACACGGACCTGGGATAAGGCATAAATATTTGATGGAGGGATGGCAGGTGGGCAGTGAGCTGTGGTTCCTCCCAGGCTGTGTACCCTGCCCTCTGTACCTTACCTCTTTTAGGGACATCTTTTTCTTCCCCTACCCCAAACACATGGCTATACATACACATCGCACATCCCTACTGAGATCCAAACATACAAGTGGGCACTGGGGGAAATTCCCTAGTGGATTCCTTGTGGACTCCATTTCTTCATGGAGCCTAGAGCCTCAGCTGTCCATTGTCATGATAGAAGATTAACACTTCCTCCTAGGGCTCCCTGGGATGGATGTGAGAGAGATTTCTAAGGGGAAGGAGTGTGGTGGTTTTAGAGTCAGAGAGACCTGGTTTCAAATCCTGCCTGCCACTTCCAAGCTGAGTCTTAGCCACTCTCAACCTCAGGTTCTTATCTGAAAAATGGAGGAAATGAGGCCTCCTCAGAGAGGTTTTTTGAGATAAGTGAGATCATGTTTCCAAGGCCTTGGCCTCTGGTTACCTTATAGCAGAGGACAGTGAGGCTCAACAAAGCTAAATGCTCCTCTGACCAAGATGGCCATGAGGATTACAGAGGGTGAAGTGTGTGGCCTGTGGTGGCCACAGTGGATGATCAACATAGGTAACCCCAAAGCCGGCAGGGGAAAGGCTGAGCGAGGAGGAAGCCTGCCCTGAGGCAGGCTGGTGCAGGGTGCTCCTGAATCACTCCAGGAAGACGGAGCTGTCACTGGGGCACCAGGAGAAAGAGAAGCACGTGTGTTCCGGTGTCCCTGAGGGAAAAGCTGGGAGAAAGGGTTGGAGGTTGTTTTAAACAAGAAAGAAGTGCACATCCATCACAGCTAGCTAAGACAGAGTGGCCTCATCAGTGGTCCCTCATGGCGGTAACCAACAGACATCTGTCTCGGGGTCTCTGCAGAGTATCACACATCCCCTGGCTTTATACCAAATAGGGGGCTTCTTCTTGCTTCCTGGTCTGGGGGCCTCGTTTACTTATTTCTTATTCTAATTGGTGGCAACCTAGAAAAAAGGTTTGAGGTACATAAGACACACCCACAGCCAAAGTAAACAGAAAAACTGTTTCAAATATAAAATGTTTCAAAATAACAACAACAACAAAAAAGAGTAGTGAGAGGAGCCCCCCCACCACCACCAAGCATCTCCTGGCTCCCCTGTTTCTACGGCAGGAGAACAGGCCACAGGAGTGGCTTGCTGGCCCGGGTGACTGAGACTTCGTGGCCTTATTCCCCTAAGAGCCCCCGTACCCACTGTGCCTGCCGGGGTCTGACCAAGGTCAGAAACACTCAAGAGTGGCCGCGATGTGGCCGTGTCCATCTGCTAGGCTGCTTGGAGGGGCTGTGAGAGGCAGTGGATCATGGGTAAGACGCTTCCACCCCACCTGGGATGCCTCCTCTGAGAGGAGTGGTGATGATAACGCACCCGCCCGGCTGGGTGGGATTTAAATCAGCAGGCGGACGGAAAGCACCAGAAGCGTGGCCTGTGTGAGGCCTTTGACACTGCTGTAATTGTTCGTCTTTGACCTGAGTTGGGCGGGAAATTCGCAGGCAGCTCTGGCCCAGGCCCCACTCACTGTGTGACCTTGGACATCCTTTCCTTCTGAGTCTCACATCCTCTCAGCCCAAGGCCAGGGCTCTCGTGGACACCTTGTATCCCTGGGGTGTGAGTCTCCGCCCCTCTACAGAGGACGTCCCTCACTTCTGGACGCCACAGAGCTGGATCTTGGACACCGGTGACAGATAGGCTGTGAGGACCATGCTGATGGCTCTCACAATGCTTGCTGTCACCTGCCTGGTCTGTTGTTAGACCAGGGGCAGAACAAGTGAAAAACATAGAATGCAACACATTCCTCTCTAGCTGCTGCTGCTGCTGCTGCTACCCCTTCCCCACCCTCTGACTCCAAGTCATTTGGGAAAAACAAAACTCTGAATGCTGTTAGGGCTGTTGTGGAGTAAACCCATGGCCCAGCCCTGCCATAGCGGTGGGCAGGGAGCAGGCTATCTTGGGGTCTCTCCCAGCCCCGATTCCTCCTTGGATCTGGGGTAGCCAGGCTCCTGGCCATTTCTTTCACACCCCTTAGTTCTGTCTTGCTTCCTGGAGTGTGTTATCATCTCCATTTTAAGAGTGGCAGGACTGAGTGTCCCAGAGGTGACCAGCCTGGCCTCAGCCACCTGGGGCATAAATTAAAGGAACTTTTCTACTCTCGTTGTGGCTGCTGAGCCCGCATCTCCAGGTGGAGGGCAGTGCTCTGCACTTCTGTCTCTCACCAGCTCACTCTCCTGCCGCACCCCGCTGCCACCCCGCCCTGCCCCTTGCCTTCTGCCCCTCCTGCCTCCTCACCTCCCACCTGACTCCTGCGGGGAAGGCATCTCACACATTTCTAGGGGTGACTGGGTTTGGCCCCCACACACTCTCCTCGCCCAAATCCAGGGGCTTCTCCTTGGCCCATACCACGGGATCCCGGGGCTGCCCTTCCCCCGTAGGCTGGGGCCAGCACTGCCTCGCTGGACAGACTTGGACACTATGCCACTCAGCCAGGCGGGGCAGGAGGCGGCTTCAGCCTCACTCACACTCCATGGGCTGAGCATGGACCAGGGGTGACTCTCCAGAGGACAGTGGCAATATTTCAAGCCTCGCTCTCCCTGGGGGCCCCTGCTCAGCGTTTTGCATGGCAGGAGTGTAAGAGGCAGGGCTGCTCTGCATTGGAACTGCTCTGTTGCTGATGGAGGGGCGAGGCGGGGAGGCCCAGGACACAGGATCCAGTGGAGGGTTTATAGGAGCAGGTTTGTGCTAAGTGACAAAGGGTGTGAATGCCCCCCAGCCCCCATTTTGTCATTACAGCTACCTGGGAGGCAGGGAATGAAGGCTCAGAAAGAGCCAGGGACTTGTCCAAGGTCAACAGTTGAGCCAGGCCTTTAAAGCTCAGGTTGGTTCAACTTCAGGGTCCTGTCAATGCTACCCCAGCTGCTGACTTCTTTGACGGAAGGAATGGTGCTGTTTTTGACCTGGGATCTAAGGCAGGTGGCACCTGAGGAGGACCTAGGAGGCCTGGAAGGTGGGGAGGCCACTATGCAAGGGCTCTGAGGCCACAGTGATAAAACCCCCACACTGGGGCCTAGTGCAGCTGTTTCAGATTGCGGTGCCCATCAGTGGTTGCCCTGCAAGCCCCGAAGCCTTGGGCAGGTCCCATCCCTCCCTGTGCCTCCATCTCTCCATCCCTGCCCCAGGCAGCAGGTCTTTCACAGCCTTTCTCTGCAGCCTCTGTCCTGTGGTCCTGGATTCTACTCATCTGGGACAGCACCAGTTTCAGACATGCCATTATTCAATGACATGAGCACCTTGAGGAAATGGGAAGAAACGGTGTTTGAAGAATTTAGGCATGTTATATTTTAATGTCTAAAACATGAAAAAGTGCACATCTTGGGAAAAGCACTACGGGAACCTCTGCCACCTTAGGAGTTTCCATCCCAGCTGTCAGAGTGGCCCTTTCAGATGTGACCTAAGTCTAGGGTCATGAGAATGAATTCAGGGAGACAGTTTCCTCTCTGCTATAGTGTCTGAGCTCCCTGAGGTCTGGCCACTGCCTTTTCTGATTGAGAGCGACAGCGTCCGTGTGGGAGCTCCGGGGGCTCTGAGCAGCCCTGCCTCCCTGCTGCTCTCTCCTGGGGTCTTGTCCCCACTCTCCCCTCCCATGTCTGTCCTTTCTCCTGAGCTAGCGTGTGAGGGGCCAGCACTGGCATGGAAGAGGGTCAAGACTCTGAGCTGAGTGTAGGCCCAGAGAACACACGCCCGGCCTGCACAGCTAGACCCTGATCTCCCTAGCAGATGGCTGTATACACACACACACACACACACACACACACACACACACACACGTGCGTGTGCATGCCACTCGGGATTGTATGTATTGCATATGCATGTGTGCAACCCTCCGCTCCATACATAGCCCACGTACATGCACACACCATGAACCACGTCCCTATATATGCACACATGACACAGACCATACCTCACACACACACACCCTCCACCCACATATGTACCACTAACCACACACGTCCCTGTACATGTGCACAGGGATACACACACATCACACCTCATTTAGCACGATACACACCACACACACACTGTAAACCATACTTGTCCTCATGCATGGAGACACACCCCACACATAGCTCACATACACACATACTCCACAAGCCTCACACATATGCACACATGTACTTCACACACAGACATAACATCCCGTACACAGCCCCATACACACATGCACATACGCACACACCACAAATCATGCACAGCCCCCATACCTCACCCCACACACATGCACACACATCACTAATACTCATAGGCACACACCTCACACATGTTCCCCTCCACTTCTCCAACCCACACAAATCACACACCACACACAGTGATCACTTAAACTGCGCTGTTGCTTGCAGTTAAGGCACAGGCATGGACGGGGGACAGGCCTTCACCCTGGCGCACCCTGACCCACACTTGCACACAGCCTTGCTGATGCTCTCCCTGGCTTGCACACTTCCTGAACAGGCTCCCAGGGCACACTCTGAATGCATTCACACTGCTCACACCACTTCGGCCCAGCAGGGAGCCCTCCCACTGCTCCCAAGCAGGTGCAGCAGGGGAGGGTTAGGAGCAGGAGCAGGAAGGGAGACCACACAAGGCTTGGGCCTCTCCAGCTCCCGCTCGCTGGTGGCGATACTGGGAAGAACCAAAAGGGGCTGCACCCCAAAGAACCCCTTCCCTCCCTCCTCACCGCCCTGGCCAGCCCAGCCCAGCCCACTGTGGGTCCAAAGGAGTCCAGACAAGTCTAATTCAGTTTCCAAACCCAACTCAACTAACAATTTATTTAGGACAATTGGCCATCTCATCTGCTCTGCATCACTGACTCCACCTGGATTAACTCAAATACTGCACAGCCCCGCTGGGTAAATTTAATTAGGCAGAAAAACTGACCCACAGCCTCTAGGGACCTGGGGCCTGGACCTCAGCCAGGGCCCCCCTGATTAGCCATCATAGGCCCCTATGGTCTGCAACTTTGCTGTGTTTCAGAATCCTCAGAAGGGACCAAGTCCGACCCTCCCTTTCACCATGATGACACTGAGGCTCAGAGAGGGGAAGTAACTTGCCAAGGTCACACAGGGAATAAGCAGCCAGACCAGAAAGTCAGTTCGTGCACCATGTTATGAGCGGTGCCTTGTTCCTGAAAACACTGAACTGCACGAATACAGATCCTCATGGCGAACCTCTGAATGACTCTGAAAGGCAAGCATAATTTTTAAATGATGACTGTGGCATAAATAATTCATAAATGAAAGTCATAGCACATATTGGTCATTTTAATAGATAGTAAATTGCCTTTCTGATTTGTGGTTTCAGGGGTGGAGTTATGATAAAAATAACTTGGTGATTTATAAAACATCTCCTTAAGTCAACAGATCGTTAGTAGGTTTGTCTGACTTTACAGCCAACAGCCTCACCACCCTGGTTACCATAGAAATGGGATGCCTTGCTCTGTTGCCATGGCTACCACTTTCTAGAACACAATTGGTGGGTCTCTCATGGTTTGTGATTTGGTTCTAGAAAGGAAAAAGAGCCAGAAACTATCAGCTTGGGTTTATGCCACATTGTCAGGCGACCTCACGTGCATGGTCTTGATGTTTTACACGGCAGCAGTGGAGCTGGCGAGGTGGGGTGCCAGTTGCCCTGGGCTGCCTGGAATAGCCTCCTTTATATCTCTAACCTCAACAGCATCCCAGGAGGGACTGACTGCACAGCCAGCCCAGGTCTTGGGTGTGATGGGGCTCAGCTGCTCCAGGGGGTGGCTAGGGAAAGAAGACAAGACCTGGCAGGTGACAGGAAATCCTGGCAGGCTGAGGGCATCAGGGAAGGCTGAGGAGGCAGAGGCAGAGCAGGCTGGAGCTGCTCATGTTGTGGGAGGTGAGGCACCAATCAGTCACTGTCTGGGGCCAGGGGTAACAGGGTGGGCAGCAGTGCCCGGTCTGTGCTTTCAGCCATGTGGTACCCCTGCCATAGCACTGGGGGCCTCAGAATGTATACACAAGAGTTGTGTGCATGCACGTGCACGTGTGTGCACCTTTAAGTGTAGCACCTGGGCATCTCTGGTTGTGCTGTGATGGTCTCAGAAAGCTCTACGAAGGCTCCTGTATGCTCTCTGTATGGCTGAGGCCCGGGGTTGTAGTTTGTGTACTCACGTGCTCAGTGCCTACACTTAGGAGAGTGTGTATTCTGGATTGCATGTCTGGGTCGTTGTGTCTGTGGTCTCTGGGTGACTGGAGAATGGGAGGCAGGCAGCTCATAAGGGATGCAGCCTATCTTCCCCTTGCCCTGGGGATGACGGGTCCAGGGTTGCTGCAAAGGCTGCTCCAAAGCTTGCTGTTCTGGGCTTGCCAGGCAGGGCTTCCCTCCCTGCCAGGGCTCAGCTGACCTCAGAATTCTCTCCCCATTCTATGCTCTTGTTGGTGCCCCCACCCCCCACCTCGTATTCTGACTTAGCTCCCTGAACAACTTGAGACCTCTCTCCCTATGTCCGCAGGGCGGTGACCAAGTAGAGATGCAGGATAGACCATCTGAGTCTGCTTTCGTCCCTAATGCCCAACCCATGGCTGCTTCTGCCCCCAGGTGCCATTAAGGCCCGGGCACTAAAGACTAAGAATGATTCAGGGATGGCCAGGCCCCTGCCTGTGGATCCAGGTGCCCCTGCCTTCTCTGTCATGGGGTTGGCATGACCGGCTGTTAGGGTCCCAGGCCCTAAGATGGGCTGTGCGTCCCAGGCCCCACGATGCAGCCATCTAGACACAATCTGGGGCCAGCTGTCCAGTGAGGAGGCTGTGGCTTTTGCCGCAAGAGCTTTTGGCTTGGTGGTGACATAGCTCAGGTTCTCGAGCTCAGTAAACTTGGGTCCACATCTCAGTTCCATCATTAGCTTTAAAACTGTACCTCTCGGTTCCTGGCTTTACTTCTTGACACAGTGGGGATATGGCCACCTGTCCTGCCAGGCCAGTGAAAGGATTAAAGACACAGAGTAGGTCCTCAAGCTTTGGGTGCCATTCCCTCTCCTTTCTGTGCTCAGCCCTTGATTGCCCTCGTACTGATCCCTGGGTTTAGGGCAACTTTTCAATCTGAGCAAGCCAGGACCAGCTTCCTCCACAGTCCTCTAGGGGTCCACTTGGATCAGGATGTTGCTGGGGCGGACTCTGCCTGGGACAGAGGATGACCAGGCCTTGCAGCAGCAGAGGCCAGGAAGGCAGGTGACCAGGGAGCCTAGGCAGGCAAGAGCCCCAGGCTCCTCCCATTCTGGCTTATCTGGAGACAGAATCCTTGTGTCTGCTCTAGGCTTGGCTGTTGCTGCCCACTCTCCACTCATGGGGCCTAGGCTGTCCATTGATCTCTGGTAATGTGGATTTTTCCACATTAATGTGTAAGCCCTGACCTCTTTGTGGGCCTCAGTTACCCATAGGATCTGTATTGTGAGAGGGCAAATAAGATGCGAACATTGAAGGCCTGTAGGGGTTTGGGAGTTACAGGTCTCTGGGGAGATTGGTGCCCCATCTGGCTATTCCCATGAGCCCCCCAGGCACTAAAGAGCTGGAGCTGGAGGCAGATTCACTGGTTCCCAAGGGTGGGTGGAGACTCCTTGGGGAGTCCTTTCGTTTGCTACCTCCCAGGACCACAGATGCCAGTGGGGGCCTCACCCCAAGGGAAGGGCTATTAACAGGGCACTGAAGGATGAATGGGATTTTCCCAGCTAGGAACTGGCAGGGACACTCTGCTGTAGAACAAAAAGCAGGCGCAAAGCCACAAAGATGGGGAAGCCACTCTGTGATCAGAAATGGCAGAGAGTTGCTTGTGGCAGGACTGTTGGCTACAAGTAGGGAGAGAACCCTGACAAGTCAAGTGAGGCCAGGGCGTGGGGAGCCTCGTGTGCCAGGCTGAGGAGTTTGAGCTTTTCTCGGTGGGAAGCATGGGCAGCTGGCACTGGCAGAGCTGGGATTCCCATGGGAGGCTCTCTCTCTGGTAGCTGTGTGGCTGAGACCGAGGCCTAAAACCTGCTCTGATGGCAGTGGCCCTGTTGAATCAGGAGGCAGAAAATGATGGTGTGAGAGGCTTTGGGAGGCCCTGTCCTGGTTGATGGGCAGCAAGGGACAGGGAGGTGCTCTGCCTCTGCCATTGGTCAGAGTCAGGAGCTCGGAGTGTGCCGGGCTGGGCCTCTGAGTTTCCCTCAGACACTCACAGGGCACCTGTTCTCCACTTATAAAAAGGCCAGGGCAGGGGCATGGCTGTGGGCATGGCCTGTCCTCAGGGAGTCTGGACTGTGAATGCAGACTCCAAGATGGGGATTCCAGAGGGAATCATGGGCCAGATATTTAGTAGGTGGAGACGGGCTTTTTAGCTCCAGAAGCTTTGGTGATTCTGGTGATGGAAAGGGCCCTGGATCTAGGTGAGCTTGGGTTTGAGAAGGAGGCCTCTTCCAGTTGCACCACTTTGCTTTCCTGGTCTTACACTGTGGTCCCCCAGGTCTAAACTATCTGGACTCTAAGAGAAGCACCTCCAGGGTTGGAGGACCTGGCTTTCAGTCTCTACCCTGCCTCTCTCTCACCTTTTCCCCACTCCACCCCACCTACTTCACAGGGTTGAGGGGGTCACCAGTCTACTGCACTGTGCTAGTCTCTGGATATGTCCTTCACCTTTAGCTGGCACAGAGCTCCCTAAGAGCTCAACAGAGGCCTGATTTCCCTCTGTTCTGGGCATAACCTGGTGGCTGGTGAGGAGTGCCTGGAAGAAAGGATGGATGAATGAACCAATGGATAGGTGGATGAGTGGATGGATAGGTGGGTGGGAAGATTAGGGAGGGAGGGAAGAAGGGAGGGTAAAAAGAAAAGAGAAGAATGATGGGTGGAATGGCAACAGAAAGGAAGAGAGGAAGGAGCAAAGGGAAAGAGAAGGCAGGCTCATGAATGGGCGTGCAGGTGGAAGAAAGGGAAGGAGGGAAAGGTGGGTGGATGGATGAATGGATGGAAGTAGGAGGGATAAGTGGATGGAAGAGAGGGGAAGAGGAAGGAAGGGAGGAAGAAAGAGGATGGCGGATGAGTGAAGAAAGAGAAAGATAGGTGGGTGGAAGGATGCATGTGGGTCACACTTGAGAGTAGCCTTGGAGAAAGGTTTTAAAAATTATACGGTGCTCTAAATCAACAGGATATGAATATGCAGTAATGAGCAGCTGAGACAGGTCTCTTCCTGTTTCCGGGCCTCTTCCCGTGTCATGTGTAGCATGCAGTAGCTTGGACCAGGTCAACTGTAAAGACTGCTCCTATTCCTTTGCTCTGAAATGCCAACATGGTCCTTCCCCTTTCCCTTTCCCGACCTTCACCCCAGAATGTGGTTTGGAAGGTCCACCTTGTTCTTGGTTCTCAGATCCCCGCCAGGTTGGGTGCCATGCCTCGTGGTCATGGTCAACTCAGACAGGGCTGTTCTAGGCTTCCTCGGACTCCCCTCAGAGCTGGGGAGGGTCATCAGAGCAAACCAAGGCAGTTGCTGCCTGGATGCCTCCTGTTGCGAATGCAGGGTGAGGCCTTGGCACTCCTTCACCTGAACAGACCGCAGCTGGAAGAGAAATGTGGCCCTGAAGGGGCCCATGGCTGCCCCCTCTCATTTTTTGCAAACTGCAGCTCTGGCAAGCTACGTTGTCTTTATTAGTTAGGTAACTCAATGCTTTATCCAATCACCTCCAGATGTCAGTGGTTTCATATAATAGTTTATTTCCCAGTCAGGTAACAGTTCAGTGAGGGTATTTAGTGGACCCAGATACCTTCCCTGTGGTGGCCCTGCTGGCCACTGGGGAAGGAAAGCATTCCCGGTGAAGGAGGAGGGTTTTTCCAGCCAGGCATGGCAGTAGAGCACATCCCTCGAGGGCTAAGGAAGGAAACATGGTGTGTCAGCTTGGGTGGTGTTGGAAGGGACCTTGTGCAGGCATCTTCCCTTGGTCTGGCCCTCTGACTGGACCCAGTGCAAGGGACCCCCAGGTGTTTCCCCTCGGGGTGGGAGGGGCTCCCCTCTGACACTGTGTGTTTCTTGCCCACAGTATGTGGCCTTTGCCTCCCTCTTCTTCATCCTGGTCTCCATCACCACCTTCTGCCTGGAGACCCACGAGCGCTTCAACCCCATTGTGAACAAGACGGAGATTGAGAACGTTCGGAATGGCACGCAGGTGCGCTACTACCGGGAAGCCGAGACAGAGGCCTTCCTCACCTACATCGAGGGCGTCTGCGTGGTGTGGTTCACCTTCGAGTTCCTCATGCGTGTCGTCTTCTGCCCCAACAAGGTAGAGTTCATCAAGAACTCACTCAACATCATTGACTTTGTGGCCATCCTCCCCTTCTACTTGGAGGTAGGCCTAAGTGGCCTGTCCTCCAAGGCCGCCAAGGATGTCCTGGGCTTCCTGCGAGTCGTCCGCTTCGTGCGTATCCTGCGCATATTCAAGCTGACCCGTCACTTTGTGGGGCTGCGGGTCCTGGGCCACACGCTCCGTGCCAGCACCAATGAGTTCCTGCTGCTCATCATCTTCCTGGCCCTGGGCGTGCTCATCTTTGCCACCATGATCTACTATGCAGAGCGGATAGGGGCACAGCCCAACGACCCCAGCGCCAGTGAGCACACGCACTTTAAGAACATCCCCATCGGCTTCTGGTGGGCTGTGGTCACCATGACGACACTGGGCTATGGAGACATGTACCCGCAGACGTGGTCTGGCATGTTGGTGGGAGCACTGTGCGCGCTAGCGGGTGTGCTGACCATCGCCATGCCCGTGCCTGTCATTGTGAACAATTTTGGGATGTACTACTCCTTAGCCATGGCTAAGCAGAAACTACCAAAGAAAAAAAAGAAGCATATTCCACGGCCACCGCAGCTGGGATCTCCCAATTATTGTAAATCTGTCGTAAACTCTCCGCACCACAGTACTCAGAGTGACACATGTCCGCTGGCCCAGGAAGAAATTTTAGAAATTAACAGAGCAGGTAGGAAACCTCTTAGAGGCATGTCGATCTGACCTTTCACCTCCGCCCCCTGTAGCGATGATTCCAGATTCAGTCAGACTGCTTCCTTAGTTCTGTGGGCAGCCCTGGATATCCTGCACTCAATCTTGAGGTGTGGAGCCTGGGGCCCAGGGAAATGCTGGGCAGCCACATTCAGAAGGCAAGAGCCTGCTAGAGGAACCTCACTGGTGCCCCTGGTAAGAAGGTTGATGTGGTTGGTCTCGTGATGTTCTGGAGAGGCCATGCGCCGGAGAGGTTGCTGAGGACTGCCTTGGCAGGAGCCAGGGGGGCTGCTGCTCAGGTGGGCAGGAGTCAAGCATGAGTCCTTGACTCAAGCTACTAACCCAGTGTTGGAGCAGGGCGGGGGCGGGTGTGATTGGAGGTGCCAGACAGCTTTTGATTTGGTCCTTAACACGACTCTTGTCAGGCTGTATAGACGGCAGAAATGGTGCATGGGATCTGGGCAGGAGGGTCCTTGCAAAGGCAGTAGTAAGGATTCTCAGCCCCTGCAGATCCCGACTTCATAGCTGAGTAGTATTCCTGCTCTGATTCCGGCTGCCTAGCTCCAGGTCCTTCCTGGAGACACCCCAGCCCGCTGTGACAAGCTTACTTACCCCCATAGCATGCTGAACCAACTCATCCTCTACCACCACTCTAGAGTTTAGCAATTATCTTTAGGAACCTGTTGGAATGACTCTGGCTTTCACAATGTCTGTTGGGTTGATGGCCCAGTGGGAGTTGCCAGTGACCTTCTGGTGGAAGTGGCTGGTGAGCAAAGGACTAGAGGGGGCCACCACCCTGGCAGCTTCGATGAAAGCACTACAGACCAACAACAACCTCTCACTGAGGGTTTTCTCCATGTCCAGCGATAGGGACTGCAGCAGCAATACAAGACATCCCAACCAGTGTTCAACCGCGTTCTCGGGAACTCCCTGGGGGTTGGTGGGGGGGAGGGGCCCCTGAAACAATACTAGTCACTGTGGGATATATTCTGATATTCCATGGCTAGTGGTTCGTTATGGGACTATCTCAGTTTTATGAGAATCTGCACATAGCACATAAAGTTGATCATGGGGCTCTGGTCCGAAGATATAAAGCCCATAGTCTACCTCTACCCATGGAATACCATCAACTTACTCTGTGGACACAGGGATCTCAAAGAAATGGATGACCCAGAGAAGAACGACAGGACTGAGCCAGGAAAGAATACCTAGGTGAGCATGAGGTTGATGTGAGAGATTAGATCCATTTAGTCTAGGAAAGACATCCCCACGCCCAGGTCTGGCTCGGGCCCAGACTAGCTCTGCCTCAGGTGCAAAAGTCCTCCCCCTTGGTTGGGGTGGCCTCCCTCAGTGGATGATTGATTTCCTTCTCTGCTGCCATGTTCTGTGACCCTCCACCCCATCCCGGTCCTGTTCTGGTGCCATCCTACAGCTGTGCCAGCCAGAGCACTAGCCCCAAGGTCTCTTCCCATGGGGGCTTTCCAGACCCTCTGCCCAGCCCCATACCCTCCCTTCCAGGATTCCTGTAGGCAGATCAGAGAATGTGAAGGGTGTCCTGAGCTGGGATGGGGGTGAACAGAGATCCCAGAGGCTGAAACAGGGCACTGAGCGGAAAGGCTCTCGACCAAGTCGTGATTGTCATTGGGAAGCTCCTGCCGGTGCCCGGCTTTGGATTAGGCAGCCATTTGATCTCAGGAGCCATTGTTAGGGCGAGGACAGCTGCTGGGACTCTGGGGAAAGCTCTGTGGAAGCACTCACCAAGGGGCATCACCATCGCACACAGGCCTTCCCAATGCCTCCTCCCAAACACCGGACCTGGGTCCTTCAGGATTGGCATCCCAAACATGGGGCTCTCAGGCCAGCCCACCAAGGATGCCCATTCACCCCAAGTAGGCACCGATTCTTCTGCATGTCTAGGCGGTGGCGTTATTTCCATGTGCTGAGGGCGCACACACACAGGAGTACAGTTTTGTGTGTTCAGACATACACACCAGCCAGGCCCAGGGACAACTAGATCTTCTGGGCTCCCAACTCCTCCTCAGCCTCAGTGGCCCCGCCCCTGGCAGCTACCTCACCCGGCTCCAGGTTTCAGGGACCCAGAGAGCTCTGATTTGAGCAGTCTTGTGGCCCAGGAGGCACCGCCCTGCCCAAGCTTGCCCTCTGGAGCATGGGTACCTAGCCCTCCCCCTCCTCCCACCCCCTCAGCCGCCATGCCTGTTCCCATCCCCCCCAGCACTCACTTCCCCTAGTGGTGTGGGCGCTGTCCTGGTGGTCAGCCCACCCTCCTGGCTCTGCCCAGAGACCCCAGTCCCACTCGGCACCTTGTCCATCACCAGATCCCTCCTCTCCCCACAAGCTGTGTGTGAGACCCGGATGATCTGTCACCAAGAGGGGGTGTCCTCCCCATCTCCGCCCTGGCCTTCCTTCCATGGCCTCCTTGTCGGCTTGTACCTAGGCACTAGATGGGTGTGGGGTCGGGAGGCAGTTTGTGAGAGTGAGGGAGAAGACAGAGGCCAGGAAGGCACTGTGGTTGTAGAGAACAGAGCCTGCAGGATTCTCCAGCTCCACTTCTAAACCCAAGTGCAGTGCACTGGACCCCAAGGGCTCCCCACCCCCAGCCCCAGGCCTCCCAGGCATCTAGCAGCTCCTTCCCTTCCCTCCCCCCTTAGTCACTCCTGTAACTTCAGTGTGTGTGTGTCTGTCCCAGGGATGACCCAGTCTGCTCCTCTGGAACGTGGCTGGCGTGGTGTCCGTGTTGGAGGGTCTTGTCCTGGGGCTGTCAAGGGTCTGGTTCTCACCTGGCTGGTTGGGCCATGGAGGGAGAGGCCAGGGCAGAACACCCAGGAGAAGCTGCACCCTCTTCCCAAAAGGGGCCAGCCAGCTGCTCTGGGCAGCCCAGAGCACTGCCATCCTGCCATGTCCTCTCATGTGCGTCTTGTCCATATCTGCTCCTCCAATATGGGTCGGTCCTTTGTGATCCAGGGTCCCATCCAGGTGAGCAGGAGGTGTGGCAGGGAGGGAGGGTAGTGGCCAAGCTTCTTTCCTGCACCCTGGGCAACAGCAAGGCCCAGACAAGCCCTTCCTGGGCCGCCAGGCATCACTACTGCACCCTCTGGGTCATCGCTGGGGGGTGCATTTCTCCCAGAAGAGCAGAGTCCAAAGTCCCCCGTCCCGGTCCCCCACCTGTCCCCTGCTGGGCTGTGGTGGCTGCCCAGGGAGCGGTGCCAGTCCATGGGGCAGGGTGGGTGGTGGGATGGGGTCGGTGTTGGGCAGGCAGGATCCAGCAGCCAGGTAGGGTTGGCAGCTTGGACCCTAAGTGGGGTCCTCATTGTCCCTGGTGGGCTAAGGGGGTGCAGTGGAGAAATGAGCTGACTGAGAGCCAGGTGTGGGTGTTCTTTTCCATGTTGTTCACATTCTCTCTTTCTCTCCACTAATCATGTCTCTCTCTCTCTCCTCGTTTTGTTGCATGACTTGTGCTGGTTCTTGTGATTGTGTCTCACAGACTGATCCCATTTAGCCTGGGACGTTTTCCCCTGAGTCCCCAGCTGGGCAGACCCCAGGGGCGGGGGTAAACCCAAGGACATGCCCAGCACCCCCCACCCCACCCCACCCCAGCCCTGCGTGCGCCCCCTGGCGCCCGCCACTGGTGTGAACAGTAAGTACATGGGCGGTGCCTGAAGATGGGGCAGAAAAGCCAGCCTGCTGGCTGACGCCCCAGCCACTCAGGTTCTCCTTGCTCCAAAGTTTTAAAAAAAATGACCCTCTTGTGGACGCTCATCTCAGCCCATTTCAAAGCCTGGAAACCATCTGAGACGCTGCCCATGTTTTCATTCCATCATCACAGGCCTATGGGTTTAGTGGGGTCTGGGGAAAGCGGGTGGGAACCGAGGCTCCTGGCTGCCATCTCACCCAAAGGCTGGGACCCGGGCAGGGGAGGGGTATGGGGTGGAGGTCTTGGGAAGCTTGCAGCTGTGTCTTTTCACAAGCTCCCTAGGTTAGACAGTTGGCCCCTCCTTGGTTTTTCCCACCGGAGTGTGTTTGGGGTGAGGATCCCAGCTTCTGAGAGCATCCCCAATTGCAGGTAAACCAACATAGTCTGTCATAGCCCCCCTCAGAGGTCAGGGCTGGGAGAAGGAGCAGGCCCAGGATTGTCTTGGAAACTCCCTTCCCAGGCACCCCTGATAGCTGCTTCTTGCCCCTACACCTTCTGGGAAAATCAGCCCAACTTTGGGCTCTTTAAAGTTCTGAGAGCCCTGGGGTAGGGGTTTGGGGACAGAGCCGAGGAGGGGTCTCAGGGTGCACAGCTGTGGAGGCAGAGGCAGAGAGGGGCAGCCACCTTTGACCCCTGCCCTGGACAAGCACTGGAGGCTGTGGGCCCTGCACTGACAGCTGATGGCCAAGAAAGACGGCAAGTCCTCTCCAGATCAGACACTCCTGGAAGGCCCGCTGTTTGCCCCTGGAGGAAGGATCATGGGGGCACTATGGATCCCAACTTCCACACCCTCACCCCTCCATGGCCATGCAGTTCCCAGGCCAGAGACCCTTGGGAAGGAGGCCTCCCCGGCCTGGCTGTGAGCACCTATGTGCCAGCAGACCCACCCCCTCGCACTAGGCAGCCCTCAGCCCCAGTCACACGGTGTCAGAGTTTCCTTGGTAACTGGCCTTTCCGGTTCAGAGCAATCGGGGAGTGAAGCCCCTGGGTTTGTCAAGAAACGCACTGTACATGAAATGCTTTGCCATCTTGTACAAGAGACTTTTTTTTTTAAGTTCCAAAATTATGATGGGATTTTTTGGATTGCTTTATGAATAAACCTGATTGGTCCATTTCTCTTTTGACTGACTGCCTCTTTGTAGTGACACAATGTGTACACAGGTGTCGATCCCATCCACGTGCACACCAAGTGTGTACACGCGGGAAAGGATCACTCCTTCGTGCAGTTACTGATGTGAGCAGGATCACAGGAGTGTCAAATCAGGCGGAAATTGTCTCCAGCTGCCCCTCTTTAACCTTAGGCAGTGCCTTCTGCAATGCGGTGGCCGGTGTTGGTTTCCTTCTTCCAGCCTGCCCTTGAGGCTCATCCTAGGTGCATTGTTTCAGTTGGCTCCACCCTGGCCAGCAGGATTCTGCCTTGAGGACAGAGCACATGGGGCGCAGACCCCAAGAGTGATGGGGTGGGGTCAAAGCCAGTCAGAGCCGCCCCTGCTAGCCTGGGGCCTCCCTGGCTCTGCTACTGGAATTGGGAGCCACAGGGCTCCTTGCTCTGGCCACAGTTTGCCCCCACCAAAGATGGCCCCAGACTTCCTCCTGGGTTCCTTCTCAGGCTACCACAGAGGCCAAGACTCAAATTTTCCCCACCCAAGACCATTTAACCGCTGTTGCCTTCTACACATCCATTTGCTCTGCTTTGCTGGGGACACTGACAGAAGAGACAGGAATGGGAGCCCCTCCCACATCCGTGTCCCGCCACAGCCTCATGCCTACATCCCCATGTGGCTGTGCAGCTGACCGGGCCTCTGGGGAAGACGCCTGCTCAGTATGTGTGGGGAGCCAGCGGCCTGAGTGCTGTCATGGGTCTGCGTGCGGATGGAGCAGATGAAGGGGTCAGACTGGTCTGAGCGGGGGCCAGGTAAAGAGAGTGACCAGGGCTAGTGTGCATGCGAATAGGGCGGACCAGTCAGACTGGGCCCTGTGGGGACAGAGTTGAAATGTGTGACCACAGGGGATGGGGAATCAGTCAGTTTGGGTCAAAGCAGAGGGTATGACCAGGCCTAGATTATATGGAGGACAGAGCCACAGAGTGACACGATTGGGTCCCTAAGGGGACAGAGCAGATGTGAGAAGCCTAGTCTGCATGGAGAATGAGAAGGCTGAGTGACCAGATGAGTCCATCTGGAGTGGCGGGGGCAGGCTGAGCAATCGCTTGGGGTGAGGGGTGAGGGGTGACAACCGCATGGATCAAGTGATCAGATGGGATCCAAATGGGGGCTGAGTGGAGTGGATCGAATGGGGTCTGGATGCGGCTGCGGAAGCATGAGTGACTGCCTGGGTGCTGACAGGAGGCAGCCAGGCTCTGGTCAGCTGCAGAGGGGTCTGCAAGGCCCTCTCTGGACTGCAGCGTTTCTGCGTGTCTGTCTGTCTCTCCCTGAGCTCTGTGTCTGGCCCTTTCCCCATGACCGCATCCACACCATCCTGTCTCATCAGCCCCGCCTTGGGCTTTGGGCCTGGCCCCCAGTGTGCATGCTGGGCCCATCACCAACTCATCTTTTTGCAAACTTTGAGCAAACCCAGGAGTCCCTCCCTCCCTGCACTGTGGGTAGCCGGGAGGCTGCTGGAATGAGCTGAGGTTCCCCAAGCCTTGCACCCTCCTCTGTGCCCCGCCCACTTTGCCATCCTGGGGATGGGCTGCCCTTTGCCAAAGCCCCACCTCTGGCCTGTCCCCCTCTCACTAAACAGTTTTCAGTGTCTCAATAGCTTCTGCTTATATGTTTGAAGATTCCAAACTGAATGGGGAGGTGGCGAAGGCCGCGCTGGCGAACGAAGACTGCCCCCACATAGACCAGGCCCTCACTCCTGATGAGGGCCTGCCCTTTACGCGCTCGGGCACCCGCGAGAGATACGGACCCTGCTTCCTCTTATCAACCGGGGAGTACGCGTGCCCACCTGGTGGAGGAATGAGAAAGGGTATGTAGAGGAAGCTGGAGCACTGTGCATCGGCCGGGCCGCCTCGCGCTCCTGCAGATGGGTGGGCAGGGTGGGGGGGGCGGGCGCTGAGGGGCAGGCAGGCACATGAAGGTGGGCAAAGATGGAGGGAGTCCCGCAGGGCTGGCCCCTGGAGGTCTGAGCCCCTTTCCCCAGTGAGGTGTCAGGCGGGCAGAGCAGAACTGAGGCCCAGGCAGCTGTCGGTTGGTATCGAGCTGAGGTGGTAGAAAGAGGCTTGGCACGGGCTGGCTGACAGACTATGGGCCATGACCCCAAGGCAAGGGGTACCCAGGGAAACAGGGGGAGCCTCTTGCAGGCTGCTCCCACAGGGGCAGGGCAGGTCCAGGAGGCAATATGATCTCTTTTCTCCCCTGGCTGAGGAGGGCAGTGAGGTGGGTGGGCATAACTTGGTCAGGACCTGTGAGCTTAGCAATCCAAGATCCGAGTTATGGAACAGGCAGCCTTTAAAGAGAGTCCACAGGCCAGTGGGAGGTGAGGCTTCAGGGTTGGGGGGCAAGGCTGTCGTCCTCACAGAGGTAAGGTGTGTGCCAGGCTAGTGGCAGATAGAGAACTTACCAAGGTGGACAAGAGAATGTGTGCTACACCTTAGATCCCCATGTTCACTGGCCACTGCCCCAGTGTGGTGAGCGGCCCCTTGGGCTTGGTGAGGGCTGAGAGAGACCACCGGTGGCCTCTGTGGGAGGTCTTATACAGTAGTCAGAACTTCAGGCTGACCCTACTAGAAGGAGGCTTCTGGTAGAGCTTGAGCATGGGCTGGGGAGAGAGAGGCTTGGGGCATCCAGAGTGCTGTGGTGCAAGGCTCCAGGCCTGGAAGATGGGGCGAGCCTTTCTCGGTGCAGTAGACTGGCTGGGCAGCTCGTGCATGTCTGCAGCGCCTCACATGTGCACATAGATGCTTGCTGGTAGAGGGCACAGGCTGGGTCAGAGAAACACTCGGATTTTTGAGAGCAACAGCTGGTATAGCCTGTGGCCATTGTCAACTGCTCCAGTATTTGAAGTTAAACCAGATGCAAGGAGAAAACATTTCAAAATCAAAGGCAAACCTAGAAGAGGAAAGGCAGCCTACACTGAGAAAGGAAAAGTCCTTTGGGTCACTAGTGCTTAGTTGTGCCCACCTGATCTTGACTGGCCCCTGCTTCCTTGCTCTGTCTGGAGGTCCCTGGGACCTCAGTGCGGTGTACCACTCCTCGCATGGTGCTGCATGGCAGAGGGCTACCAGCCTTGGGGAGGGTGGCCATCCTTGGCATCATCCATGGATGGGCCTGCTGGTCCCATTTGCAATTGGCTTTTTCCCATGTGGAGACTCTAGAAGGCCCAGGAGCAGGGGCCACCCTGGAAAGAGGCAGGGAGACCTTTCCCAGGGGCTGTGCCTTGCCCAGTTAGGTCTCATGGCTGCCTTTCTCCTTCCCTTGAATGTTGGGTCAGTTGGTGTGGCCTAGAAGAGCAGACAGGAGTCTCTGTATTGTGCTTCTGGAAGCCCAGGGAATGTGGGACAAAGGCAGCCCATCTCCCTGTAGCAGCCAGAGCCCAGCAGCAACCACTGTCTACAGGTGATACCCATTGCCCCATCCTATCCTGGCGTAGGTGCTCAGAGTCTCTGGGAGCGTGAGGGTGCAGGGTCCCACCTCTGTCCACACAGCCCCACCTCTCTGGAGTCCCGACAGTTGCTGAGGACTTGCTTTTCTGGGGGTGATTCTGAGCCACAAGCCCGGCAGGTATTGGAGACCATGTGGAGAGCAGGAGAAGTAGGGACTCCACCTGTTCCCCCAGAATGGACAGAAAAAGGCTGCTAGGCTGGCTCGCTGCATGGGAAACAAGCCAGCTGGAGAAGAACCTGCCTGCCTCTGCATGCGGCTGTTCTGTCTTTCCTCCTCTATCCTTAAAAACTAAGGACCAAGCGGGACGGGAAAGCCAAGAAGAGAAGCTCAAGTGTTAATTGTATTCTTTACATACAGATCTTTGCAAAGAAAGCCCTGTCATTGCTAAGTATATGCCGACAGAGGCTGTGAGAGTGACTTGACCAGGCGGCTTGGCCGAGGACACTGGTGGCTATTAAGCATCTGGGTGGACCTGCAGCCCCTCCTCACCCTCGGACCGAGTAATTCACGCCATGCAGGTTTGCCGGACGAGTCCGAGTGGCACAGGCATTGTACTAGGACGGACGTAGCTTTTTCTACGGCCAAATGGTAACCGACCGTAGAGGATTTCTTTTTCTTCCTTTCATTTTTTAAAAAGTTTATTTTATTTGGGAAGGGGGGTGGAGGGGTTCCTTAGCATGACTTGCATGCAGTTAAACAGAAAACCCAGCAAACCAAACCCACTAACCCCCTCCAACTGTATGATTACCCTAAACAACAATAATGAAAAGAAACAGCAAAAGTCCCATATTTTCTTTCAGAGCTCTTTACTTTTACACACATTGGTGGAGCCCAACGGTAACAGCGTTCGGTAGAAGCCTGTACATTTCTGGGAGTGGTGGTGGGAGGGCTGGGAAGGAAAGACAGGATGGAGAATGGATTGCTTCCCTGTTTGTACACAAGATGGAAAGGAAAGGTTCCGAAAAGGGCAGTCGGTCAGTCATCGGTCATATTGACCTCACCTTCATAGTTCATCTCTCACGCGGAAACCGAGAACTTTGCTTCAAATAGAATTGTGGAAACTCGCACTGCCGCCCTCTTCTGTTTGGCATGCTTGTGACCCAGCAGACGTCTCCCCAAGACCCAGACAGCGGCTAGTCTAGGTTGATGCTGTCATCTTACCAGTGTGTAGATCCAGCGTGACCAACTTTCATAACAAATTGTTCATAGTAAATACTCAGCGCCACATGGATTTTCTAAGTGTTATTTTAAAACCAGTATGTAGCGCACCAGAAGTTCAGGACAAGAGGGGCGCTCCCCTCTTACCAAGGCACAACCTGGCACTGTATGCAATTTAGTACTTCAGAGTTAAAAACTGCATGCCCAATGTTATGCAAAGCGATTCGAGCATGAGAAATAAATTTTGTACCATGGTTCTGTATAGTCTAAAGCAGATTTGTTTTCCTGAAGCAATTGGAGGTTTGCAGAGACACGCTTCTGCATCTCGAATAAATATAGTATTTTCCCAACAGAAACAGAGGACAGTAGCTTGGCTTTGGTCTGATTCTAAAATTAGTTGGGGGGGGTGGTATTTTTGAAAAACACATGCTTGGGTTGAAAAAAATGCAACATCTCAAGCTTTCCCTGCACCTCACAACATTTCCTGGAAAGAGAGCAACGATGACTTAGCTCAACAATCTCCCCTCCCTGGGCCCTGGCCCCAGAAATAAAAAGCTGACTTTTGAGATGAAGCACGGATTTGGGTTTTTATTGCCTCCAGCAGTGTCGCGATTCTCTTCTGGGCTTCTGGTTCGCTGTGGCTGGGCTGGGTAAGCCCTAGCCATGGCTCCTGCTCCTGCCAACCTGATGGGGGATGGCCAGCCCTAAGGAGGAAGCTGGCTGGTCCAGGCTGCTTGGGCAGGACGGCCCCTTGGGTCCCACATGCTGTAGGACTCGGGGAGGGAGGCAGCTCTCAGAAGGCACAGGGTGTCCAAAGATCCGATGTAAGACCAGCACGGCCTCTGGGGTCCACCTGACATGGACACTTCTCTGCGCATCAGGCCGCACTGATGCCGCTTTGAATCTGGTCAGAGCATCCAGTCCCCCTACCATCCTACCTCCCTGCTAGGGCCACTGTTGAAGCTGATGGAGCCAGAGGTCTACCTGCCAGGTCTGGGTCCCCCAGCCAGCTGTACTCTTGCAGGCCCAGCCTGGTAGATCACCTCACTGAGTACCCCTCTCTCAGCCTGGAGGCATCTCAGAAGTACAGTCCTCTCCTAGGGCTCTTGATTTGCTCAGGTTTTCACTTGGTTTTGGTGGAGGGGGAGAGTGGAGGAGCCAACCCTTTTCTTCTCCATCAGAAGTTCCAGGAATAATCAAGTAGAGAGTACCTGAAGGTCACTGTAGTAAATCTTAGCATTTTACAGATGAGGAAATGAGGCCTGGGAGGGGAGTGATCTGCCCAGGGTCAAAAACAAGTGCGTGTCAATTTTCCTGATTTCAGTTCCCTTATACCTCCCAGCATGTCCTGAGTCAGTGATCCTATGGGTGGGAGGCTTGAGGGGGGCGCTGAATTTTCATCTACCAGTTTTTCATTCCCTCTAAGCATTTGCCTTAACTTCCTGTCCTGTGAAGTCCAAGGACCAAGGGATTGGGGTTGGAGGAGCCTCTACCCAAGGTTGTATGGCTTCCGGGCTGTAACAACCATCTCTGAGTCTCAGGATGTGTGAGCTAAGCAGCCTTGGCTGCTGCAGGGACAGTAATGTTTATGCTACCCAGGGTGTCCTGGCAAAGAAGAGCCTCTGGTGAACGACGGAAAGCCATCTGGCATCTGGTTTTCAGCGACATGGGAGCTAATGGGAAAAGGGAATTAACATACAGTGAGCATGTACTATGTGGGGGATATCTTACAAATGGTGTCTCATGGTAGCTCACCACAATTCAATAGCCCCATTTTAGAGGAAAGAGAGCTAAAATACTGTAACTGGCCCAAAACCACACAGCCAATGAATGAAGTCAAGATTTTAACTCCAGTAGTCTTAGACTCCAGAGCTCGGGTTAAACTGTCTCACAGTGACTGAGGGTTTCCTGGGGCTGGCCCTTAGAGGCAGAGTTGATGGGAATAGTAGAGTTGTTGGTCCTAAGTCCCAGTCCCTCACAACCTGGCTCATGCCCTCTTCATGAAGTACCATGGGTAAGACAGAAGGGGCCACTTCACCCTCCCCACCCCACACAGCTGGCCCACCTCTGTCTCCCGCTTAAGTGCCCCTTCACCCTACGACCATAGCCTCTGCTCTCCTCACGCCCACCTCCCTCTGTGCTCCCGGACCTGGAGCACTTTCCCTCTAACACCCCTCTGGCACTTCCCCACTAACTTCAGTTGATCGCTAAGTCACTTCACACAGGCCTGGATTCCTATGCACCATTTCATCTAAGCTTGGTCGGATGGCCCTCGACTCATTGGGCCGGGGGTGGGGAGGGGCAGGTGGGGTACTTGTAATCAGAAGGGGAGAGTAAGCGTGGCAGGCAAGACGGAAACATCTCACCAACATCTAGGACATGCTGGTCCTTCAACAATCACTCCAAGGGCCAGGCCAAAGGCCTATGAGCACACGCGGGAGGGTGCTCCTCTCTTCTGTCCACTTTCTTCCTTTTCATGAAGGAGAAATATGAAGCCTAATTTACTTAGTTGATCATAAAAAACAATTTTTTAAGTTCGCTCCTATGGCCCATTAGCTAACCAGGTGGGTGACAGTGCCACTGACTGTCAAATGGCTATGATATCCACAGCGTAACTCTCAAATATTGGTAAGTGGGACAAAACAGAAGATGAGTAAGGATGAGGGTGTCACAGAGGCCACTGATTTAACCTCTCCACTTCATGGTGACCCTACAGGTATACAGATGAATTCATTCATTTACTTGTATTGGTCACTTTTGTACCAGGAGTAATCCTTGATGAAGAGTTCTAGAATTGACTGAGACCTTGGTCCTGTGACTCAAAGAGATCATGGTCTATTAGGAACGGAGGCTTGGACATTTACAAAGTCTAAGAATGACCCAATACCAATCAACTAACTCAGAAAAAAATCTGGGAGACACTTGTCAATACTCCTTACTCACCATGTGGCAAGGGCTTCCGGGACACTCACCAGAGCCAGCTAGTGAGGTGACTTGGGGAAAGCCTTTCTTCTGATGCTGCTGTCAAGAAGGGTGGAATGGATGAACCAGAGGTGACAGAGTAGTCTATGGGGTCTCCTACTGCCCAGAGCCATTCATTCTTCCATGTGTGGACCATCTGTGCTCTGCTGCTTCAAGAAGAATCTGATTCAGTTCCAAGAGAATGAGGTTCTAGATCAAAGGGCTTAGGGCTGATGCACCACCTGATCTTGTTTCAGCTGGAAAGGAGCCCTTCTTTCTGATGCCCTTAAGGTGGTCTTGGAAGAAGTATTAGGATTCAGCAGCAGAGAACTTGGGAGTTTTGATTTCTTCCAGCAGGTACTGGAAGAGGTAAGAGGGAGCTCTGCACTGCAATCTTGTGGGAGAGATTGTGCTGGTTCCCTGTGAGCAAAAACTTGCCTATGAGGTATGGGCCTGAGTGCTGTCCCATTGGAATTGCTTTCTGGCCTGTTGGATGCAGAACACAGCCTGTAGGAGCGTGGGTGGTAGCCAGTAACCTTGGGCTTGCTCCAATATGGATCATCTCTGGGCTATCCACATGTTCTATCTCAATGGGCCTGGTCACTTTGGCAATACCAGCTCTGAGTGCACAGGCTGCACTGGCTCGAGTTGGTTCTTGGAGGTGAGGGACCAAGGACTTTGCTGGTTATGGCCACCATATTTCTAGGATGCAATACTGGGAGCAGGACTCCACACACTGGTGTTCAAGATCTGCCTATGGCTGTGAGTGGTCTCTAGGCTCTGACCTGGGGAACTCAGAATTGTCCTTTGCCAGATTCTCTTAAGCTGAATCCCCTTCTAGCCCCAGGGTTACTCTTATCCCACCATTATCTAGCTCAGGGGCATGCTGGGTCACTTTTAGTCATGACCCTGGACCAAGAGTTATATGCCCTTGAGATGGCCTCTTCATATGAACAATGAAAATGTTGGAAAAGATCAGTAATTTTCAAAACTTTCTCACCTTGTCCATTTGACAAGCCCAATATATAATATATGGAGAAAATTGAAGCTGCTCTGAATAAAGTGGAGTTGGGCAATCCAGTCCTTTGCTCCTCAGTCTTTCCCCCACACTCTATAAGAAGGCTACTGATCCTCCATAGGCTCCCGGGCTCTGAAGAATGCAGGAGAAAGCCACTAGGCTAGATGGAGATGAAATGTTCTTCAGCTTGGATGTCTGAGGATTCTGTAACTTCCTAAAGCCACTGGAGCCTAGTTATCACAGACCCAAACTCAGAAACTGTATCACTTGGCTATTACGGTTACACAGTCTGGCTCCGCCACCCTGTCCGGCTTGGATGGAGACTTAAGCCTTCCCAAGAGCTTCACTGGTTCTAAATTCCTTTATGTGCCCCAGGGTTCTCTTCCCAGCAGTCTTGTTTCCCTCCACTTATTCATTTCACTCCCTCACACCCCCACTGCACAGTCTTCTCCTGTGGGCCTAGTCACCAGCGGTCTTCCTGGCTTCCTTCCTCCCTTAAGTTCCCAGGCAGAGTAGCTCACTATCCCTGAACAGGCATGCCGCATGCTCTGGGTCCTGGGAATAAAACCTCAGGATAGGCTTGAGGCTGCCAGAACCCTCTGTTTTGCAAACCAAAGGCTGCAGAACTGAAACAACCATGGGGCTAGAGCTGGGTTTTCTGTCTCCACCAGTTTGGGGAGGCTGGAGCCTTCCTGCTGGAGTTTTAGTTTTCCAGGTCCTTTGGTGCAGACCTAACCCTTGGTTCTTACCTGCTGAGTAGAAAGGATGTCTCCTTGAGCCTAGATACGGGGCAAGCAGTTGCCCACCATTCTGGTTTGTTGGCTCAGGCCAACCTCACAGCCCAACACAGCGAGTCTCAGGGAAAACTACTTTATTAAAGGTTCTCTATCACTTCTGGATTTGTCAGGTTGGCTTTGGGTTGAAATTTCTGTCTTTTCTTCCAATTTCTCTTTGTCCAGTGCTTCCTGAGATTTGGTGTCCTCAGTGGCATTTGAGGGAGGGTAAGTGATGAGATCCTTGCCCACAGCAGGTTGTGCTGGCAGCTGACAGAGGGCCAGGGAGTGGCCGGCCCCACAGCCCACGAGGAGTCCTGGTGCCGACTGCAGGACTTGCACAGGCCTCGGGGCCCAGACATTGGCTTCAGTGCCATCCCCACACATGCCATGCTCGTTCCAGCCCCAGGAATAACACGCCCCACCTGTGAAAGAGGGAGATACTGTAGAGTGGGTGTGGGTAACAGGGCGGAAAACACTCACCCCAATGGTGCAGGTGCCATCATGGACCCCAGTTTACACAAGAAGAAACCACAGCTCAGCAATACTTGGGGGCACACTAGCTGTCCCCTCCTGTCCCCACGTCTGCTGCTGTTCTATTGTGTTCTGTTCCCACCACCCCATAACTGTCCATGCTCCAAACCTGGCTTCCCTTTGGCCCTACACTCACGGTCACCCCCACATGGAACCCATCACCAAGGCCTGAGAACCCTGTCTCCTGGAAGATCTAAAAACTTCTGTCTGTCCATCTGCACTGCCACCACCGTGACCCAGGCCACTGTTATCTCTTACGTGGGCCACAGCAGCAGCCAGCTAACTAATGAGGCTGCTCACCGTCCACTCTGGTCTTCAGAGGGATCTCTGACAATTGCAAACTAACCTCACATTGCCTCCAGCACACAGCCAACCCTTCCACGACTTTCCATGGTACTTAAGCAGGCTTTTCCCTGGCCTGCGATCTGGCTCCTTTCTTGTTGGTCTTACCTTATACAATTCTTCCCCATCTTCTCCCTTTCTCTCTCTCATTGCGTCCCCAAACCCTGGCTTCTTTCAGTTCCTCAAGTATGCACCAGAAGGCCTTCCTTTCTCTAAAAGTCCCAACTTTTAGGGGTTTCAGACCTCACCCTTTTTACTCCAGTCTAAATGTTGCTCAGAGGTCGGGTACTCTGGCTACCCATTCCTCCTAGGCTCCTGTTCTTTTCCTCATGAAGATCACACACTTTGTAGTGATGTATGATCTGTGTGGCGACTGTTTATCCTCCCTTCCTCAGTAGCCTGTGCTCTGCAGTGAGGGAGGAAGCATGCATGTTTTGTTGTTCATTCTGTGTCTCCAGCACAGTGCCTGGTTCTCAATAAAAAGAGCACCTTGGGCCAGGGATTTAGCTCAGTGGTTCCGTCACTTGCCTCACAAGCACAAGGTCCCGACTTCGATCCCCAGTACCAAAAAATAAAAAATTTAAAAATTAAAAAAAAGAGCACCTCATTGTTGGCTAGATAAAGGAATGAACAAACTCAGAGTCACACAGGCAGAAAGAGGCCAGGCCAACATTCGAGGCCAGGTCACACGATAGCTCAGGATGCTTTCAGCCTGTCATATCCTCTTCCTAGGTCTTGGACCCTCTCCAAGGGGCTAAGCTCCTTCACATTTTCCTGTGGTTGCTTTAACAATTTCTTCTGGATATAAAAAAATACATCTTCATGCCAAGCAAAAGAAAAAATGGAAAAGAGGATGTGTGTAAAGAAAGCAGACTAGTAGAATATTGCCCACTACTGTGAATATCTTCGGTATCTCTTTCAAACCTTTAACTTGTAAAATGTGTAAATATCTGTATGTGTTTTTGTCTTGCTTTTATCCATTAACATTATAATCCAAACATTTCTCTATGGAATTGCAAAGTATTAAAAAAGTAAATTAAAAATAATTTGCTTGAAATTTTAAAATAGCCCAATATGTAGAAAGGCTCAATATGTAGAATATAATTTAAGAGAAAGACATATATCCTCACTTAAATTAAGAATATTGATATTTTTCTATATTTGCTTCAAATCTACCTTTTAAAAAAGCGATAAAGTTTAAGCCCCACCTCCCACTCTTATCCCTCCATCCATTTCTCCTTTCCAGAAGCAACCACTGTTCTGAAGGTGGTGTACATTATTTGTACTTACATAGTTTTCTACATGTATGTCCTTAAATACTATGTAATACTTTTAATTTGTTTTAAAGATTTAAGAAAATAGTATCATTCATATATTCATCTTTTGTGACTTGCTCTTTATATGCATCGTTTTAGAAACTTATCTGAGCTGAGATTACAGATTTAGCTCATTCACTTTAACTGTGCAAAGTACTTCATTATGTAAAATCATATTCCCTTGAGATGGATAGTTCTTTAATAAGACATCAATGCTACTGTACAATGAAATATTATAAGGCAATGTTATCATATATAATAATCTTATATAACAATACTAATATGGTTGCTATTATAAACAGTATTGAAACCAATGAGAGAAAATGGTGGTTTTGTGCAGGGTGATCCCTAGCAGCATCCATGAGATGGGGAATCACATGGTTAAATTTACTCAATATGGCCAAATAGCTCTCCAAAGTGGCTGTAGTCATTTATACTCCCATCGGCAATGGACGTGAATTTGTTTCTCTGTATCTGCCTTTGGACGCTGGCTATTCTGGTAAGTACATTTAATTAGTTTGCATTTCCCTAGTAGTCAGATGGAACATTGCTTATGATTATTGGTCACATATCCTATGGATTGCCTATTTACATTCTCTGCTCATCTTATTCTTGGGTTATTTGCCTTTTTCTTATTGAATTGTAAGTTTTGTGTGTTTTGTTTATATAATTCTTCCCCTTGTTATGTGCATAGCAAGTGTCTTCTCTCAGAAGCCTGTGGTGTGTCTCTGCACTTTATTTATCATGTCTTTTGTTATATAAATGTATTTATAATGGCTGCCTAATTGCCCATTATGAAGATTAAACAATTTACTTAACCTGTCTCCTATTATCAGATATTTAGGTTGTTTCTAATTTTTCATTATTTTGTATAGCATTGCTATGAACATCTTTATGAATCTTTGTTGCTCTAATGTTCTCAAATTAGATTTTCAGAATGGGAATTCTTGGTCAAAGGGTACAGACATTACTGACACTCCTGAGCACTGTTCTGAGTACTGCCAGAATGCTTTTCAGGAAAAGCCACCTGAATTCAACTTGAGCAATCCTGCTCCTGCATTGCCAGGATTATTATGAAAGTTACAGATCTTTTCTAATTTGAAGGCAGAAATGATTTCTCAGTTTTAGTTTGTACCTTAGCACTGAAATTGAAAAATAATTCTTATGTTACTCAGTATTTGTATTTCCTCTTTTGTGTATTGTGTGTTTCATATTCTTTCTCCTGGTTAGCGTGAAACAGTTTAAGTGCTCAGACCCGAGAGCCAGATGACTTGGGTTCAAATCCTAGTACTAACATTTATTTAGCTATATCCCTGTGAGCACTATGAGCTCTCCGTGCCTCAGTTTCTTCATCTATTAAATGGGGATATTAATATCTTCCTCATAATGTTGTTTCCGGATGGATTAAATGAGTAAATATGTGTAAAATACAAAGAACAGTGCTTGACACAAAGCACTACATGAATATTTACTATTGCTACCTATTAAGAGCTTTGTTGTTCTAAAGATTTTTATTTTAAGGCTATTAATTATTTCTCTGCCATATTTGGCATGAATTTTTTCTCAGTTTGACTTAAAACTTTGTTTTACATCTTCTGATATATATCTGTTTATGATTCTATGTAGTAAAATTGATTGATCTTTTACGTTCAGTTTCTTCCATTGCTTTTAAGAGCTTAAACTTCATCTCTATCCAGACCAGAAAATATTTTTTGATTTTTCAATGATTTGAATTTTTAAATCTTTTTTTTTTTTTGCCTAAATTCTTTTATTGGTACATTTTAGGTATACAGTACATTTACATTTATCATTGGGATCTTGTACCTGTACATGATGTATCTTGGTTCTTATTTTTTCCCCATTCCCTGTGCACCTTTCACCCCTCCACCCTTCCCCATTTACAAAGACTTTGTTTCCATTTTTTTTTCTCATAATTTTTCCTTTCCCTTGAATTTTTAAATCTTTACATTTAACCAATTACCACCCAAAAATTTGTTTTGCAGACCACACTTTGAGGAGAGGGAGGCTGGCTGGGTTGAGATTACCCTGCCCATTCCTTTTCCTTAGCCAAAAGCTCAGGTTTGGGGAAACAGTTGTCTGCAAGCTTAGCCCAAGAATGAGGATATGCATACAGACAGGATGAGCCCCAGGCCCCGACTCCCAGCCAGGCCCGCGCTTGGGCCAGGGTGGGAGAGCAGAGAAGCCTTGGTACCTTCAGGCCCAGTGTGACACCTGGTGTGGGCTTTGTGCCTGGGCCTGGTGAGTGGCACAGTTGACTGACAGCGGGGATGGGGGTGGGAGGAAGGCAGAGCTTACCTCCCAGCTGGAAGCTGCACAACAGGCAGCTGGCAGGTCCCCCTCCTCCTGCCAAAGGGAACCATGTTCCGGGCCGGGCTAACCGGAGCCCTGGAGTCAGGACCTTCATGCCCACTGGGTGAAGCCTGGCAAAGGCCCAGACATTTCTTCCCTGATACTGCCAAAGCAAGCTCACTCAGGGTTATGTGCTTTATATGCATTAATTGTAACAACCCTGTGAGGCAACCACATTTGACAGATATGTACAGTTTAAAGATGGTTCTAGAGTCTGGGCAGTGTAGCTCCAGAATGTGCATGCATCCCTGCATGTTAGACACCAGGGTTTGTCACACTTATTCTAGGACAGGTAGCAAATATTTTAGGTTTGAAGGCCACATTAGGTCTCTGTCACATATTCTCTTTTATAGCACTTTACAAATGATTGTTAGCTTGCAGCGCTATTCAGAAACAGGCCACAGGTCAGAGTTGGTTGTGGTTTGCTGACCCCTGGCATGTGCCTGTGGACTAAGCTGGGCTGTCCTGGGTCCCCACCACACAGCAGTGAAATAAAGGCACTTAGGTCTCAATGACCTCACATTTTCCAAGGGGATTAATGCTGAAGCCCAGTGCCAACACCTGGTGACAGCTCACATCCACACAGGAAGCAGACCACTAGGAGGGGAGGGAAAAGCAAGGGAGCCACAGTCAAGGCAAAAGGCACAGTGGGGAGAGAAGGGCATCCTGAATAGGAGGCCCAGGGTGAAATGACAAGAAGTGTGGGTTCCTAAACACATTGACAATGACCAGGCAGCTAAGGTCAGAAAGCAAGGGACTGGCTGTCCCCTTAACAGGAAGACACACAGCAGGGCATGTAAGTCACACCCTCCTCCAACATTTCTGAATGGGTGTCACTGGCACAAGCAGAACTTAGGGCCACTGTGTCAGACACGGTGAACAGAAAGTGCTCTGGCTCGGCAAGAGGCTTTCGCGCGAGCTGTTCTCAGCCAGGAGGCAGAGGAAGGACAGTGGCTGCAGCGAGCCTTTCTGCAAGCCAGCTGGAGTTGGGAACAGCCAGTTTTCAAAGCAGGTGGGTGGGAGGATGCTCCCAGCTTTACACAGGGCTCTCCACAGTGTTCCCGGCCCCTCCAGGTCCTATAGGATACTGAAATCTCACCTGGTTGACAGAATTCAGCTTTGCTGGCTCAAGGGCACAGTGGCTGCAGAGCCCCAGGGCTACCAAGGGGCTCCCCGGCCCCTTGGAGTAAAGGCCCTGTGCCTGTGGGGCTCAGGATAGCTGTGACAAGTGATGGAGCTCACAGTCACCACATATGCATCAGCTCAGCTCAGAGCCCTGTGGGCAGTGGAGCCTCAGCACTGGCAAGGTCCCTGGCACGGGACATGAGGCCCAAATCTGTCCAGGCCTTGGGCCACCTGCCTGAGCTACCTGGCAACCTGGGTCCTCTCAGGGCCTTCTGGTGCTGGGGCTGCATTCCAGGGCTTGGGAGCCGGCAGCATCTCTGCTGCAGGGCCTTGCCTAGGATGAACTAACACCTGATGTGTGGGCACAACCTCCTGACTGTCCCCTGAGCCATGGAAGAAACAGTTCCCATGGCTCCTGCAGCTGGGTGTGGTCAATGAGGTTCAAACTGAGATGTGCTGAAACAGCCCGTGGGACCCTTCCTTAAAAGAGAGATGGCACATGCCCTTTGCCTCTTCTCTCTCCCTCTTCCATGCTGTCCCTGGGAATGTGGCCATGATAGCAGGAATTCCAGCCAGGATGTGGGCTGCTATCTTGGGATGGTGCTTCTTAGTTTTATGCAAATGCCATCTTAATTCCCACAGCAACTCTCTGAGAGGTCATCATTTCCGCTTTACAGATGAGGCAGGTTAGCTCAAGGAGGTAAAATAGCTCATCGAGGTCACACATCCGGTCTAGTTAGGGCCAGATCCAAGGGCTCCCAAACCTCAGGCTCCTTCACTAGTTCTAAACCCTGTGGGAGATGGTAACAGAGCCCCTGAGAATGTGGTATATGCAGTTTTGGGGTGTTATTTAATAGTAGCGTCAAGCCCTGCTTTCCTAAAACAGTCCTCTGTTAATGGATACTTTGGGGACCCCCAATCTTGTGTGATGACAAACAGAGCTACAGTAACCACCACAGTGGACCTGACATTGGTTCCCGTAATCGCTCTCCATTGCTGTCTTTCCCAGTGGCCCGAGGCCCTCGGGCATAGTCGGAACTTCCCCCTCTCTGGGTCTTATGTCTAGTCCAGGGCCTAAGGCAGCCAAGGCACCCTCGTGACTCAATGTGAGCAACAGCAGGGCCATGGGAATGGCCTGGGTGAATCCAGGGAGCAGGCAGCGAGCCAGGGAAAGAGGGGATGAGGGCCAGAGGGACAGACCAGCTACCGGCCTAGGCTTGGAGTCATAGATGTAGGAACAGGAAGTGCTGCCTGGGAGGATCTAAGCCAGGCTGCATTTTTCACCTGGCTGGAGAGCAGCAGGGAAGGGCACACATTACACTGAGATCGGCGCCGTTAACCTCACTCCTGGGCCTGGCTTCACCCCCTGCTCTGTGGCCAAAGCCACCTCCAGAGCGGGGAGCTGTAAGATGTCGTCCCTGGTCACAGGAGAGGAGAGGAGCAGCTCCCGGAGGAAACGGCTCAGAGGTCGATGGCCCCACTGGGCCTGGCTGGGCCAGAGACACTGCTGGTGTTGGCTCCTTTGTAATCAGCCACCCATCACTTCCCAGGGCCAACAGTGGCCTCAAGGCAGGAGCAGGGGAGCAGGAAGAAGCCATTCCTGCACCAGCAATTCCTCTGGAGGTCAGGGTCTGTGGCATGGACTGTCGTGAGAAGGCACGTGTCGAGGTGCCCTGGAGACCAAAACCCATGCAAGCCCTGAGAAAGGATGAGAGGGTAGAAAGGGAGGCAAGGAGCCCAGTGAGGAGGCTGTGGGTGTCCACCAGGTAAGGAAAGATGTGGACCTGGGAAAGGAGGGGTTTGGGGAGGTAATGTTCAGAACACAGCAGGATCTGGCCGCTTCTTACCAGCCCTATCGCTGGTCTCTCCCTGCTAGCCTTGTAAGAGCTTCAGAATTGCTCTCTCTGCCGCCTCTCCACTCCTGTGGTCCTCTACATGCAGCTTGAGTGATCCTGTTAAAACCTAAATTGGATACAGCACCGCTCTGTTCAGAACTCTTCAGCGGCTTCTCCTACAGCATGTCCTATTGTGTTCCACCACTACCACAGTGACACTGACTCCCTTACAGCTCCTCAAATAGCACTCACCTCAGGACCTTTGCACTTGCTGTTCCTATCTGGAATGCCTTGCCTGATTTATCTAGCTCTCCTGACAAAACACAAGCTCCTTGAGAGTGGGAACACTGTCTATATACCAGAACCTGAAGCGCTGTGTGACACACATTAGTACTCAATAAATGCTGTGGTGTGGGTGAATAATAAATGAATGAATGGCTAGCGAGGGCCAAAAGAGAACCTGTGGAGGTGGGGAGAAGCCTTGGATCGGCCAGTCAAGATCACTATCAGGAAGAACTCTAATGACTGGTAACCTGGGTAGAAAGCAGCAGGTGCCTCAGGCTGGTGGGGACGGAGACTAGGATAAAACAAGTCAAAAGTTGTCCCAGACCTGGAGAGCTGACATGGTGGTGTGGGACAGCATGGCGGAGTGCGAGAGACAGAGTGCAGGAGGTGGAGCTGGATGTGGATGAGCAGTGGGAGGGATGTTCCTTAGGCTGGCTCCTTGCACCCAGCCAGAGCAGTAGCCTTGGCTAAGGGGATGAGTGGAAATGTGCCCGGGTGATGCGTTTGACGCTGCAAGGCTGGGGCCCACTCTAAAGCCTCCTCTGGATCCTCGCTGCTCCACAGTCCGTCCAGCGCTCTATGACCATCTCTCTGGGCCCAAGAGGAAAGCGAGGCCCATGGCAGGGCAATGCAAAGTGCCAGAGGTCTCTGCTTTCTGCTACCCCTTCCGTGCCCCAGCAGCATCTCATCTGGCAGCCGGGGCAGCCCAGCGAGGAGGGTGTTCCGATCAAGCCGTCTCAGAAGAAAACGCTGAGTCTGGACAAGGTTCCCAGACAGCCAAGCGAGAGAGGCAGAGGTCCGTGCCCCCTGGGCCGAGAGCAGGTGCTGAGCTGCGGTGGACACACTTCCTCAGTCACCTGCAGGGAGAGCGTGCTGTGGTACACTGGCTCCGCTGGGGACTATTCTTAGATCTACGGAGCTGGGATGACGGATTTAGAACTTACGAAGTGGAAACGTGTTGGCCTGTTTTATAAACAACTGAAATCTTCCCTGCAGACTGTCTTTCTGAATTCTGTGTTTTCTGTCAGAACTGCTGGTTTTCTGGGAGTACTGGCTGCCCTATGGGAAGGGACAGAAAAGGAAATTAACCCCCAGGGCCTCCTGTGATCATGTGTGATTCTCTGGGCTTCCATAAGACCTATCTCAGTTCACACAACAGCTTGAGACGAAGGTGTTCTGATGACATGCCGTGCTGAAGACAGAAGGGCTGGAGAGGCCCAGAAACCAGCACAGTTTGCAACGTGGAGCAAGCACGAGGTTATGGACTTGCAGGTTTGGTGTGGAGCCTGGTGCTGCTAAAGGACCTTCACCCTCGTGGGCCTGCAGATTTTAAGCCCTTCAGCTCCCCGTCCTCTGAGATTTCTTTACTGCGGTGACACAGCCTCCCACTCTAGACCTGGTGGCATAGCCTGGCTTTACTGTCAGCCTGGGCCCCCTCCCTTGGCCAGCTCCAGGTTGCTGTCATCCTTCTAGAAGTATGGTACCGAGAATGGGTTGACCCTCTGGATGAGCTCATCTAGATGCACACACCCTAGAGGCCCCTCCTCTTTCAGCACAGCCCCAAGTCACATCAGCTGCTATGGAGTGCTGGTCTGCTGCCTCTGTGGGACCCGCGGACCAAATAACACCCCAAACTGTTTCCGCACCACCAGCTGTGCTAGGTCTCCCTTGTCTGGCCTACATACTGGTGTTTCAGACCTGGCTGGAACTTTCAAGGTGCCTCTACTTAGCATGATCTTATTAACAAACAGTGATGGGGGGGACTAGCAAGGGACAGGGGCACGGATGCAGCAGCTGGATGGCTGCCAATCCTGGAGCCTGGTTGCTGCCAAGGTCTCCCTATACCATTCTCCCTTAACCTGCCTGGGGCTTAACAGTGTGCAGGACAGGAGGCTGGGGAATCAGAGCAATCCTGGGGAGGGGTAAGAAGAATCCACACACAGAAGATGAGGGTACTGGAGTTCACGTGGCAGGGAGGGCACGAACCTGAGATGGGATTTCCCCGAGGCTTTCAGCCCTGCATAAATACTCACTGGGGAGCTGCAGTGTGCCTGGTGCTTGTGCAATTCAGTTCAATCCACTCAGCGCACACTCTCCAGGCCCCCACAAAGCACAGGTGCTAGATGTGGGCTGAGGGCTGAGCACCCCTCCCACAGCAACAGTGCAGGGAGATGAGTGCCTGGAAAGGTGAACCCAGACAGGTGTGCAGAATAAAATTTGATTGAACTTCATGTCAATAAAAATTATAGTATTTATTATCTAGCATATTTACATTAATATATATTTTTCCTTTTAAATATTTAGACTATTTTTCTTTTCTTTTTAGAAAACTTTCAGGTGCACAGAAAAATGAAGGAAGGAATGCAGGAAGTACAAACAACTCCCTACCCCTCCCTGTTCACAGCCCCTCACTCACCGTTCCTGGGCCAGAGTGGTCCATTGGTTCCCATCGATGCTCCGACACTAACAAGTCATTACTGCTCAGTGTGCACAGTTTACATGAGGGTTCACCCGTGGTGGGTGCATCCTATGGGTTTTGTTTGTTTGTTTGTTTGTTTTTTGTACCGGGGATCAAACTCGGGGCCTTGCGCTTTCGAGGCAGGCACCGGAACCACTGAGCTAAATCCCCGGCTATCCTATGGGTTTTAACACATGGGTAATGACATGTATGTATGTATGCACCATTACAGTAAAGGCTGTGCATACCTAATCTGAAAATCTGAAACCTAAAATACTCCAAAATCCAAAACTTCGCGAGTACTAACAGGAAGCCACAAGTGGAAAAATCCCACACCCAAAATCCCACATATCAGACCTTATAAGATGGGTCACAGCTAAAATTCAGGCACATTGAAAATACTCCATAAAATTACCTTCAGGCTACATGCGTAAAATTCATCATAAGTGAATTTTGTGTTTAGACTTAGGTCCTGTCCACAAGGCATATCACTATGTGTGTGCAAACATTCCCAAATCCAAAAAAGTCTGAAGTCTTAATACTTCCCATCCCAAGCATGTCAGATAAGGGACACTCAACCCAGGTCACACTGAATGGTTTAACTGCCCTTAAAAATCCTCTGAGTTTTTCCTGGTATCTTTTTAACTGGCAGAGTTGATAAACAACTGGATGAATATTATAGAGTGCCCAAAATATTCAAGCATGGTTCTAGACGCAGGGAATACAGCAGTGAATAAGACACAAGGTCCCTGTCCTCAAGGGCTTATATTCTAGTGAGGAACACAACAAGCAAATAGATGTGCAAATCAACAGAATGCAGCCAGTAATAAGTCATAAAGAAAACTAAACAGAATGATATGACCCAGAAGGGTGGGCGGTATCTTAGTCACTTCATCTCTGGGACAAAATACTCGACTTCTGCAACTTAAAGGAGGAGAGAATTATTTTGGCTCATGTTTCAGTCCACAGTTGGCTGGCTCCAAAGCAGGATGGCATGACAGAGGGGCATGGCAGAGAAAAGCTGCTAAGGGTCTGGAAGACAGGAAGCAGAGACAAGGGAAGCCCTGGGGAGGGAGACAGATCCGTCTAGGCTGCGCCTCCAGCCACCTCTCCCAACCAGACCCCACCTCCTAACACCAAGTCAGCTCTAAGCACCCATAATCCAATCACTTCCCCCGAAGCCCCACCTATGAGTGCATGAGGCCCTTGGGACATCTAGATATAAACAGTAACAGGAGGTCAGGGAGTCCTCTCCAGTATGGTGGTCTCTGAGCCACAACCTGAAAGACAAGAAGGAGCCAGCCACACAAACACTTGGAGGAAGAGCTCACCAGGCAGGGGATACAGCTAACACAAAGGCCAGAAGGAGGAAGTTTCGCCCTTGGCAGATACAGCGAGGAGGCCGACCACAGTGTGTCTGGTGCCCAGGGAGTGGGGAGGAGGCTGGAGGGTGAAGGGAAGGCACAGCTTTGGGGACTTGGTGCAGAGTTAGGAGTCTGCATATGCTGAGAAGCTGCTGGAGAGTTTCAGGGAGGAAGTGATACTGTAACTTACACATGAAAAGGCTGCTGTCTCCGAAGGCTGGATGACAAGGGCAAAATGGAAGGACTGACTGGCTTAGGGGGCTACAGCACTGCCAAAGGCCAGGCAGGACAGCACAGGGGCTCTGAGTGGGCTGGCCACATGCTGTGAGGTGGAGCTCAGGGCCCATGATGCACTGTGCATAAGGGAGGGAGCAATGGGCATCAAAACTGATTCTCCAAGCAATGGGTGGACAGCAGTTCTATTTATGAAGTTGAGAAGGCCTGGGGGAGGAATGGGCTTGGGGAGAAAATCAGGAGTTCTGCCTTGGCCATTTTAAGATGGAAGTACCTATTAGACATGAATGCATAAGTATATTCCCCAAATAGAAACCTCTGCTGAGCCCAAAAGATTATAAACCTGAGAATTGGGAAACCGAATGACAAACGGTAGGAGCTACCAGGGTGGGCAGTGACAGCTCAAGAGGTAACACCATACTTATGGTGCCATGGGGGTCTAATTTGATGCCTTTATCACTCCAAATAACAGCTTCTGTTTTTGATTTTCTTGAAGGAAATGCATGATAGGATATATGCATACCATATGGGTTAAGAAGTATAAATTTTCTTTGTCCTTACTTCAGAAAAAAACCCAAATAGTGTCTGAAAGCAAAATTTCCATTTTTATATACTTGTACCACTGGTCCAATTCTTCCCTAATCCTGACAAGTAGCTAGGATTCTTGGGGCAGAGGTTCATGGGAGAAGGGCACTCCCAGAAGATGCTGTGTTTGCAGGAGAAATGCTGCAGACCCTGGTGCCAGAAACTCTTGGGGACATCTAACTCCTGGGGAGTGGGAGATCTAACTCCTGGGGAGTGGGAGGCCACCCTTAAACTCTAGAAGAGAAGGTAGGGAGTCCTGGTGAGTCATTGCAGCCCTCGCTCACATGAGTGTATGTGTTCTCACTTCAGACTGCATGACTTCCTGTGGGTTCAGCCCTATGGGACATCTTCTCTCCCAGACCAGAGGCGGGGAAGCTCCAAGGCCGAGGCCAGGCAAATGTGTCTCCAGACTGGAAGCCAGTCAGTGGCATGATAGTTAAGAACCTTAGCCTATGCTGTCCTACACTCTCTGGTCCTGGCTACCTCATGATGCCCAATGCTACCAATCCAAACTCACCCACCTCCCTGTGGCCACATTGCTCTCCTTGCTCTCCCTCCCCCTGGCCAGTCCTGTTCCAGCTGTAGCCTTTGCTAGCCTTTGGCTGTTCCCTCTGCCTACTATTCTTCTCCCCAGATGAGCACATGGCTCTCCCTCCTTCCCCTCATTTAGGTCTCTGTTCAAATGTCCCCATTTCGGAGGGCCATCCTGATTATCCAGTTCCACCTTCTTCCATTCCTTCACACTGCTTTATTTTCCCTCCTAGCACATAGCATCCCAACATAAACTTTTGTCTCTCTCCTTGCTAGAATGAAAAGCTCTGAGGGAGCAAAATTTTCATTTTATTCGACTGTTGTATCCCAGAACTTAGAAAAGTTATAGGTATATAAAAAATGCTTAATAATAAATATTTGTTTTAGGAATGATAGTTATAATTTACCCTCGGGGGGCTCATTCCCTGAGGGGAAGCCAGGTCAAACAACTGGGCAGGGCATGCACAGAGATCACTGATCCAAAACAACTGTTCTGCGCGCATGTGAGGGCACCCGTGCAGGCACGTGCATGTGTGAGCATTTTGTAGGGCACTTGCTGCTTCAGTTGTAGGAGAAGGGAGACCCCAGAGATGGGGGATGAACAGACTCCACTTCTGGCTCTAGGACCTCCTCAGCGCCCTGTCCTTGCAGGCCCAGCCTGGCTTAGCTCATCCCAACTCACCGAATGAGCACTCATCCGCTTGCCTGTACACTGACCTTCTCCTTCCTGAAACAAGGAAGAATGAGACTGTAGCTCAAGTCCTCACTTAGTGGGCCAGAGCATTTGGAAACAGCTGTTGCTGTTTAGCAGCTATGGAGCCAGACAGGTTTGAATTTGATACTCCCCCTGTCACCTACTGTGTACACCTAAGCTAAGCCTTAGCTTCTTCATCTGTTAGTAAGGATAATTATCTATGCTTTGTCTTCATTTTACTAAAAAAAATAATAATAAAAAAGGAAGCAAAGTTGATTTGGCTCACACTTCTAGAGGGTCAGTCCATAATTGGCTGGCTCCATGGCAGAGGGGCAACAGTTCATGGCAGGCAGAAGGTAGCAAAGCAGGAAAGGGACCTTAACAGGGTCTTTCTGCCCCTTTTATCTTATGCAGACTACTTAGGGTGAGTCACACTCACACCCTTAATCTTAGTGTCCTTGAGCCTATGTTGCATCAGGAATTAATTCCAGAAAAAGTCTGATTGCATGAGGCTTTGGGGGGGACATCTAAACACAAGCCATTAATAGAGTCCATCACACAAACATGTTCAATTCACTTGTTCCCTTTCCCCTCTCCCCATCTGCTTCTGGGCTGGGCCCATGTGCTACCCAGGATCCAGTCGCCAGCCGTCCTTGGTCTGGTCTATCATGTTGCCAGTCATTAGTAAATTTGGGAGAATTCCCCAATACAGGGGCATATGACAAAACCATGCCACCCCTCCTCTTTCCTATCCCCTGGACCCCACTGTGAGGAACAAGTGACATTTAACACAGTTTCAGCTAAAGGTTCAGATTAGTGTTTGTCTGAGGCATCCTGACAGACACAAGCCACTAAGCATTGCTATGGAAACTGCTTTGTTATTCTCTGCTGTGTCATTTGTTTTCTGGCTCTGTTGCTGTTGTGGTACAGGGGAAGGGCAGTGAATGAGGCGCTCATGGGTTAGACTCCTAGGGTCACATCTCCTACAGAACTGCATGACCAAGATAACTCCCTGCTTCTCCCTGGGTCTTAACCTTCCCCAACTCTAAGAAGATGGCCATATTTCCCAAAGAGTGGCCTGGTGATCATCTGTACTTGTTTACAATCAGAGTCCTGGTGCTCACCCCAGACCAACTCTCCAAGAGAGATTCTGATGTATTCCAGAACTTGAGACTCACTATGGTAGGTAACAGACTAGATATCTTCAAAACCCCAGCACACAAAACAGGTAACACTGAGCTACTGCTGAGGATGTAGTGGGGGTGAGGGACACAGCCATCCACTTAGCTGCCCTCTACCCCAGCTAGCTCCGTGAACCCAGCTTCCCAGACGAGTGGAAACCATGGCACAGATGCTTTTCTGGAGGCTTCTTGCGGTGCTCAGAGTGGAGCACACTTCTAAGTGGGTCTGGGTGTGGGTCACGGAGATGTGGCCTTGGGGGTCCGTTCTGGTCCCTCCCCCCTCCCCTGTGGCACTGGTCCCTTCCTCTACTTCCTGGCCACCGTGAACTGAGCAGCTCTGCTCCAACATGGCCTCCCCTCATGTCTCTGAATTGAAGCCGGCTAAGTATAGATTGAAAAAGTGAACTAAATTAAATTGTTTTTCATTTAAGTTGTGGGTGTCAGGTATTATGTCCAGCAATCAGAATGCTAATATAATTTTCTAGAAGAGGGATCAGCATCCACTCACTCACTCACATGTTTATTTAATGTTTTCTGCTTTCTTTACAGTAAGCATTCATTTGAAGTCAGGAGCTCTACTTTTACTTGACGTATAATCTCAGGAAAGTTACTCAATTTCTCTAGGGCTCAAAGTTTTCATTTGAAAAATAAGAATATTTGTTTTTCTTTCTTTATACAATTCTTCCAATGATCAAATGAGAACACCCATGAAAAGTAGTTACCTGGAGATTCTGCACATGGCAACAACTATTATCATTACTATGATTAGTAGTAGATGTCTAACTCTCTGAAGTCTGTGGAATTAAATGAAGTCCTTGGAGACCACTATGGATTGTTCCTCTCTTACTCTCCCAAAGGTGTTGTAGGGTTTGGAGAACTACTGGTCCAAAAGCTTTCATCTATGGAACATCAATTTTCTTATAGGGCTATTTCTTTATTTTTCCTTTTCCCTCTCCTTTCCTCTCTTCTCTCTTTCCTTCCTCCCTGCATTCTTTCCTCTCTTTGATGGTACTGGGATTGAACCTTGCCAAGTTACAAAGCTGCTCAGGCTGGGCTCAAACTTATGACCCTCCTGCCTCAGCCTCCCAGAGTGCTCGGACTACAGGCATGAGCTACCATGCTTGGCTAGCAGTGTGCTTTTCAACTGTCCAGACTGTGATTCAACAGGACAGCTGGACCTGCAGCCTTGCTGAGATAGAGGTGGCCCCTGCAGAAAATGCCCCCTCCCTCATCACTCACTCAAAATTTCAGACTTCCCAAAGCATCATCTGCCACAGCACAAACCTGAGCCAGGAAGATAAGGGGGCAAGCACATTTAAAAGAGAGGTGGCTCATTTAAGAGCTGCTAGCTTGTGACAGGCTCATGATCAAAATCAAAGTATTCTGACTCTAAACTCAGTGTTCGTTACTTCACTGAGATCATATTCTAAAAGAGCTCCAGGTCCCAAAAGCCTTCATTCAGTGGAAAGACCACCAGAGTTTAACAGAAGGTGGGAGCAAGCCCCTCTCCCAGCCCCCCCTGCTGGGGGCGATCAGACACAGTCACAAAGCCTCAGGGTCTGCATCTATAGCATGAGCCATCCTTACTCCTGACAATTCCAGGGCTGCAGGGGGCTCATGTGAGAGAGTGGACGCTTTCTGCATACTATAAAGCTGGATGTTAGTTATCATAAATACCATATATTATGTCCAAAGAGTGGGCGGAATTTGCCCCATGTGTTCTCCAAGGAAGCCGCAGGCCTGAGATGTAGAAGTCCTGGGCCTCAGGGCAGCAAGCCGTGGGACCTGACCGGGAAAGTCACTTGACGACCCAAATCAATCTACACAGGACAGACTCTCAGGGTGGCCTGGCTCCATTCCTGCAGACCACACTGCACCAAAGCTGCACACCCTGGGCCGGAGCATGGAGCCCATCAATGTGCATGGTCCCCTTCTGATCCCCTACCCATTCATCCAGTCTAATATCAATTCCAGATAAATCAACATTTGAATGCCTTATGTGTGCAAGGAGAAAAGGAGCAAAAATGAATAGGATACACCCACTTTTTAAGGAAAATAGCTAATATTTAATAATATATCCTGAGCTCTTACTATATACAGGAACTATGCTATACTATTTCTGTTATGGCATTTTAAACCCTAATAGCTCAATAAGGCATGAATGTTCAGGATCCCTGTTTCAACCCTGAAGAAGCTGAGGCTCTGCTGAGGCTCAGGCCTACCTGAAATCTAAGAGATGAGGCCAGGATTCAAGCCAATGGCAGTCCATCCAGATCCTAATCTTTAGCCCCTATGTTCCAAGGCTTTTGTATTCCGGCGTGAACTCAGGCAAGCATCTTCTATGGGTCTCTGTCTCCCCTGATGAGTGTAACGGGTACAGGAGTGACCAAAAGCAACTGTGAATCACGTGAGAAAGGCCAAAATGTCACCCAAAGTGAGGCATGAGATGTGGCACCCAGTTCTTATTCCTCAGGAAAAGAAAGCATCAGTCATAATCCAGAGGAGTGAAGACGTGGTCAGGCTTCTGCCAGATGAGAATGGAGCTGCAGGTTTCAGAGCGGCAGAGCTAAAACCTGCCATTTCCACCATGTCAGCTCTCCCAACCAAGCAACCCCACCTACACACTCCACGCACCGCCCCAGCCAGCCTTTATGCCATGCCCCTGCCTTTCTCCATCTCCCCTTGCCTTTCTGCCCCAGAAGGCCTCTTCCGGTCCTCAGGTGTCTCCCAACACAGTGTAACAGAAAGGCTTTAACAAGCACTCAAACATTATTTCACCTAAAGGCCTTTACAACAATGGAACAGCATCTTCCTATAAGATCCTGGTCCTTGGCGAAGCGTTCCCTGTCTTCCCAACTTGCTCTGTCTCAAACGGAGGAAGAACAGTGGCCCTTTTCCATCTGAATCTTTTACAGCAGCAGATGCCAGTAAGGTTGCCTGGAGAGTCTGGAAATGCCATGTTGCCATGGTAACAGCAGACCAAGGTTGGGATGCTTTATCCCTGATGAGCTGCCCTGGCAGTAGCATGCCATGCTGCTGGTGAAATCTTCCTTGATGAATAACAACAAAAAGCCACTCATGGACAAGAAACTGCTTAGGATTAGTGCTGAGGTACAGTTCCTGCAAACACACGAGGCCAGGCCCTGGCTCTGTACTGTGGCTCACTCAGGGGTAATACGATTTCTAACTGGCTCAGCCAACAAAGCAGGCCTTTCCCCACTCCAGCCCCCAAATTACCACTTCTCTTATGTGATGCCGCCAAGCAGGGATCTGATAGTGTGGACCCTGGCAATTAGCACAGCACCCGCATTTGTTGAGAAATTAAGAGCCGCTGATTAGCCTAATTCCACGCCATTTACAGGCAGTAAGTGTCAGCCTGAGACTGACTGATCCAAATGGTGGCCCAGAGGGTGGCATGTTCATGGCTTGAGTTTGAAATGGAAGCAAGAGACTGGGGAGTCAGACAGTGAAGGAGGAGGGGAAGCGGGACTCACCTCTGGGCCTGGCTATCTGTCAGCCACTGCTTTCCCAGTCCTGCCCACCTAAGGGAACTGAAGGTCCAAACCGCGATCGTGTTGATTTCCAGGTCAATCCTCACCCAGAAATGGAGCCCATTTTCCTGTGGCAGCCTCCTGTCTGACCCCTGGTGGGAACACACAGCTACAGGACAAATGTGGCCTGAACTGAGGGACTCTGGGGCCAAAGGCCTGAGTCATACTCTAACTGCCTGCTAAGCAGACTCTCTTAACATCTTCCCAATTAAGGCCTGAATCTCCTGTCTGTCCCCTAGGTTGCTAGTTGGCTGGTGGCCTCTGAAACTTGAATGCTTGTGATATTTGGTGATTACCTTAAGACTCCTGCCATTGGACCCTTAGCTCCAAATGAGCCCTCCAGGATGCTGACTTCCTAGGATCAAAAGGGCCCCTACCTACACTTGGATGGTTAACTCAGTATCTAAATGTAGCTCCTCTGGACTTCTACGATCTTTTTCCAGTTTACTTTAAGAGGAGCCAATCTGCTTGTGTACAGTACACAGGGGTCATAACTATGTGGAGATTAGTAAACAAATATTTGCCCACAGACACTGAGGAACTTCCAAATCCCTCGAAGGAACAGGCGCTGAAGCTTGGTGGCACAGGCCTTGACAACTTCTCTAATTCAAACTCTAGCTTGCTTGAAATCAGGGCCCAGAGGCTGAGGCAAGAGGATCATAAGTGTGAGCCAGTCTGGGCAACTTACTGAAACTCTGTCTCAAAATAAAATAAAAAGGGTGGGGGCAGGGAATGTACCTCAGTGGTAGAGTGCTTGTCTAGCATGCATGGACCTGGGTTAAGTCTTCAGTACTAAAAAAATAAATAAAAGAAAGTAAGGAAAGGAAAAGAAAGAAAAGAGAAAGGAAAAGAAAGGACTGACCTAGGTCCTTCCAGTCATTCATAAAACATCTATTTTAACCTATTTGATAGGTGCCATGGTGATATAAAATGAACCAGCCCTGGCATCTGCCATCAAGGAATGCAGTTTAGGGAATTAGCAGAGATTTCTTAATGGGGGAGGATGGGCATTCCAAGTATAGGTAGAACAGTGTGAATGGAGGACAATGGAGCTTGCAGAGCTAATAATAATAATATCAGTTCTATCTGGCAGAAGAGGCAGTTCAAAAAGTAGTAGAAGGAAATAAATTTAGGATGATAGGGAAGGGGCACATCAATGCAGATGACTCAGGAAATATAATCCTCAAAAGGCCTGACTAAAGATTTTGGACTTTATTCAGCAGCCAATTGGAAGCTACTAAGACTTTGGGCAAGGGAATAGCAGAATCAGAGCTATTCAGAGGCAAAATCTGGAAAAATCATCATCATAATCACTGTCATTGTTGTGACGACAGATAACACTTATGAAGGACTTACAACATGCTGGGGACTTTTCTAAACATTTTAAACTGAATGTGGTGGAGGGCCCTTGGGAGATCAGTTTGAAGATAGAGGCAAAGTCAGGGTGAATGAGGTCTGAGCTGTCTGAGTAGCAGTGGGATGCAGAAGAGGGATGGGTGGAGAGACAACAAGGAAGCAGAACCAAGAGGCATCAGTGATGCTGCAGTGCAGAGGAGAGAAGACTGGGAGGGTGGAGGTCACAGCTTTGTCCAGGATGTGGGAGTCTTTGATTTACAGGCCTGGTAGGTAAATCTAGAATCAAAGATTCAAAGCCTAAGAACCCAGTCAAAATATCTCTCTTGTCACCTTAAGTTCAGGAAAACTTCTGAGGAAGAACATACCATGGAATACAGGCAGAACTCTTAGGACCCCCAGATAAGAAGGAAGCACTGGTTTTAAACATTTTGTGTCTCTGTCCTACAGGAACCCAAGTGAGCCCTAAGCCTCTGGGGACTCAGGCCCACAGGGGAACACAAGGGCTGCCTACTCTGAGATTACTCTTGCCCCTTGAGCCTCACACATGCCCTCTACTCAAATTAGGAGAGCATTCCACTCTGACCTACCCTCAGCCTGTGCTGTGTGGTCTTTGTCTGAGCTCAGGCAATTCCCTCCCCACAATCAGGATGATGCTCATCCATTTCTCCTGGGCCAGTTTCAAATTCTACACTAGCCTTCAAGAGAATCAGCTCAAGTCGTTTCCTTAAAAAATCAACAACCATTACTCCTTCTCTGAGTCAAGGAGAAGCCTCAGAGCAGTAAAGGAATTCGATCACTGGCCCAACTCAAAGGGCCTGGAAAAGACAAAATCCATGACCAGAATCCAAGTCCATAGCAATTCCCGCTGACAAGCCTCCCATGAGCTTCACAGCTCTGCCTTATCTCATCTGTTCATGTCACAGACCAGAGACACTGTCTGTGAAGATAATGACTTCCATGGCTCTGTGTTCTTCACAGTGCCTACCACCGACCCCTGGACTCCAGATGAATCAGGGAATTGAATCCTCAATAGCTGAGGGTTCAAGGAGACAACAGGTCCTAAGGAAAAAGCAATACACAAGTAAAGCGCGGGGGGTGGGGGGACCTCTCCTTCTAGCAATTCTTCACTGTTCTGGGATGCAAGCCAAGCCTGGCCACTGGACTTGGAGTGAGGCATTCAAAGGACACTTTCATAACCAAAAGAGATTTCTGCATCCAATATCAGGGCTCTAGTCCTGAGCCTCCTGGGAGAGCAGTCTCCAGAGCTGGCAGAAGGGGTCATGCTGAGGTCAGCCTCCACCCTTGGGGGCACTGGTTAATGGTGGTGGCAGTAACCACATTTTTCTTTTAAACTTGAATTTTCAGACCTTGGGAGCTAAAAGATCACCAAATTCAATTCCCAAATGCTTCAAATAGGAAAGTAGGGTCTCAGTAAGGAGAAAGATTTGATCAAAGCCATATGAAACATCAAGGTCCTAGCCAGGACCCACTTCCTGGTCTCTTGATCCCAGCCTAGGCCAACTTTTCTCAATTGGATCCTATGTTGATGTAGCCAGGAAGCCACCTCATGGGGTTAAATGGTCACCAAATATTTCTGCATTTTTTTAATGCTAAAACTCAATTATTGATAGACTGGTGATACAGGTTTAGAGATAATTAATGGGTTTGACTAAGGTTCCAAGTAAAGAAGCCACTTGCTTGAAATCATACAGCCACAAAAAGGGGAAGCCAAGACTGGTGCACAGATTTGTCTGGTTCCCAAGTCCCCCATTTTACCTACTACCTCAAGTTTCAGAATAGAGGAAAAACAACTGGACAGATGTTCTGAGAGGGCCTGTAAAGGAATCCATTAACACACACTTCCTGAGCCCTTCCTTTGCCTCAGGCCTTGTGCTGGGCACTGGGGACACAAAAAGAAAAGAAATCCAAGAGTCAAGAGACTATTAAGTAATTCCAGGGAGATCCTAAAGGAGCAATTATCAAGGTTGGAAAAGAAACAAACTCAGTCCTGCGAATTCTTAAAGGAACGAGGTTGCGGAACAGTCTATGAAAGGGGTGGTATGACAGAAAAGGCTGACAGCTCCTGCCTTAAGATGTAGGTGTCACCAGCCACAGACATTGTTGTACTTGGAGGGTCCAGCACAACACCTGGCACACAAAGGCCACTCGTGGAATAGCTGAGTCAATGATGAGTAAGTGAACTGGTATATATGAATAAACTGGGCTGCAGCACCTACCAAGTGGGGTCCTGGCCCCCTTCCATCTACACAGGGGCAGGAGGCAGCTGGTGAGTCCAGAAATGCTGACAGAGAAGGACAGAGCTTCCAGCCCCAACCCACTTCTCCATGGCAACAAGCTGACTGAAAACTGCACAGGAGACTGAGAAACAAGTTTTAAAATAAAGATACAAAACACTGTCAGTCTAAAATCACACATGCAAAGCAACAGCAGCCTCTTGCCTCTCAGGCCTTGGCAGGGGCACCACAATCCCGCTAAGAAAGTGCCTTCTTCTGCCCCACCTCTTCCCCTGTTGTGGGCCTGGCGCCTCCTTTCCTACTGGGCCCTCTTCTAAGGGCTGCCAGGCAGTTTCTCTTGCTCTGTCCACAGTCTGTCCTTTAAGGCATGGTGTCAAGTCTGACAAGTGACAGTACGGGCTCCACCAAGTTGCATGTGGCCAGGTCCCTACAGCACACAGGCTGCCCCCACTGGCCATGGCATGGCAGCCCTAGCCATGACTCTGTGGCTCAGGGACCAAGAAGAGAGAGCAGACACCACTCTGCTCCTGGCTCCTATGGCCCAAATCCTGCTTCAACAGCCAGGGCTCAGCTGTATTTGCCTTCATCTGCCTGGCACGACTTAATTGCACCTTCCACTGTAAATCCAAAGCCTTCTGTTTACATTTCAAATAAAATACTTACCAGTCTATTTTTCATTATACCTCTGCTTACTTATTCTGCCTCCCCACCCCCTTGTGGAGAACCTGGTATGTGATAAAGCCTCAATAAGTGTTTTCTGAATTGAGTCAACAGCATGAGAAAACATTTCCGTTTGAGTAGCTGGAGACCAGCCTCCTTGGGGTAAGGGATCCACTCCGATTCTTCCCCAGAGCCAAGGGTGCTCTGAGAGCATGAAGCATGAAGCAGTGTCACCTCCTCTCCTCTGCTAGATCACTGCCTCTCTGCCAGTGCCAGTAAGTGTCTTCCCCTCCAGCCTCATAGGTGTCAGCAGACTCAGAAGGGGACCTCAAAACACGCTGAACTAGGGATCTTGGGTTCAATTCCAGATTTATTACTTCCCATCAGTATGGGTTGAGAGAAGTCATTTTAATCTCTTTGAACCTGAATGCCCTTGCCTGGACAATGGGAATGAGCAATTGCTCCACCTCTATCCTATCTTGTGAGAACGGTGTGAGGACCAGAGATAATGAGTGGTGAAAATGGTCTGAAAGCTGTCAAGTGGTACCTGCAGAAGGGTAAAGCGAGGTCTTGTTCCCAGGTTCTTATGAGAGGTAGCTGAGGCCTAAACTTATGAAGTGACTTGCTTATGATCCCATGGGAGGTAATGACAGAGCAGAGCCCAGGTCTTCTAATTCTTGCTCTAGAACTCTCTTTACAACTTTATGTTGCCTTAGAGATCCCATCTAGGCATTCTTTGACTTTGGCAAAAGCAATTCAACATTCCATTAAAATGAGAAGTACTTTTGATCACTTGTGCAGTATAAAATCTCTGTGATGGAATACAGTCTAACTGTACTTCCAGACAGGATGCCACCCAAAGCATCCTAGACAGGGAGTTAACTCTTACACCACTACAAAGTCTTCTCTTCCAGCCTCTTAGTCACTGCTAATGAACCTATGCCAAAAAGGTCATTCTGACAGCTAAACCATTCTGTGACAGAGGCCAGGAACTCTGATAGAACAAAAGTAATGAACGCAACACTGCAAATAGGAGAGAAGCAGTTTGGGAACAACTTAGACAGGACACTGTACAGCTTCGAGCACAGGCTTCAATGGAAAACCACTACAGTACCCTAGGGCTTGGCTCAGGAAGTAGGGACTCTACTTCTCAGGATATAAAGTCAGCAAAAGCAGATCTGAGAATGACAGGAAGGCTCCACTGCTCAGGTTCTTACCGCTTCGGGGTCCACATGGAAACGGCACTGAGTGACGCTTCTTCAGACCTCCGCAAGAACTTGGAAAAGGAGGGAGGGAGGGAATATGTATCAAAGAGAAACGTCTTGGTTAAGAGCCCTAACCCTTACTGGTGTGATGGTTACTTTTATGTCAACTTGGCTAGCCTATGAAGACCAGCTGTTGGTCAAACACAGTGTAGATGTTTCTGTAGAGGTATCTTAAAAATATGATTAACATTTACAATCAATTGACTTTAGGTGGATTACTTTCCATATATAACGTGGGTGAGGCTCATTCAACCAGCTGAAGGCTTTAGGAGCAAAGTATGAGGTTTCCCAAAGAAGAAGCAATTCTGTAGCTGGATTGCTACATATTCATTTTGCTAAGTTTCCAGCCTTTAGATGCTGTACTGCAACATTAACTCTTACCCGAATCTCTATTCTGCAGCTTGCCCTATGAATTTTGGACTTGTCTGTACCTTATTACTGAATTGCTTCAATTCTGTCTGTCTCTTTCCTCCCTCTCTCTCCCTCTCTCTCTCTCTCTCTCTCTCTCTCCCATGACAGAAAAAGAAACATAGATATATCCTATTGGCTCTGCTTCTCTGGAGAACCCTGATGAATATACAAATACATGTGGGGTTGGATCTTTCCATCTAATTTACCTCATTCATTCCTCCAAATGACCTTGGGAAGAGGCTTTGCTATTTTGAGGTGTGTTTACAGATGAGGCTTGGGGAGTTAAATCACTGGGCACACATAACTCCAAAGTCATGTGTCTATCCATCTCACCATGGTGCCATGAGGAAGAAGGATTTCTCTGCAGAATGCTGAGACAGAATTGCTGGCCAACGTGAGTAGTATTGCTGGTCCCTCTGCATTCTCCTTGTGGTATGAATAGTTTTGTCCCTTCAAGTAAGATGACTTCCTTTTACAAAACGTAGTCTTTAGGATCCATATTCTTCCCTGGAATCTGTCTTGAACTTAAAGTTTTAGTCTTCAGAGATACTTCAAGGTTTCATCACTTTTAAGTGTGACCCTCAAACAGTCAGGGGAAGATGGTGTTTTGTTAGTCTATGAGTAGTCTTCCTTCTGAAGGTAAATCCAGGTGGCAGATTGTTTCTACTGGGCTCCTGCCAAGAAGTGGGGAGGTTGTGCTTGTGGATGAAATAAGGAGCCTGAAAAGGGCCGCAGTGGGGAAGGATGACTGAGCAGGGAGCCCCATGTCTTCAGTGCCAATCTGCAATCTCATGCTGCAAAGGCAGGGAACTTTCTCAAAGGCCTATCTAACACCATTGCTTCTCTATCTGAACTTCTTCCTTGGGTCTGAGGGATGAGCTCAGTGGTGGGATGTACGGTTTGTACATGAGTTTCATCTCTAACATCCAAAAAAAAAAAAGAAAGAAAATATGATCCTTCAAGGCCTACTGTAACCCAGCTCTTATCTTCTCTGGCCTCTGTCCCACCCCAAAAACAAACCTAACCAAACTGAAGTCCTGGTTACCTGGACTTTAAGATGCCCTTCCCTGTGTCCTCTCTCCAAATGAGGTGAACTCCTATTTGTCTCTGAGAGCCTATCCCAAATACTGCCTCCTTTTCCCAGACTCCTCCAGGCTTGGCCAACTTTCCTCTATGCTCCTGTCGGCTCTACACACAGTCCAGGAATAGTACTGTTCACTCACAATCTGATTAGTCAGTTTACACCATCCCCACACTACACCAGCGGCTGCCAACATATTTGAATCTGAATCTGAGAGCCTCAGGGTCTTTCCACATACAAGAGTCAAAAGCAATACTTAATGACAAAAGATCGCCATGGATTCACAAAAGCTTATAAATACAATTGTATTTTAGTCAACACAATACTCTTCCTATATTCTGGAAAACAGTGCTGCATGTAAGTGCACACAAGGATGTGAAGCCCTTGTTATGTTCTCTCAGGACTCTAAGCCAGAGTGTCGGGTTTGGAAACCACTGCTCTGGCCCAGCAAGTGTGCTTTTTTGATGATACAGAAGGAATACTCATTGTCCTATTATCTTCTACAACTGTACTAGGTACTTTGCATTTTTATCTCTTCTACATCTCAAGAAAACCTGTATTTCCCAGAGAAGAAAGCACCTTGTTTGAGGTTACACAGCAAATGAGAGGCAGAGCAGGGATTTGGTTCTTGACCTTTTACTCTGGCCCTCGGCCATCAGGGCAGGGATGAAGTTTCTAGTGCCTCACTCCCGGTGCTGTTCAGGGGGACCACATGACACAAACTCTGAGGCCCCTTCTCTACATGTCCTCAGGCCCTTTAGCTTACACCCACCCAGCCAGGGACCACCCCAGCTGCTGGCAACCACAGAGGCCCCTCACATCAAAGAGAAGGTGCTGAGCCAAACTCGAAGATCCCAAAACATGGCCCACTCTACCTGTAATGAGGGGGTCCTGCCCTGGTCCTGGACTCAAGGCTCCCTTTCTTCATTACCAGGTCCTACCTGGCTTCTTTCCCTCCCCAACTCCTATCCTTATCCACAGCAGCCTGCTGTCCTCTAACAGTTCCTTCACCATACTGAAGTCTTAATGCATGGTAATACCTAGATGATTCCCCCTCTACCACCCTTGGTAATACCTTTTGAACCAGAGATACCTTAAGATCTCTCATCAGTTTGCTACAGGAAGAAGAGAATGGGCTTCACAGTCTAGATTCAATCCCTGGTTCTGCTGCTTCCTTTTTGAATAATCTTTGGTAAATCACTTAATTTCTCAGCCTCAGGGGCCTTATCTGACAAATGAGGACAACAAATCCTACTTTATAGGGTAAATGTACAAAGGCCTTCTAATCTTGCACTGCATAGTGGGTTATTGAGCAGTAGGCCTCCAAAAGACATATTAGCATCTTAACACCCAAAATATGACCTTGTTTGGAAAAAGGGTCTTTAAGGGTGTCCTTAAGGATTTTTGAGATGAGAAGATTGTCCTAGATTATCTGGATGGGCCTTACATGTCATCATAAATGCCTAACTGCCTACCTGTGTGCCCCCTCCCCCCACCAACGCTGGGGATTGAACCCAGGACACTATGTATACTAAATACACATTCTACCACTGAGTGATATCCCAGCCACAAGTGTCCTTTCAAGAGAAAGGCAAAGGGAGATATGATGCACAGATAGAAGAGTATGCAATGTGGCCATGTTGGTAGAAATTGGAATAATGTGGCCACAAGTCAAGAATGTCGACAGCTACCAAAAGCTTAAAGAGGTTAAACAATGGATTTCCCCCAAGAGCCTCCAGAGAGCATCTTTGTAGCTGGAACAAAGTTAAACACTTTGAGATGAGGTCCATCTGAATTCTCCAGGTGGTCCCTAAATCCAATGGCAGGTATCTTTACAGGAGACAGAGGAAAAGACACAGACACACAGACAAGCCAATGAGAAGAGAAAAGCAGAGACTGGATTTCTGCAGCCACAAGCCAAGGAATGTTTAAAGCCACCAAAAGGCAGAAGACTCAAGGACAGTTCTAATCCCAGCTTCCAGAGGAAGCACAAGCCTGCTGACACCTTGATTTTGGACTTCTGGCCTCCACAAGTGAGATCATAAACACACAATAGGGTCAGGGGTGTAATTCAGTGATAGAGCTCTTGTCTAGTAAGCTCCAGACCCTGGGTTTGATCCCCAGCACTGCTACATAAAAAAACAGAGAATAAATTCCTGGCATAAGCCATTTACATTCCAGTATTTCATTATGGCAGCCCTGTGAAACTAATATGCCTATCTCCTTAGTTTATCACATAACATCTTCCATCTCCTGTCTTATACCAGAACCATACAAATCACTTACACAAAAATGCAAGCTTTAAAGTGGATCTTGTCTGCCTGAGTCACTAGAGTATTAATATCACTAGATTAGCATAGTGCCAGGTACACATTAGGTGCCCAATACATATTTCTAAAGTAATGAATGAGTTGTACTAATGCTGTGTCATGTTTCCTCATCTTTTGCTGTTCTCTCTGTCTAGAAAGCCCTCGTTCTCTTTCCCTTGAAAATACCTCTGTCCTTCAAAACGCTACTCAAACATCACCTGTTCTCTCTGTGCCTTTTCCTACCACACAGATTAATCTCTCTCCCCTCTACACTAATTCAGTTCCATGTACATTGCTCTATCACAGCATGTCTTACACTGCACTCTAATTATGTTTTTTGTGGGGGGTTTTGAGATAGGGTCTCACTATGTAGCCCAGACTGACCTCGAACTCATGTTGTACTTATATGTTCATGTGCCTTTCTTTTTGAAGAGCCTGGAGGTTCCCAGAGGCCAGGAGCTGTATGTGATTTACTATGTCTACATCCTCAGTACACAAAGCATGGAGTACAGCTAGGTATGTAGAGCATCTCCCTGCTTCCATGTATTCCAGCACTAAAGGGGCAACTTAAAGCAAAGGGTAAATCTTACTGGGCTGGGGGCTAAAGATAAGCCTACACGTTTCAGAGTCCATGAGCCTACACATTTCAGAGTCCAAATGGCCTCTGAACAGCAATCTTGGAGAGAACCTGAGGCCTGCAGAATCCTGGGGATGGTATTGTTTAATTAAACAGAGACTCAAGTCACCAGCGTCTGGCTCAGGCTGGGCCTCTGGGACCTGAGCAGGCAACATTTCATCATTAGGAGGAAAGGAGATGACAAACTCTTTCCTGAAAAAACCCAGCAGGCAGTCAGAATTACTGGACGTGGATAAATAAAGCCATTATTTCCAAATACATATCCTAGGCAGCACTAAATGCATTCCCCGTATCACAGGCAATACTAAATTTAGAACTGGCAGTTTGAGTCATATGCTGATTCCTAAAGAGAAAAACTAAATTCAAGAGGGAAAAAAATGAAGTGATATATGAAAATAAAAATGCAATCTTAGTCCATAAGAGCAAGCTGCCAAGAGAGGTGAGGGGACATTTTCTGCATAGCATTTTGGCTGAAAGGGAGCTCCAAGAGGGGAGGGGTGGGCCCTGCTGAGTATCATGGGGGCAGCAGCCCCTGGGAAGCTCAGGGTGGACTGAAGGGGCAGGGGCAGAGACTGCATTTGAGCAGTAAAGTGGAAAACATCAAGAGCTACCCCAGGGCCCACGGCACTGTCATGCCCCATCTCCCTGAGGCTGTTCCTCAACCCTACAGTGAGGCATGTCACTCTCAGGTCACTGTGAGCTCAGAGGCCTTATGTGACTGCCCAAGTCACAACTGTCAGTGAGCGGGACAGTGGACATTTAATAAACCGATTATTTTACAGTAGTTTTAAATTTACAGAAAAGTTGAAAAGATAGAGCCGAGTTCCCAAACACTCCTTCCCCAGTTTCCCCTATTGTTCACATCTTCCATCACCCACACAGCCAAGGGACCTGCAGCGTACTAGTACTAGTACATACTAGTATATTACTAGTAACTAAATGCCACACTTGATTTAGAGTCCCCCAATGTCCTTTTCCTGCTCCAGGGTCCTCTCCAGGGTACCACGTTACACACAGTTGTCATAGCTCCTTAAGCTCCTTGGCCTGTTACAGATTCTCCAATTTTCTGTTTTTGACAACCTTGTCAGTTTTGAATGCCAGGAGGTATTTTGTAGGATGTCTCTCAATTTTCTGATGCCTTACTTATGGTTAGACTAGGATTATGGGTTTGGGGGAAGAAAACTACAGAGGCGAAGTGCCCCCCATCACACTGTATCAAAGGTACATACCATCTACGTGATTACTCATTGATGAAACCTGCCCTCCTGGCCAGGATACTTTGCCCGTTTCTCCATTGTAAAGTCATCCTGCACCTGCTTCTACCCTCAAATCCTCTTTCATGCTCTGCTCTTTGAAAGCAAGCGAGGTGCTTCCGGGAGGAAGAATTGAGGCCAACCTGGAAGAATGGGTAGGATATAAGGTGTTGAAGGACATTCCAGGCAGAGGGAATTGAGAGGTGGGTGAGCGCAGGCCTTGGAGTAAGGTATTGGCAAATGGGGAGAGAAGGTTGGAAAGGTGACTAAGCCCAAACTGAGTAGTGTTCTCCAGCCCAGCAGAGGGCTCGGGCTGGTCCACAGACAGTGTGGACCATTTCCTCTTGTTGTCTTGCTCAGGATTCTGGGGGTACTTCTCAGGCTCTAAGAAGTGGGACTGTTCTTTTGCTGACTTCCAGGTCCTCATTCCTCATGGCACTCACACTCCTAGAAGCATTGTGGGGCACTTAACTCAAGATCCATTCTCTTTTTTCTTTCCTAGTACAGACTCCAAACTTTATTCAGGGTAGCCAGGTACCCAGACAAAAGATTGATTTCCCAGTCTTCATTCCAGTTAAGTGTGGCTGTGTAACTCACTTCTGGTCAATGAATTGCTGAGTGCCATTCAAGAAAAGTGACTTATACAAGGGCCTCTTTTGGTCCTTTTTCCTTTCTACTTGTTTCCTGCCTGAATATCACTGTCTAGAACTCTATTGGCCATCTCAGATCATGAGAAAACCTTAAAGATGAAATCCTATGTTAAGGATAGTAAAATAGGGAGGGAGAAATAATTGAGGTCTATGACAGATAAGCTAGATGGTCACTTTAATTGGCTTCAGAGCTGCATTAGTAAAGAACACTTATGGTTATGTCTAGGTGGGTCATGGAGGAATGACCTTGAGTCACTGTGTCTGGTCCCTGGCCCCTTCCTCTTTGGTGCTGTTCCCCTGATTTCCTGGCTGCAGTGAAGTGAGCAGCTTTGCTCTATCACACCCTTCCACCATGATGTCCCTGCCTTGGATCTAGCCAACCATGGACTGAATCCCCTGAGACTGTGAACCACATTCAACCTCTCCTTGATTGGCAGGTGTCAGGTGTTTTGTTCAGCAACAGAGAATCTGACTAATACACAGTCCTTGATATCACATATGTGAATGTGTTAGTCTGCTCAGAGTGCCATAGCAAAATACCAAATGCTAGGTGGCTGAAACAACAGAAATTAGTTTTCTCACAGTTCTGGAAGCTTGAAGTCCAAGATCAAGGTTCCTTCAGAAGAAGAGGAGAGAGAGGGAGAGAGGCTTCTCTTTCTGGCCTGGAGATGGCCATCTTCTTATTGTGAACTCTCACAGCCTCTTCTCTATGCCCATAAGGGTGGGGGATGGGGTGGGGTGTGAGCTTGGGGAATGTACCAGATTAAGGCTCTACCCTGATGGGCTCTCTCACTTAACCCTTACCTCCTCACAGACGCTATCTCCAAATAAGGGTCACATTAGGGGTCAGGGCTTCAACCTGTGAAATGGTGGTGGCGATGGGGGTAGCAACTCAGCCCATAACACTAAAGGAAAACCGACTTCTTTTTTGTTTAAGCCATTATTATATCACTGGAATGTGCATACAATTCCTTCATTATAGACTCCCAAAGTCCAAGGAACATCTTCTAAGCCTTCTACCTTGATGGTCTTCTGAGCTGGAAGTCCAAAGGAAAGTACCAAAGACACTACTTTTTAAGTTATTTTTTATTCATGACCTATTGATACCTTTCATTCATTCAAATGATAATCAATTATTGCATATTTATTGCATTCTAGATACCAGGTAATGTGCTGGGGACACTACGATAAATAAACATGGTCCTGGACTTCTAGGAACTTACAGTCTTTACTGATCTACTTAAACTCATCTCTCTCCAAAGGGCATTCCTGTAATACAGTAAATAAATGGAAATGGAAATTCAAAAGCATGGAAAGGAGGAACATCCACATGCCAGCCCATGAAGTTTACATGCATGTTGTGACTGAGCAGCCAAATTGGCTGAGGCGTCCCTCCCAGGGACCCACGTGCTATTTTCTCTGAGTATGTACTTCATTACCCTTCCCTAATAAAACCTGCCTATGGTTCTCAAAAACAAACCAAACAAACAAAAATCCAAACTAGCTTTGAACTTCCTAGCAACCACAGCAAAAAATCAAACGATATGACTTGGTTCTTATTTGCTGAAAAGAGAATGAATCCCAATCACTCATGGAAATTGAATGTAAGCATTTTGTTTTCTGAACAAACTCTGCTCAGTGCTTCTAGATACCTTGAATGTCCTGGAAAGCATCATTTTTTGACAAAATTCTAACTGATGATTACCCTAAATTATACACACAGTTCATTAGTTCTTATTTACCCATCCAATAATGCCAGAGTGTTCTCTCGGTTTGTACACCTAGTTTCAGTTTCCTCTTCTAGAGGGTTCATTGAAGAGTGTGAGTGATCACTTCAAGATGGTACGAAGAAAGAGAACTAGCCAAACCAGAAAGTTATGAAGTTTGGATGTTAGGTGCATAATTTTAAGAAAAAAACAGCAAGAAGGTGTGAACTCTGTGGTCCTTTCTCTGGGAAAGGCCAGAGTAGATGGAAAGATGAAGCACAGAATAAAATTGGTATGATTCACCCACAGAGCTCTTTGCCACTGTATCACAGCAACTTATGAAAGGAGTATGGGTTTGAATCCCAGCTGTGGTACTATGCTGAGGGTAGTTTTGTAATTTGGGGGTGTTAGCAGTTGAGAGCCTGTTTGCTTATACAGAATGAGGATGATATCTACATAATAATGTCTTCCGTGGTGTAATAACAATAATAACCAAATACATATAAAGGCCTTATGTAGTTGACATGAATTTTCTCATTTAATCTGTACTATACACTAGATGCTATTGAAGAATACAGAAACTGCTATTTTCTCCCCAAAGCTATCCCAAGCAATATCCTTTGTTATTTTTGGAAGAAATGTACTAGTCCTTAGAAGGCTCTTTGCCAGATCTGTCCCATGCAAAGCAGCTTTACTGACACCCGTTTTGGAACCATCTGCAATGCTGAAAGTTCACTGCAACACTTTCAGACCTTTAACTTTGTTCCAATAGGAATATGAAAAACTCACAGAAAGTCCTTCCACGGGCCCTTTATAACCTCCATTTGCAGTAGAAGAAAGATGATGAACTGAAACACTACTCAAAATACAGTGATCAGCCTGGGAGGAGGGATGAATGGAGAGCTAGTGTTTAATGGGTCCAGAGTTTCAGCACAAGATGAAAAAAATTCTGGAGACAGGTGCATAACTCACTGGTAGAGCATGTGCTTAGTACATGCAAGGCATCGGGTTCAACCCTCAGCACCTCAAAAACAATTCTGGAGATGGATGGCGGTTGCACAAAAATATGAATAAACTTAATGCCAATGAAATACATACTTAAAGTGATAAATTTCATGATGTTGATTTATCCACAATAAAAGCAATAGTAAAAATGATGACGATGATAATAAACAAATAATCCAAGGTGCTGAGAGGAAGTAAAAACAATATATGATGGAGAACATATGAAAAATCCAGCATTTGGGAGGCTGAGGCAGGAGGATAGCCACACATTTGAGGCCAGCCCGGGCTACCCATTGAGTCCAAGGCCAGCCTGAACTACACAGCAAAACTTCGTTCTGTAGGCAAAAGTTTCAAGGCTGGGCCAGGCACGGTAGCACGCCCTATAATCCCAGCTACTGGTGAGGCTGAGGCAGGAGGATCAAAAGTTTGAAGCCAGCCTGGAAAACTCAGCAAGACCCTGTCTGAAGGGAAGGGAAGGGAAGCGAAGGGAAGGGAAGGGAAGGGGAGGGGAGGGGAAGGGAAAAGCTCTTGGGTTATGGGATAATGATAACACTACCCATTATTTATCAACACATCATATATAGGCACTTTACCTACATAATCTAGTCTTCATTAGGGCCCAGCAAAGCATTCTTTGCCCAGAGAGATCAGGCAACCAGCCTAGGATTAGACACCTAGAAGGCAGCAGAGACAGATTTGAATCCAGCCAATATTCTCCCTTTTGAACCATGCTGCTTTTGATTCACATACTGGCTAGATGACAGGATCTAAAATGCTGAAAAAAATTTTCAAGCCTAAGAGTCCTGGCTAACGAATTGGGATATCGAGGATAGGAAGGTCAGATGTCCATCTTTTCAAAGGTTCCCTGCACTGCCAGGGCATGTGGGTAAACCTGAGCCTCGGACCAGGCCCTCTGCACACCAGAGGGCTAAGGGGAAACGGGAAGACATCTGAGGCCAGAACTAGCACCAATACCAGGGTGAAGCTCCCAGGGAGCTCCACTGGGGCCCATGGACCACTCACGTCTGTGATGGCTGGAGAGGGAGCCGCCAGACAACAGAGAACACAGCCAGCTCCAAATGCGGCAAGAGGCTGGAAGTGTCTCTCCCCACAGTGTAGTCACCATATCCCACCAGAGAAATTCTGAATAGGGTAAGGAAGGAAGAGAACCAAACAGAAGAAGAGTCGGGGGAGGCAGCTCTGAAGTCTGTGTCTTCTGCTCAAATCCCGTCCGTTTGTTCTCTTGGTGAACGCAGATCCACAGCTGCTCATGATGGCTCTCTGTGCCCTCAGAAGGCTCCTGGCATCACCTTCTGCTCTTCAGTGACCTCTCTACCTTCACTGAATCCCATCCTCCAGGGAAATGTGGATTTGGGGATGATCCTTGGGTTGAACTTAGTGTCACAAGCAACCAGATAACAAAGATACCAGGCTAGAATCAGGAGTCGGGGCAGGAAAATCGGTCTTTTGGAATGCTAGCTATTGAGCAGAGGCCCTCTAGACACCAACTCTGCTTTTTCTCCACTGGACAAAGACGTAGACTTTGCTTCAAAAAGCAGGAAAGCTTTTTGTAGGAGATGTTTATAAACATTATTTTAAAAGAAAACATAGAAATTGTTGTAAGTTCTTCAACACTGATGAGACAAGCCCTGCTGTGATGCAGCAAGAAGTAGAGGACTCCTGGAAGCAACAGGACTTGACTCTGCATGGACAATGTCACTAGCAGCTATGTGACGGGGTGGAGCTGAGGTTCCCCTTATCTGCTCTCATTCTGCCATGACTCCCTGAGTAATGAAGCAAGTAACTTGACACAGTTTGATCCCGCAAAGTGTGTCACGATCTCTTTCCACTAATCTGCAGATTCTTACTGCATTTCTCCTTTAAGAACTTCCCCTAGGCGTATAAGCTGGGACCCACTTGTGTGAGCGCAAGGCTCTCCCATACTGGCAGCAGGTGCCACTGCCCAGAAGGGCCCCAGGAATGCCACGGAGGGCCACGGCTGATGGCACGGCCATGCAGGTCCAGTGGGAGGCAGCTGCTCCACTCCACAAGCTTGGCTGTCGCCTGCTCACTTCAAGTAGAGGATCCGGCACTTATTTTAGGCCCTTATAAATAATACATTTTGTCATCTTGATTCTTCAAGGCTATTTTTTCCTCTTTGGGAAAACCGCTTTTACTCTATGAGACAAGCGTTGTTCATAAATCAAGAGGAGTGCAAGTGACCGAAGCCTGAGTTCCTGACTTCACAAGAAGTGGGCAGCCCCAAACCTGATTAGTCAAAGAAGAACCTGGCCTCATATAGAAAGATGATCTTATTTTAAAGATGAAAATCCTCTCTGATTCCTGATCTCTGACCCTGAAAGTCCTAGTTTATAAGCCATAAACAACACATTTAGTCCTTGCCTCTCTGGGCGTCCCTACTCCCTTGTTAAATGCTGAGGGTTCTCCCCATCTGTAAAATGGGGATGAGGGTACAAGTCATGTACAGTTGCTCAAGTGTCTGGCATAAAGTCAAGGCCCAGAATGTGAGCTCAGCTTTAACTGTTCTTGCCCCTTTCAATTCCCGAAAGAAGATACAGTTGTATCTTGAAAAAGTATCACATTTTTCCCTCTTCATAACCAAGAACCACTGAAGAAGTGCTCTCCAGTGAATAGGGCTGGAGGAAACCCAGCAGTACAGCAGACAGAATACTGAGCATGGAATCAGAAAGAATGGGCTTGAACATGGCTGGGCTATTTGTTACAGGACAGTGAGTTCCTTAATCTCCTTGGGCTTCAATTTCCTAATCAATAAATGGAGATAAACCACAAACTTCATAGTCTCTCTCAAACTTGTAATGAGCATATGAATTGTCAGGGGAGAGTTAAGATGCAAATTCTGCCTCAGCAGGTCTCTGCATTTCTAATGAAGGCCTGCCAAGGCCACTGGGGTGTGGATCTCCTTTGAGAAGAAAGGACAGGGGCGGGCAGGGCACTTACAAGTTGTGAAGGGCTATGCCATTAAATATTGCTTTACCTTAAAAAACAAAGATGGCCATTCTTAGAGTAAATTAACTGGACCATGTATTAACCTTGTATCTCTTATTGATAAGCAAATTAGCGATTATCTAGAAAAATAACAAGGGGTAGGACAAACCAGTTGTTGATAATCATCCTGGCCAACCACTACTTAAAACAAAACATACAACAAACCAACAAAGCACAACACCTCTTCTATCAGCTGGCTGATGTAAAAAGCAAACACCCAAACAAATAAATAAATCTCCAATACAGTTTAAAACCACTTTGGATTAAAACTTTGGGAGATAGCCATGTAAACCAAGCCCTTGTTAAAAAAGCAATGTTTTGAATCCAAGGGTTTATGTTTTGGCTTATAGTGTGTGACAGTTTAGACCAAGAATGACTCCCAAAAATGCTCCAGTGCTCAGAGATGTGGCTTTTGGAAGGTTGTTAGGAGGCTGGGCCTGTTCAGAAGAGGTCACTCCCTGTACTGTTTCTAGTACTGCTCTTTACTGAATTGCCACAGTGGGTTCTGTTTGGTGAGCTATTTCAAAGAAAGGGTACAAATCCCAAATAAATGTATCAAATATAGTACCTTCATTAGTTCCCAAACTGAATGCCCTTGTAATTTGTTGTTGTTGTTCCTCTTGCTCCTTCCAGGTCCTATGTCCTCAGAAACATGATCCATTTACCAGCCTCTATTCTGGCTTCATGGTTTTACACCCGGGATCTTGGAACTGCCATCATCACCTGTGTGTCCCTGGGGCTGGGTTCCCCTGCAGGCTCTGGGAGGTGCTGTGCAAATGTCTGGCCTCCCATCCCATGACTCTAGGCTTAGAACCAGAGTCCTCAGATGATCTCACCACATGCTGAGCTCCACAGCAGGTCATGTGCTCAGCTTTGGGCCAGAGGAGGGCACTGGGCTGGGCCGCAATTGCTGCAGACCTGGAGCTAGACTCACCTCAGGAGCATTAAAACACAGATACCTGGGCTCTATCTTATTATATGTTTTGAATCAGAACCTCTGGAGGTGTGGGCTATAAATTAGTATATTTTGTCAAGTTCCCCTGAGTGATTCTTTTTTTTTTTTTTGGTACTGGGGATCAAACTCAGGTCCTTGTGCTTTCGAGGCAGGCGGCAGAACCGCAGAGCTAAATCCCTGGCCCTTTCCTGAGTGATTCTTATTTACCTAAAGTTTGAGACTCTGACTTAGATCACTTAACATTTTTTTTCCTTGTTTGAAAATGAGGCAATTATATCTTGAAAATAGAAAAGCACTTTGGAAAAATGCTACAAGTTTATATTATTATTGTATACTATTAAAGTTTACAGACTTGGAATAAAGAAACTTTGAAACATTTTTCAAACTAAAATACACTAAAAATTGGTAAAATGGTAGAGCTCACACTTGAAAAATATGTTTACTGACTGAATGAATACATGAGTGGACACCTCCAGGAAAAGATAAGCCCCGAAGAAAGGTCTTTTAACCTGTCTCTTCAATATCCCCTACCTCATGGATTCAATCAGCGTCATTCACTGGAAGCCTGTTGTGTGCCAGGGCTCCGTGCCAGGCTGAGGCAGAAGAGATAAATACGATATGGTCTCCGACTTCAAGGGCTTGGAAATCAGTATGAAAATGTCCAATATGATACGATAAGCATTTGCTCCAGGGTGGGCAAGAGTGTGGGAATTAGTGTTTTAGTGACAGAAGCAGGAACCAGTTCTCTCTGGGATTATCAGGAAAGTTGTCATCCAAGGAGGAAAAGCCTACGACTTGTCCAAGAAGGAAGGGCTCTGGTTCTAAGCTTAGAGTCACGGGATGGGAGGCCAGACATTTGCACAGCACCTCCCAGAGCCTGCAGGGGAACCCAGCCCCAGGAACACACAGGTGATGATGGCAGTTCCAAGATCCCGGGTGTAAAACCATGAAGCCAGAATAGAGGCTGGTAAATGGATCATGTTTCTGAGGACACAGGACCTGGAAGGAGCAAGAGGAACAACAACAACAAATTACAAGGGCATTCAGTTTGGGAACTAATGAAGGTACTATATTTGATACATTTATTTGGGATTTGTACCCTTTCTTTGAAATAGCTCACCAAACAGAACCCACTGTGGCAATTCAGTAAAGAGCAGTACCAGAGACAGTACAGGGAGACTCCTCCCTCCTGTCTGCCTCCACACCCCTGCCCTGCTGACTAGACCTCTGTGTGTTCCTCCACCAGCCCGTTCCTTTCTATCCCACTGCCTGAATCTGAACTAATGACCTCCTGCATTAGCTTTCATTAGAACTATCAAAGTCTTGTCCGATGCTCTCCCTGACTCTTGCCTGTCCTCTTCTCTCCATCGACCTCCCCTAGAAAGCCTCATCATCCTCCCAGGATGACCAGAGCATAAAAGACCACCGTATTTGGAGCCAGAAGAGCTGGTTAAGACTCTGTGCCACCACATATTAGTTGTTTGGCCTTAGATTAGTAATTTCCTCTTTGAGATCCAGTCTTTATTTGTAAGTAGAGTACTAGAAGAGGTCTTATCTGAATCCTTTCCAATGCTAGGATTTCATGTCACATTGTGCTTAAAAACTATTAGTGAATTCTTATTGCCTACAGAATTAAATATATAAATATATAAATACCTGAAACGGGGGAGACCCACTGCAATGATCTGGTCTCAGCTTTTATTAAATATTTTTATTAAGTATTTATTAAGTTTCACCATAGTGAAACTGAAGTATTCCCATTTTTCTAAACACACCTGGAGTTTTTGCTTCCTCAATGCTTTTGCCATGGTTTTATGACAGAAACTCTACTATGGCTATTTTCAATGTGTATGATCCCTACATTTTTCAACATCCAAACCACAGAAAGCTCCCTTAGATTTTCATTTCATTTCCCTAGCCTAAAAACAAGCTCCTCTCCCCTGACCCCTCTCATATTTATCCCAGCTGGTATCACAGTGCCCCCTGGGCCTGGTTCACACAGCCTACTGTCAGCTCCTTGAACCAAGGCCTGTGTGTATCTCCTACTCTTTTAGCACAGGGTCCTGTTCAGAGAAAAGTTTGACAACAAATTGTTGGGAAAATGTGAGAAAGAGAATGTGTTAGTCAGCTTTCCATTGCTGTGACAAAATGCCTAAGAAAATCAACTTGAAAGGCAAGACTTATTTTGGCTCATGGGTTTGAGGTTTCAGTCTGAGCCTCTGGCTCCATTACTTTGGGCCTGAAGCAAAGCAGAGGCATCATGGTTAAAGGGCATGGTGGAGGAAAGCCACTCCCCCCGTGGCAGCCAGAAAGGAAGAAGGTGGATCAGCCTGTCTGTCCTATATGCCAGTCATCGCTGGACACACCCTCACACACACCAAGCCCAGGCACAGCCAGAAGTGTGCTTTATTAATTTCCCAGGGATCTAACAATTCAATCAAGTTGATGTTCAAGATTAACCACTACAGAAGATGATCCTATTTTCATTAGATCCTGAATTTAAGTGCCAACTTAAAGCAGAAAGGGTCACACATGGGACAAATAATTTCTAGTGTTGCAAAAGAAGGAATACAAATTCTCCTGCTGCAGTGAACAACTTTTTCTGGAAATCAATTCCAAGGATGCAAGACATAAAAAAAAGTGCCATCAAGCTTGGCAATGCAGTGTGCACATTGCTCGTGAAGGTCTGTGTTATGGCCTGTGTCTAGATGTCTCCCCAAAGCCTCATGCAGTCATAGGTGGGGCTTTTTAGAGGTGGCTGGATCTGGAGTATGTGATGCTTGCATCAAAGGTATGTGATTACCAAATCAGTCCACTGATTGGTCTGGCATATTCCTGGGTAGGATTAAGGTGGTTTGGCATATTCCTGGGTAAGATTAAGGGTAACCTACCCTGGGTGTGAGTGCTACCCACCCTAAGGGCATGTATCCTGGCTAAAATATAAGGGACAGAAAGAGGATCCCTGCTTGTCCCTTGTTTGCTGCCTTCTGCCTGCTTGAACTATTTCTCCTCTACAATGCCTCTCTGCCATGCCACCCTGCCTTGGACCCAGCCAACTATGAACTGAAACCTCTATGAACTATGAACCAAATAAACCTTTCCTCCTTTACTTGGGGTTTTGGGTATTTTGTTCCAACAGTGAAAAAAGTAACTAAGCCAGCCTGAGATGATTCTTGTGTCCAAAGCTAGCTTGGGATAAGGTGTTCAACCTGGGGCTGGAAGTTGACTGGGAGTGCCAGGCTGCTGCAGAGCATACCTCGTGGGCACAACAGCTCAGCCTGAATTCTAAGCACCACAAGGTTTTGGTGAGAGGCAGACTTCATGCCTGTAGGGTTGTTTGGAAGAAATTTCCTTCTCTGACCACTCTTAGCCTTGGATCTGGACTGCCTCAGCTTATTCTCTGCCCACCTGGGTCACAGTGAAGTGGTATGTTTTATCTCCCAGACTAGATCGTCAGTTCCTGCCTGGAAGGATCTGAATCTTGTTCATCTTCTACCTCCCTCATGCTTAACACAAAGCTCTGCTCATAGCAGATGTCAATAAATGTTCTCTGGATGGATGCTCAAATGCAGATCAAATTGACTCAAATACCAATTAAAACCCCCTGTCAGGAAGACAAGATTTAATTCATTTTTTTTTCCTACCAAAAGAACAATCTTGTTGTTTAATATAACCTAATACATTTTCTTCACAACTCTGAGACAGATGCAGGTTCTGTTTTTAGAAGGCATATCTGATTTTAAATGCTTGATTTTTATATTTTATTCTGATTAAATCTGAGGCATATCAGAATAAGTGATAACCTGGTTTGCTCTGAACCATTCCACACATCATCCTAGTATGATCAGCCCTTTCCACCTCTAGGTCTCTGTTCTCATTGCTCCCTCTGCCTGGAATGCTCTTGCCTTGGTTTTTCATTTCAGATCTGCTATGGTTTGAATGGGCCCCCAACAAGGGATGTGTTCAAAACCCAATCCCCAATGCAGCGGTGTTGGGAGGTGGGGCTGAATAGAAGGTATTTGGGTCACGAGGGCTTCGCTGTGATGGATAAGTTAATGCCAATTATAAAAGAGGTGGATTTCAGTCTCTTCCTCTCTCTCATCTTTTCTCTGCCTTTCCACCATGGGATGAGGCAGCAAGAAGGCCCCTGCCAGATGCCAGCCTCTTAATCCTGGACTTCTCAACCTTTAGAATTCTGAAGAGATAAATTTCTGTTCATTATATACTATCCAGTGTCTAGTGTTCTGTCACAGTAGCACAAAACAGACAGACAAGATCTCAGCTCAAAATGCCTCCTCCTCAGGCAGTCCTTGCCTGACCATTCTATCCAAAATACACAAAACACCTCCAGTTACTCACTATCCTAGAGCCCTACTTATTTCACGGCACTAAAAATCTGAAGCTATCTTCCTGATCCACTTGTTTATATTTTTATCTACTCATACTAGAATGTGAACTCCCTGGGAGTTTCATGAATGACAAGACCTGTCTGTTCCCTTCACAGCCATATCTGCGTCTAATGTAGGGCCTGCCTAAGAGTAATTGCTAAATAAATAAATGTTTATTGAAATCCAAATGAATACATTTTGGAAGATCTCCAAATATGAGTCTCCTGTTTTTTCCCATGACCTGTGACACAGTCTCTTTAAACATTAAAGCATAGCACGCTTGGGAGCCTAACACCAGAAGCCAGATCTGGGTTCCAGGTCACTCCTATTCCTGGCTTCACATCAAAGAGTCCAAGCAAAACATAAAGATAAAGGAAAGCATCTGCATTTGCCTTGGAGCAAGTCTAAGGAAAAGGGGAAAACTCTCTGACTGGTGAGCCAGGGCAGGCTTTAGCGTTCCAGGGACACAGCACGGGCAAATGTCAGGGGTGTGAAGCAGCAAGCTGGGGAAGGATGATGTTTCCTGAGCTGCAAAAGACTAAACAGGTGCTACGTGGAAGAGAGCTCAGAAGAGCAGCGTGAAGTGGCCTCTGGGGGGTGTGATGGAGAAAGCTACGGAGAGGACTTAGGCATGACCTCAGCTTCTAAATGTGTTCCGTGGATGCAGTGGAAAGACTGCTAAAGCAGGAGGCGGAGAAGACTAAAGAAAGAAAACAAGCCTTGACCAAGCACCTCCTCTGTGCCAGGCGTATACATACTGCCTCATTCGGTCCTTACCACCACCTTTCCAGAGGGAGATTAATATGGTCATATTATGGAGGAACTGGGGCTCAGGGGAAGTTACTTTAATCCATAAATACCCTGTGTAGGTTTAATATGAGAATCCAGTGAGACACAGTGTAGACCACCTACCACCAGGCCAGGTGTTTAAAAAATTTTACTATTATTATTATTAACCACATAGAATATTAATAAATAGTTTGCCCATGGTCACACAGCTCATGAATGCTATAGATAGGATGCAAATGATGGATGGTGCTTTCACCGTGTAAAGGCTGCCCCTCAGAGCACTAGGACTTGCCAATAATTAGCTGTGTGACCTCAGACAAAGTACTGTATCTTGCATATCTATGTTCTTGTACTCCGAATAAAGAGGCCAGGAACTCTCCACTACAGAGCCCACACGAATGTTGGTTGGAGAAAATAAACAGTAAATGTGAATTCACACTGTGTGTACAGATAAGAACTATGCCGACCATGGTGGATACCCTGAATAGAGACAGTGTTTTCAGGTTGGCATGGTGTGCTAGGCAGTGACATATGAAGTTAGAACCTTGCTCGGGGTGTCAAAGGGTTTTGCAGACAACTGGCCTTTAGTTTAGAGTGATTGTGACAGCCCCAGTAAAAGGCTAGTCTCTGCCTTGCTAGTGCTCTCAGGAAAATAAAAACAGTGTGAATCTCCAGAGACAAAGAAATGTGCTTCAAGATTTTATCCAACATAGTAGAAAAATAATTTCTCATAAAATCAGCTTTAGGAAAGAGCTGACATGGGAAAGGGACACAGCCAAAATCTTTCCGAGAGTCAGATTGCAAGCAACATGCCACCCTCGGCACCTGAAAGGATTTCTCCATAATGAAGACTGCGTCCTTTGAGGGAAACTTAAGCTGGGTGGGCTGTTTGCTGAGAGGGTGTCAGTCCTCAGACAGAAGCAGGACAGTGTGTCCTAGCCATTGCAGGCTGCCAATGAGTTGACACACGCCTTGCATTTGTGCTCTGGGGAGGCATGGATGTTCTCCCTGCACAGAGCATGTGGACCCAAGCCACGCAGAGCCCACAGAACTGCCAGCTGATGAGAAGCACCACAAGCAAGCAGCTCTTCTCCTTACATCTTGGGCTGCTGGCTGCAAGGCTTAACTCATCTGATCCCTATACACACAAAACCTGCAAGGTATTATGAACCTGGTTTTATGGACTAGGAAAAGGGGGTTCACAGAGCAACTTGCATGTACCTAGAAGAAGGGGAGCTAGGATTTAGGCTCAGAACTTCTGACTTCAAGGACACATCAGCTGTTGGCAGATTTTCCTCAGGCTGACATACTCCTCAAGATGCAAAGTAAAGCCAAGGAAGAAAGAATCTTAGGGTTAGGATTCTCAGCCCACCGTAGGCAGGAGTCCCTCTTTCCCCTGACTCATGGCCATTAGCCTCTGCAGGGACACCTAACAGAGTACCATCTGGTCCACTTATAAGAAGACCTATATTAGGGCCAGGGATTTAGCTCAGGGCTTCTGCCTCCTGCCTCAAAAGCACAAGGACCAGAGTTCAATCCCTGGTACTAAACAAACAAACAAAAAAAAACCTATGTTCCACTAACATAGGGAATGGTAGCTTCCCCTGAATACCTAAATTGGCATAAATATTTTTACCCTCACTACACTGCATTTTAAATGTACTAAAGGACTTTAAAAAGGCGATCACGTTCCCTTTCAAGATGTTAATCACTGTTCCAAATTCATGTGGCTTGAGTTTAGATTTTCACAAGGCAAATGTTTTCAGAGCACATATCTATCCACGCGGGTAGTCACAGGTCCTAGCACACGGTGCCAGGCTAGATGAGTTACTCTTGCCCAGGCCTCTCCCTGCCCACTGATCCAGCTGTCCTCAGCCATTCTGTAGGAGGACACAAAGCTGGCCCTGCCACTTCTCTCACCCTCATTGGCTCACCTGGACACAAAAAGATGCTTTCAGGCAACAAATCAGAGCATATGGCATGGTGGAGGAGAGCTCAGAGTGCCCAGCTGAGCCCTGTTCAAAGTGGAGAACTGGCATTGATGTTACTATCTAGGGGACTCTGGGACAGAGAGGCCTCCAGGGACATCTGTAGAAGGAGCCCCTGAGAAACCAACCCTCTGTATTCAAGGACATGTCCCCATGATAAGAGTCAGCACCTCAGCATCCTACAGACTTAGTATTCAGAGAAAGGCCAGCATCCTGCTCGGCTTCTCTAACCTCGTACAGATAGCAATGCCAGATGGGTTCTGGGAGGTGTCACTGCCCAAAGAACCAGGGGTCCTTTCTGAACTGATACTGGGCTTGCCACTTGTAATTTACTTTAATAGCAAATATTTAATTAATCAGCTAATAAAGTACAAACGTAACTATCTCACCCACTGATGTGGATAAAACATCTTGGCATGCATCAATATCTGAATTGCTTCCCCTAAAGATGCAGACTCTTCGGGGACTGCTTATATACCCCCTTAAGCTGATTCTCCATGGGTCCCTTTTCAGGATATTCTAGAAGGAAAGAGAACCAGGAAGTGTGGGAGGAAAACCTCGAGTCCTTAGACAAACTGGACTAAACAAGCCTGACAGAGAGCCTGGATTTGGGTCAGACATCCAAGGATGTTCCAGGACCATTATGTGCTACTCTTGGTGGCCTTAAGCATGGAACTTTATACTTAGATGTCTGAAAGGCACTTCAAGTACAATGTGTTCCAATCCTGATGAAGATTTCTCTACTCAAACTTGGTCACCTTTCATATTTTCTTAGGCAGGGCTACAATCCATTCATGCATCTAGAAACCTGGGGTTTGTCCTTTATATCCTCTGTTTCTTCACCGCTATATCCAACCCATCATCAAGTCTCCCAATTTTATGCTTTCAAATCACGTTTTCCTTCTCATCTCCAGCAACACGACCTTAGCCCTGCCAGGCACTGATTCTTCCCAAGACTAACACAAAACTTCCTCTTAACCAGCCTCCCCACACCCACTCTCGTACCCTTCATCCATGCTCAAGGCCATGGAGCAACTGGTTATTCTGTAAATACCAAACTGACCTTAGTGCTCTCCAGGTGTGTCTCACACGTATACCCTCCTCTGCTCCAAATCCTTCAATGGTCATCATGGGCTTACAATAAAAAGGGGAAAAATCCTTACCAAGGCCTAACAAGGCCTACCAGGACCTGGCCTTCCTCTCCAGCTTCTCCTCAGCACTCACTCACAGGGGCTGCAACGGTCCACACGCATAGGAAGCTCTTCCCGGCTCTACCCACTCCCTTCACCTTACTGACTCCTAATGGTCTTCCTGCTCTCAGCTCAGATGTCACTTCCTCAGTGAAGCTATGCTCAATCACCTGAAGGTCAGAACCCTGTTGTACAGTATACACTCTCATGGCACCTTGTCCCTTTCTTTCATAGCATTTCTCCTAGTTTGTAATTTTATGTGACTGATGTGACTGTTTTTGTTTGTTTGTTTGTTTTGGTTTTTTTGTTTTCCAGTACCAGGAACTGAACTCAGGACCTGGCGCTTGCCAGGCAGGCACAGCACCACTAAGCTAAATGCCCAGCCCTGTGTGACTGTTTTAATGGTATCTGATTTCTCCATAAGATTGCTGACAGTAAGGATTCTTGAAGGGAAGAATCATGTCTGTTTTATCATCATAGTATCTCCAGCTTTTAGCACAAGGCCTGACACACAGTAAGTCAATAACAATCTGAGTGAATAAATAAACTGCTGCTCTTCTCTGAGTTTACTTCAAAAAATCATACCAGGTCCTTCTCTAATATCTGACATTCCTGACATTCCTGAGGTTCTCTGGAGTCTGCCTTAGGCTAATAGAAACATAATTTTTTTGCCAACTCTCTTCATCCCCCTCATAGCCACTAACATGACCTATCTTCTATGGATGACAAGACCATGGCATTGCCATTGCTATAGTTTGGATCTGGAATGTTCCCCAAAGGCCTATGTGTTAAAGGCCAACTGAGAACATGGTCCTCAGGTGGTGCTGTTGGAAGGTGGTGGAACTTTTAAGAGGCAGGGCCTACTGGGAGGAAGTTAGGTCACTGGAGACCCATGTGCCCTTTAAGATGGAGACACCAGGACAGGTGTGGGCGAGCCCCCCCCCCTCCTCTCTCTCCCTCCCTCCCTCCCTCCCTCCCTGCTTCCTGGCTGCCATTAGGTAAGTAGCTTTATCTAATAATAGATACCACTTTATCTAATTATAGATACCACTGTATCTCCCCACCATGGTGTACTGCTTTGTCACAGGCCCAAAAGTGATGGGGCCAATGGACCACGGACTAAAACCAGAAGCCAAAATAAACCTTTCCTCATTTAAAACTGACTATCTCAAGTGCTTTTTTCACGGTAATGGGGAGCTAACAGCCACCATTGCCTTCGTCATCACAGTTACATTTATTGAGGATTTACTTACCACAGGCACTATGGTGAGTACCATGCTTTCGGTATGCACTTAATCCTCACGGTACCAGGAGCTATACATTACCATCTCTAGTTTTCTGAGTAAGAAGCAGACACAGAGAGAACTTGCTGATGTGATGGGGCCAGGATCTAGACCCTGGCTGAACTTTAAAGACTACAGTCTTAATCACAAACCACTGCCTAAAAACAGACTAATGATGCCTACTCGTACTGACATCATAAGGATTCAAGCACAGTCACTCTTGTTGTTATTGTGGTGCTGGAGGCATTGTGGGGAGGGTTAAGCACTTGCCATTTTGCTCAGAAGAAAACTAATGTGGCTGCCCTTCCAGGGTTGAAACAGCTGGACTGGTTTGAAAAAGAGACTTTTCATGAAAAGCAGCATGCTGCGGCAGTTCCAACACAGTGTACAGAGAGGGGTTGTTATAAAACTAATGCAAAGATCTCCAGCCCTGGGAACAAGCAGTTCATAATGAACTTAGATTTCTCATGGCAAGCTCAGACATCAGGCCTGCATGGGGAACCCAAACTTAAAATAGTTTTTTGAAATTCTTTTGCTATTTCTCTTTCAGCCTCCCTGTCACATACAGTTACAGATTGAATACATGACACTTGGAAGCAGGAAATTTTGCTTGAATTCTGATGTGCACAGGATTGAGCAAGGGGACCCATTAAGGTACCCGGGCCTCAGACAAGTTTCAGTATTCCAGGAAGCCAGGAGATGGCAATGGACCTGACTGTCATTCTCTGTGTCTTGGCTTGGGGATAATCCCTTCTTCTGAGTCTCCTTCTCTCCCTTTCCTGTTATCCACCATTGATTGGATTAGAAAGTAGCTAAAATATTTGAGTTCCTACTCTATGTTGAGCACTTTTACATCCACTGTCTCATGAAGTAAGCCAATCCCAACAAAAATCTTGACAACAGGTGCTGTGCTGTTATCCTTATTTTACAAGGAAATGGCAGTGCAAACAGATTAAATGACTTGGGATAAATTCCCACAGAGACAGAAGTGAAACCAAGATTCAAACCCTATTTTGTTAGGTTCCAAAATCTGTATTCTTCCCATTATAAATCAGGAGAGTTTACAGTGACTAGGCCTTCAGGACAAATGATGGCAGCTATGAGGCTGTGTGAATGGTACTGAAGCTATGAAAGCCCCTTCGTTCCCTCCTTCCACTGGCTCTCTGCTTACTGAGCACTTGCACTTTGCCAGGCACTGTACTGGATGTCAGTGGCACAGACGTGGGTAAGTTGCCTCTACTCCTGAGAGACATTCACAGTCTAGCGAGGGGAGCCTTCTAGGGAAAAAGACCAGGACAAAATCAGAAAACTGAATGAGCAAGAGAAAGAAGGCAGAGGATCTCAAAACATCAGAACTAGAAGTGTTCTCAGAAGACAACTACTCTAAACGTTGCTGCATCATCTGGAATCACTTTGAGGATTATTAGAACCTAGAACTTCTGAGCACCCAATATTCCCAGTTCTAATTATCCCACATAATTAGCTAGGACCAATTTATACGCCAGGGTCCAAAACCTGTAATCCAGCCCCTTCATTCTGCAGGTGTAACAGAAAGGGAAGTGACTAGCCCAAGACACACAAGGAATCAAAGCTTCAGACAGTCAAGTGACTTGAAGCCATTGTTTAATCATTAGATTTTTCTGGCCATGGTGGCACACACCAAGCAACCAGGAGGCTGCAGCAGGAGGACAAGTTCAAGGTGAGCCTGAGCAATTTAGTGAGAACTTGTCTCAGAAAAAAAATGGGGATGTAGTTTAGTAGTTGAGAGCTTGCCTAGCATGAACCAAGAGGCCCTTGGTTCCTCGGTTCTATTGCTAGTACTGCAAAATAAATACCTACATAAATTTATTTTATGTATTATATATACATTTGTAAGTACACGTATGACAATTTTATGTACATAGGATTAGGTTGTTCTTTAAGGACGATAATTTATGTGTAGTGAAAAATGTTTTACAAAAGTAAAATAACAAGTCAATTTAGGAGACTAAAACTATTCTTGGATATACAGAATGGATGTAGGTTGTCATAATCAAGAACAGTATTCTCACCCTCCTTCCCAGGTGTTCACTATAGGGCAGAAGACTTTATTAATCAAGGACATTGTTTCAAGTTGGTGGTTCCCAGGTTATGACTGGAAGAAGGAAACAAATAAGAAGTTTAGTATTAGCTAAAGCTTTGTTATGCCCACTACATTTTCCTCTACCCAGAGTGCAGATGTCCTGGTCACTGAAAAAGTGATGGGTCTTGTGTTGCTAAGTCTCTGCTCAATCCCCTTGCCTGTTAAGAACATCAGAGAATCTTCTGTCCTTCCAGCCTTGGGTTCTTTGCACTGCCTGCATAGGAGACAGGCAAGGACCAAGGATAAGGAGCTTCTGAGGGCACAGGGGAAGGCAGGCACTTCTGCAGGTCCTCTGTGAGCTCAGCGGGATTCTCCTCCACAGCTGCGTCCACTGAGTCTCCCTCTTTTGCAGTCTCACTGTGCTTTCCCTCTGTATGTTTGTTTGGGAACTTTATCAGCAAACCCTGCATACTCTGCTTTGATACCATGTCCATCTTTTTGGCGATTATCTTCAGTTACTTTCTTGTTGCTGGGAAGAAATACCCAACACCTACCTCTTAAAGGAGGAGAGGTTTATTTTGGCTCACAGTTTGTAGAGGTTTCAGCCCACAGCTGGCTGGCTACATGGCAGAGGAGAAAGAGCTCATGGCATGGTGGACAGGAAGCAGGACTGGATCAAGGCAGGAGGAGAGAGATACACAGTCCCACCCCACACCCAGCGATCCACTTCTTCTCATCAGGCCACACCTCCCAACATCACACCCAGCTATAAACCCATCAGTAGACAAACTCATAGCCATGATCCGGTCTCACATACCAGTCCCCATCTATGAGCACATGAGGCTTTGGCGGACATCTAGATATAAGCCATAATGGCAATCTTGACATAATGAATCTTGACCTGACTTTCTGAGGCTTCACTGTCAGAGCCTAGTCTCCTCTTTTTTCAAGCTGTACAGAAATCCAGAAGCCTGGTTAGGCCAGTAGAGGCAACTCTGGAGAGCTCACTATTAAGAGAAGGCCCTTCCAAGAAGCTGTGCTGGATTGAAAGGAGCCCCAGCAGGGCTGCAGTGAGGCCTGGCTGGAGCTGACTGGGCTCCCTGTTCTGGCCCTGGCCCTGACAGGCTGGGCAAAGCACACCCTTCTTTTAGCCTCATTTTCCCATGCATAAGTGAAGAAATCAGATTAGCTTGAGTCCATGAGTCTCATCCACATTCTGAAATTTCTTTTTGTTTCTCTTTGTCCTTGTATACAAATGACTAAGACAGACACTATGACTCAAATATTTATGACCCAGAACTGTAGAGCTATGGTAGAAGAAAATGGCCAATCCTATTCTCTTTTCCACTCGGTTGACGGTAAGTAGACTAAGGCCCATAGAGAGACGATAGGTTCTGTGAGGGCAGGAAGCCTCTCGTTAACTGCCTGTCTGGCACACTGTCAAAAATGTTTGTTGACTGACTGACAGAATAAATATTCTTCCTCCAAGGTGGTCCAGCTGGGGGCAGGGAAAATACCCTCATTCCTTGCCTTGGAGGGAGAAAGCGGCTGAGACAGAAGTATCAGGCTGCTTCTGGCCCGTGAAGGAATGGTGTGTTCCAGCTGGAGAGCCAAAACAGAGCCAGGAACAAATTCTCAAGGCTGCTGGTGCCAGCGGCGCTTGGCCACAAAGTGGGTTTCTACTAGAGTTCTCCATGCCGTGCATAATGAATCACAATATGTCAATTACTGCATTCTGTTAACAAGTTCGTATCTGTGTGTGCACTGCCAATGAGTGCCCTGCAATTTGCCACAGGTCTACAGTTAGTATGTGGCAGAGCAAGTGGGGCAGAGGATTCTGAAACATGCCAGGCCCAGGGTTATCAGGTGGTTGGTTTGAATTTGGCAGCTACTGGTACTGGCCTCAATGATCAGGCAGCAGGATGGAGGGGTGTACTATTTCCTCTCTGGGCAAAGGGTCTGTGTCTTGGGCACCTTTCATATACTGACTCAGATACATCCACAAAGAAAAGGCCATCTTTGTACTCCTTTCTCTGAAGTACTGAATAAAGTGGGACAGAGGCAGAGTGGTAATTTAAGTCACCTCCAGCATGGTTTGAGGGACTGGCCATGTGGACGTTGGCAATGGAATCTCAACAGGATTCAAAAATCCAGTTCTACAATACAAGAACTGTGTGATCCTGAGTAATCTCTTAGTTTTTCTGCAACCCCTTTCCCACACTAGCAAAGGTGGGATAGTAGTACCTAGCAGGCAGAGATATTACAAAGACTAAGTGAGATAATGAGGATCAAACCCAGAACACTGCTGACCTGCAGCAGGTGGTACACACGAGCCTTTGCCATGTTAAGAGATGTTTTCTGAAGGGATTCAAAGCTCCTGAGGAAGACTGGGGCCATGACTCACAAAGGCCATCCCAGAGAAGATCCTTTATGTCTTGGATGTGCGTGTTCCATCTGCCCCAGGAATTCCATGATCCTGATTACAACTGCAGTCATGTGAGGGTGTGAGATCCACCTTCCTCACCTCCACGCCGGCTGTGTGAGAAGTGAGGAAGCATCCTGGTGAGAGGAGGGGCTGTTCGTTTCTCAGGAAGCACCACTGCAGCCCCTGACCTACTTTCTTACTAAAAATAGCCCTTCTTAGGTCACTGCTGCAAATTGAATTCCACTGCTTCACTGCACCCTCTAAGCAGATGGGTGGGCGCCAGTGCACATTTGGTATATTGCTGCCCACCAAGGATGCCAATCCCTCATGCCTGAGCAGAGGGCAGGGAGTGTCTGCACACAGCAAAGGCTGGCCCTGCAGGTGGCTTTGTTTGGGGGGATAGAGTGGGCAGCCAGGGAGATCCTAGTCCCACCTCTGAACTCTGACAGAACTGAATGAAATAGAGGTGCCATTGTATTTTTGCTATTTGACCTTGGGAAAGCTATGACTTTTCTTTGCCTCAGTTTTCTCATCTATGAAATGGAGATAACACAACTGACCTTACAGTGTAGTTGTACAGATATTAAATGCTGTATAAAGGCAGTCCCTGGCAAAGAAGAGGTACTCAATGATGAAACTGGTACGGTTATTCTCCACTGTCTGACCTGTTGCTCCCCAGAGGCTCCTGCTGAGCCTCTCCAGGAAGGGTAGCAAGGGACAGGAGAGCAATACAAAAAGGCTGGAGACAGAGCTCAGTGGTAGAGTGCTTGCCTAGCATGCATGAGGCCCTGCACCACAAATGAAACAAAACAAGAAACTAAAAAGACTAAAAGCTGAAAGGCCCTCAGAGGTACTTAGACCAAAGGCTCTCAGATGTGGCTGAACATTCCAAAATCCATGGTGGCTTGTAGCAATAGTGATTCCAGGTCCTTACCCTGGAGTCTGGGATTCAAGAAGTCTTCATGACACCAGGAAATGTGCATTATTAAAGCTCTCTGGGTGGTTCCGATGCATTCCCAGATTTGAGGAAGGCTGGTCACCTCATTAAAATAAACGCAAGAATGAATTATTTTCTTCCAATGTAAGTGTAACACATGGCTGTTATAAAATATGCAGAAAACATGGAAAGGCAAAAAATAAAAGTAGAAGTGAAAATTCAATCAACATGTTCTGAGTGCCTGTTATATGTCAGGACTTTTGCTGAGCACTGGGAATTTGTTACCACACACTTCCAACCCTCAAGGAGTGCCCAGTCTGTGTGTAGAGAAAAGAAGACTGTAATACAATACATTGTGTGTTAAGAGCCAGGCAACACACACACACACAAAAGGGGTAGAGGAGCAACTGATCCATCTAAGAAGGCAGGAAAATCTATAGAGGTAACCCAGATGAATAGGGAGGGAAGGCATTTCAGGAAGAATGAAAAGGACATACAAAAGTATACAGAGGTGAAAGGTATTAGGAAAATGTTCTTAAAGTCAACATAGTGAGGTCATCATGCATAGTAAATAGTGGCACAAAGACAGCTAGTGCAAAGGAATGAAGCCAGATCACAAGGTCCTGGAAAACATCAATAGCACTGCATGCACTGAGAAGCATGATCCTTCCCAGTACTTTTTCGAACGTGGCTTTTTGTCTTCATTTTCACATGATCAATGCTATTACTCAATAATGCAATGTTACTTAATAAACACTGCAAATTAGTCAAGCAGATGGCCCATAATTTATCCAGCCTCAAATGTTGTACATTTAGGTAGCTCCCAATTTTAACAAGGTATAAAAACATTATGATGAACATCTTTAACCATAAAGCTTTTTCCACATTTTTCTCCTTCCTCCTTCCCTCCCTCCCTCCCTCCCTCCCTCCCTCTCCGCTTCCCTCTCCGCTTCCCTCTCCAGTGTTGGGGACTGAATCTAGGGCCTTTTGCACCAGGCAAGTGCTTTACCACTGAGCTACATCCCCAGCCCAGCTTCTACCACATTTAAAATCATTCCTTAGAAGAGAACTCCAGGATATGAATTAATAAATGAAAACAAAGAAATATCTTGAGGGGTGTTCATAACAACTCTAAAAGCTTTTCTAGAAACAGTACAAGTGTTTATATTGATAGGGAAAAGTTTTATATAACTTAGTAGATTGAATATTAAGGTAGTTGTAGAAGCAAAATAAGTAATGTGTTCCTTTAAGATTTGCTTTTCCCGTAACTCTCGTTGTTTAAGGTGACAGTAATCTGACTCTTTAACCAGTAACCTCATTAACCTAACAAAGTTGCAAGTCCTGGGTGAATTTACAATGTATATGTGCCTATCTTGTGTCTGTGACTTGTAAACCGGAACTGGAATTGTATTTACACATCAAAGACCACTAGGGATGAGATAATGGCTAAAAAGGATATAAAAAGGGAAGCCCTGAACAAAGGGGCGGATACTAACCAGACTGGTTTCGGGAGGTCCCGCCTACTTGCAAGTAGAACTTTTATTATTTTACCCGAATTCTGTGTCTCCGTGTATTTCTTTCCGAGATTTCCAGAACAATATAAATGAAGAAGTAAGACCCAAAGTGGTGATAAGACATATCCAAATCACACCGCTGAGTAGGGGTGGAACCAAGAGCAACATCTATGTCCACTAACTCCCAAGCCAGTGCTCTTCTGGAAAAAGCTCTATTTCAAAGACTCTGATCAATTCTAAGTATTTTAGGTTAGAATGGACTGAAGTGGATGAGAATAATATTTATAAGTCTCTTTTATTTATTTATAAGTCACTTTATAAGCTTTATTTATGTCACTTTTTCCACCCTTATCATGTGTTCTCCCATAGAGTGACAATTTCTTTCCTAGCCAAGCTGAGCTTTCTTATTGTTTTGCCTCCACACTTTTAATCCTACATGAAACATCTCCTATTCTGGTATTCAAATTCTATGTATATTTTTAAAAAACTGACCTATATGATCCCAAAAGCATCTCTAGGCTGTGGGCATTTATTAACAAATCTATGTATGATATTTATTTTATTGTTTTGTAGCACCTCTTGTATTGATGAAAAATTGAGAATTACCTCCAGAATAAAAGCTGATTCAGGCTTCTATAATTAGAAAGGGATAAAATAAGTTCCCCATTTCCTAAAGCTAATGAGGATAGATTTACTTCAAAAAGACATTTCTAGAGTTTGATGGGCTCAAGCCAGGTCAGTCTAATCTCTTGTACTTTCTTTTTTTTCTTTTCTTGTACTTTCTATGTTCACAGTATCAGCAAATCTTGGTAGACTGGAAAGAGTGCTGTACTAGAAGATAACAAGAATACTTCCATGTGCTGAAGATCTCTGGGAGTAGGCACAATGCTACTAGTTGCTGAACATTAGAACCCTTAAAATATCCTCCATTTAAATTACCCCCCACTGCACCCCTTTTCTTTTAGTGATGCTTGGGATTGAACCTAGAGCTTTGTGCATGTTAAGCACATACTGTACCACTGAGCTACACCTCCTGCCCTTAAGCTATCCTCATTTTACAGATGAGAAATCTTGCAACGTGAGACGTTAATTTGCTCAAGGTCAACACTATTAGTAAGGGGCAAAGCCAGGACTGGAACCCAGGTAAGTCTGACTCAAAAATTTGTTTTTTATGCTTTACTGTATCTCACCAAATGTCATTTCCGTACTAGCCCTGATATTATCAAGATATGTGACTCCAACAGGATGTTCATGCTGTCTGGATTCTAGCCTGCTCACTGGAGAGATGGTGATAATTATCTTCCTGTTTGCCCCTCACACTTGTCACACACATACACAAAGCACTGTTGCCATGATCAAGTGACATAATGGGTGTAAAAGACCCAGCGAGACTTACAGGTTGTTATGAGAGTCCTGCACATCACAACTGATCAATCTGATGACTAGACATCCCGCCAAGATGCTCTGTCGCTTAAGGAGAATTTAATTACAGTCACTACACAGCCCCTTCCAGCATCATCAAGTGAATGGCTGTAAAACATTTCCTAAGACTTTCAATAAGACTTGAAGAGGTTACACATTCCCACTGGCTTGAACCATGGGTGGTACATGTATGATTGTCCCATCAGGCACCTTGAACCACTGGTGGTACAAATGGATCTAATCACTTTTATCTGTCTTTTTACTAATAAAATTAATAAAAAGTCTGTAAATGGACTGAATCTAGTTAGCAACTTAAATCTAAATAATTACTGCCCAAATATAAATATTAATACTACTGATACCAATTAAAATTATTAAAATAAGCAATAAGTTTATTTATTTTATTAAATCAGACCCACTGGGCAGTGAGACACAAATTATGGCCCCCTCGTGAATGTGCTAATACTCCAAGAAAACCCATTAACCAAAATACTGCATTCTTGGGGCACTCTGGGGAATCATGGTTCCCCAGTATGCTTCCTGTTTCCCTGCTCTATCACTCATATGTATGCTTTTGTGTACCCATGCTCACACATCTTCCACTTCCAGCCTGTTTCTAGCAAAGCAGGATACAATAGAAGGGACACTGGGCTTGGATTCCATCACCAAGAGACCAGTCACAAATGCAACCAGAGCGTTTATCCCAGTTTTCCAGAGGCTTTTGGTGAAACATCAGGAGACTGGGCTGTAGTTAACTAGTTAAGAGGGCACTAAGCAAGGCGCAACTGTTACCTTTAATATAAAACAAGGATAATACCTGCCTTAGACATATTAGCTAGCCACCCTGATCCAGTACTTCTTGTGGTGTATGTCCTTACCACCTATAGCACTGTACTGAGAGTCTTGTGTACACTCTTTCATTCACCCTCATAGTCCTTGGGGAGAGGCACTATTAGCTCTAGTTCACAGAAGAGGACACCTGCATTCAGCAGTGACCCAGACCACACTCCTGCCATGCTACACAGCTAGGATTCAAACCCTGGTCAGTCTGATTTGAAACTCTATGTCCTTAACTATTAAATCTTGTTCCAGAGAGCTGCTGCAAGAACTGAAATAGAATTTGTTTCTATGCACCTCCCAGGGGGCTGGTGGTCTGCATCTTTCTTCTCTAAGACACAAGTTGTAAGGAGGCTGGCAGAGCCCATGCATCCAGGGTCACTCTGTGGCTATGGGCCCTGTGTGGATACTGGGCATCTTCAGAAAGGTGGGGAGAAACTAGATCTGGGAGAAAAATATTTGCTACTGTGCTCCAAAGATTGGTGAAGACAGCCATGCTGTGAACATGTACAGGGTTTATGAATAATTCTTCTCAAGTTTTAAAAGTCAGAGTTGAAGGCAGTGTGGCAGTGAGAACCTTGCTGAAGACTAGAGTGATACACTCGCCTTCACACATTATCACAGGTTTCCTTGCAGCTGGTGGTCTCCCAAGTGTCCGCTGGCCGGTAATGAGAAAAGATGTGATTGTGGAGGCAGGACTAGAAGGGAAGGTGGCCACTCCCCCACCTCCCCGGCCCTTGCTGCTTACAGAAAGCATGAAGGGACCACGAAGAAACCACATTTTTAAACCTCAGGCTGGATTCTACTAAAAATAGAGCTGTGATTCAAATATCTATTACCGAGATCTCTGCCTTTGCACTCTGGAAATAAGGCTGTTTCACCCCTCATCAAATCTACCTCCCCAAGGTGCTCATCCCCACTGCCCAGCCAGGGAGGTAAGAACTACTGAGAATCTAATGAGTGCCTGGCACCATGCTGGGTTCTTTACACCCATGATCTCATCGCTTGTTGCTGCACAACAACGGAGGGGGAGTTTACACAGGAGGAAACTGAGACCTAGTTAGATAAGAGGACATGCTCAAGGTCACTCAGCTAGTAAGTGGAAACGCTGAGAAGTAAACACACTCAGGTGAGTCTGACTCCAGAACCCAGGTTCTGGCAAATACATATGAACTTCATTTTCAGCTTACTGAGTGATGAAAGCCACACTGCCATCCAATTTACCTTATGGCTTTGGGAAGGACCCAGCAAAGCAGCCACTTGAGTGATTCATTCCTGTGACTGACAAGACTTCTCTTGGTTATAGCTTCAGCAGCTGCTAAATCTGCTACTCCCCCCACTCCCTCCAGTTGGCTCAGGGAGGTGAGATTATTTATGTAAGAATTTCAACGGCCTCCTGCCTCAAGACCATGATTATCACAGACTTTTAAGGGACAAGTGTCATAAATCATAACAAAGGCCCAAAGGAAATATAACAGGGTCAGGAAATATAACAGGAGAGAGGATATCCTGAGAAGCACAGACGTGGGTCCAGACATAATAGCATAACTCCTAGCGTACAAAAACCCTTCCCTACCAATTTCTCCAACTGATCCTTATGGGATCCTGGGATGTGGAAGCCAGTAGCTTTGTGTGTGTGTGCGTGGTACTGGGGGTTGAACTAAGTTGTCTAGACTGGGCTCAAACTTGCAATCTTCCTGCCTCAGCCTCCCAGAGTGCTGGGACTACAGGTGTGCACTCCCATGCCTGGCCAGTATCTCTATTGTACAGATGAAGAATGTGAGAATCAGAAAGGTTAAGGACTGAGGTCCAAAGTCAGACAGCAGCTGGGATAAGAACCTAAGTCTCCTAATTCCCACCCAGCATTTCCCCCAACCCACTCAGCTGATAATGTGAGGACCCAAATTGGTCATCACTGCCACAGAAAGAACTCTGGAGTCTTGTTCCCTACATGACAAGACCACGAAGGGGAAAGTGGCTGCTAAAGTACCAGAGAAAGGCAGCACAGGATCTGGGCCTGTGGGCTTGAAAATCAGAACACCTTCCAAATCCTTAGACATCTGCTAACTCTGTGATGCCGGGCAAGTCACTTCACCTCTCTGCTTTGATCTCCTCACTTGTAAAATGCAGGCAACAGAGGCTACACTATACAGCTTTTGTAATGATTAAGTAGGGGGAAAACCCACTGCATGTACACAGTACCTGGCACCAAGGCAAGCCTCAGTGACTGTTGGCTGTCCCTGTGTTCATCATTGTCATGGTGAAGGTGCTGGCACACAGGAAGTGTTCAGTGAGTGTTCATTCCCTCTCCGCCCTCCTTGTTCCTACACCATCCAAGCAGCAAGCCCTCTGCCATTATCTGCAGACCTGCTGAGAGGTCTAGGGCTGAAAGCTGGGAAATCAGAGCGCTCCTGCCCAGGCAGAAGGAGTGGGCTGGCCTTGTGGATGGGGCCAGTGAACTACTATACAGTCATTAATCACACTGTGATATGTGGATTCAGGTCACTCGCCGGAAATTAGCAGCTCCATCTGAGATTTTCCCTCCAGAAGGTAGCTTCTTCACATGCATGGGCTCTTACTGAGGACCTGCCCCTTGCGATGGCATCTTGGCATCTAGGGAGAACATCAACCAACCTGCAAAAGGTAGCCTAGAAAGCAGTCTTTGCCCCGGGGCCAAATCCCAGCAGCAGCAGGAATAATCACAAAACAGACACATTAATGTCACATCGTCAAAGGCATCACAATAAAACACCCTAGAGCAGGGCCACTTAGCAGAAATGCCATCCATATATCCATGAAGAAAAAACCAGTAATTAAGTAGATCTGCTTCACTAACCTTTCTCTACAAAAATAATTCCCAGACCTCCCTACAGAACTGGAAATCTCCATTTCAACCTCCTACCAGGTACTTCTATTTGGATGTTCCACAGACATCTCACATTCAGATACACAAAAAAAATTAAAATTTATTATCTTACCCAAACCTACTCTTTTCCTGTTGATGTATTTTCTTTCCCTGTCAGTGAGGACACATCAACCAAGCAGAAAACAGGGTGCCACAGCCTTGATCCTAATTATTCTTCCCCACCTCTTTTCAATCCTCAATCCTCTTAATCCCAACATGATGAACTCGGTCTTTCAAACCTTTCCTCCATTTTCTATTTCTGCTGCCACTGTTCAAGTTTAGTTTCTCATTGCTTCTCCCTTGAGGAAATACTCTGGTCATCCTACTCACTCCTCTGCTTCTGGACTCTCTCCCCTTACCTCAGCCTTCATCCTGTCTCCAGAATGATTTCTGTGGATGTGATTAATACCTACATCAGTTGACTATGTAAAGGAAATTATCAGGCCCAGTGGGCCTGATCCAGTCAGCTGAAAGGCCTTAAGAAGTGGGGTCTCCCTGAAGAAGTTCTGCCCTTTGACTACAGTGACAGCTCCTGCCACACTGTTTCCAGCATGACATTCCCGACAGTTTCCCCTATAGATATTAGACTTGCATAACCAGTCTCCATAGCTGCCTAAGCCAATTCTGCACAACAGGTATCTTAATTTCTGTATCCTACTAGGTCTGTTTCTCTGGTTGAACCTGGGATGACACACTCTGTCTTTGAAACAAAATTCTTGATAGAACCTATGAGATTTGGCTGGATCATCTACGTTTGGCAAGGATGTGAAGCTACAGAAATCTTCATTCACTGCCGATATTATATGTTAGGCTTTAATCTCAGTCCTTATATATATTAGCTCATTTAACTGTCACAGTAACTTTGAGTATTCACATTCTCTTTATCTACACAGGAGAACTGGGAGAATTACACAGGGTTGTAATTCATTCAACATAACATGGCTAGAAACTGGCAGAGCTGAGTTTTTTTCATGGACTTACGTATTTCCTTAAAATCACATAAAATTCATTTAAGAATTAAAATTATATTTATTAAAACTATAACGTTCTGTCTTACTTTTTAATGAACAATTATTATCCTTTGTTTCCAACTCTACATATACTTTTATAACATCAGAAAGTCTGTATAAGGCAAGGCAGAGCCGAGGGGGCATTGCCTTTACTTTTATAGATGCACAATTAAAGCACTTGGAGAGCAATTACCTAAAATCATAAAAAATTGAAGATTAACAAAAGCATATGAATGGTCAAAAGCTCTGAGATGCTGAATGTCAAAAAAGGCACCGTCCCCAAGGGGACAAGAGAGCATGGACTTGGAAGGATTTGGAGCAAAGGATTCTGGGCTCAGTGGTAGGAAATCTGCTTTCTCACAAGACTTGGCCATTTCATTTATAGATGAAGAGTGGCAATAAATGGCTTCTGAAGTCCTTTCCAGCTCCAACACACTTTAATCCTCTCAAAGTAACATGTCCAAGTACCCCATGGCTACCTGCGCTTTGCAGGCTTGCTCTCAAATGGACAAAGGTGATTTTGCAATGTGGGCACATGAATGTGGTGCTGTAATGCAAGACACTTGGAACCACAGCCCAACCTCTACCCACAAACTTCTTCTCTAGGCCCCTTTTACTGACTGCATACCATGCCATTACCTGTCCTGCTGACAGTTTAAGGGCAGCAGATCCAAGGAGCTCATCCTCTCCTCCTGCCAGCATCTCTGCTGGCACAGCTTGCTACTCTGCTCTGGCTCCCTACCGAAAGCTGGCGGGGAGTCACCCTAGTGTCATTTCTAACACTAGGCCCTCTCATATGTTTAGCCACAATCCAGTGTCACTTTGTTGAACTCAGATCATATTTCCACCTTTGTTTAAATCTTGATTTTGTCATCCTCTGAGTATATACACCTTCCCCATTTTCTCCTATCAGAAGTTAGAATGTTCTCTTTCTGTGCCTTTATGTGGACAGGCTGAGGCTGGAGCTTTTATAAGGCAGCCACAGGAGACCCCTTTGCAGTTTTTATCAATCAATTACTGAATAATTTGGGATAGTGCAATCAGTAATTAGGGATCCATCTCTTTGGATGCCAAACCCCTTATACTGTAGAGTACCCAGGACAATGGTTCTATTGTGCTGGCTTCCTGAGCCCTACTTTCCCCTAAACTCCTCCTAAAACCCAAGTCACTGAAGTCATTAACTTAAAAAAAATTGCAATTGAGTTCATATAGCAACCCTTGGGGAAGACTCAAAAAATTAGAAAACAAAAAGCCAACTGGTCTAAATTTCTGCAGAGTACTGAGCTGTTTGTACCAAACCAGTGAGATGCAGCAGCAGAGGATGAAGAATATGAATGAAGAATATGATGCCTCTAGTGTCTGTAAGCAGAAACACACCAAGTAAAAACCTTCTGATGCTATGAGCCATGGGGTCACAGTGACAAGGATGGGTGGCTGAAGCTGATGCTCTATCTCTAGAAGGCTGCAATGTACGGGTGGAGCTAGGGCTTGGGAGCTATGTTCCTGGGCTTCATCTCTAACTTGCTGTATAATTTTGGTCAAATCATTTCCTCACTTCACCCTTAATTTTTTCTTCTGTGGAAATGAGGCTGTTGTTCAGGTGGTTTCAAGCCTGTAGTTCTATGATCCCAGCCCTCTTCTTATGTTACCTCAGCTAAAATTCTGCTCTTCTCCCTTGGAAAGCAAAGGCACCTTCTTCTACAGTAGTTACCAATAAACCTTCTATGGCCATCCTCTTCATTCGGCAAAATTAAATTTTTAAAAAGCATCTGTCCAAGTACCTCTACCTTTTTGCCATCTTCCTATGTAATGCCATTTGATACAAAATTCTGCAAGTCAGTATCCAACCGATCATAGTCAACTCCTTTCATATGCTGAATTTATCTTGGGGGTGCTAACTGAATAAAATGAACAGACTCAATTCACAAACTCCACCAATACAAAGGTCACAGTGCTAATATTTCACCTCTGAGTGATTTCCTTCCTGTCATACTGCATAGTAATTCAACTTCCAGCCTGCCTAGCAGTCTGAGCAGTGAAACCACTTCCTTTATCCATTTCAGCTGTGGGCTACAATGAGCTGCTACGAACCTCCCATCAATCAGGGCATTGATCTCATGCCTTTATCTCTAATCCCTTCCAAAATCCTGTTAAACCAACTGGAAAGGAATAAAGAAAGCATGATTCCACCAAGAATAGGGAATGGAAAAAGAGACAACAGCAGACAAGACAGCTCAACACATTTCAGATGAATAACAGATGGAGGACATAAGTAACTTTGCAAAAAGGAGGAGGCTGTGGCCCAGGGCTTGCTGAGGAAGAAGTGCAAAAGGAACCCCTATTTCCTGAAGAACACTTAAAGCCTCAGGACTAAAAGTTTCCAAGGGCCTTTGGTTATAGGGCAAGGATAAGGCTGAAACCAGAGGGGTTGACTGAATGAATACTTACAGGATAGTCAGATGCCTACATTACCCATGATGTACACACCAGGCAACCTACCACTTGCTGTCCCTAAAGGAACACTGGACATTTATTTTCTGGAGAAACTCACCTAGGGAGGCCCTAGACTCAGAAAAAGCAGATTCGGGAGATGGTGGGAGTGAGGATAAGGATAAAACAAATGGGCTGAGCATCTATATAGTAGATGATGGGACTCTCCAGTTCTCTCCCTCCATCCTGCTCCAGGAAGTTGATATCTAGGAATATATACTTCAAGCCAAGAGCTGGGGGAGGGGGTAAATACTGACATCTGGGGGTCTACCAGTGAAAAACCTCCCCTCTCCTCCAACCACTTAACAGTGAATTCCAGCAGCCAATGAGCACTGTCCATGGACATTCTTACTTACTGTTGTTGGGTGTTTTAATATGTACAAAGACATTGGATTTTGAAAGAGGAAAACCTGTTACCAGTCAGGATCTCTGGAAGAATGTTTCCATTAATATATGTATGTGGCACTGACTTAAGAATATAGAGGCAAGAGAAATGACAAAGGCCATATAAACAGTAAGGTGAAATATAAGAAAAAGTATTAAAATGAGTCAGAAGAAACAGAAATAGATATACTGAGCACCTAGCCTGTGCCAAGAGCTTTTGTATAACCACATAGTTTGTGTCCATGACAAACACTTACAGAAGCTAGAGAGATGAGAAGCCCACAGTTCAGAGAAGGCAGTAACTTTGCCCACGTTCACACAGATATTAAGTACCAGAGCTAGAAACAGAACCCATGACTTCTTAACTCCAAGTCCTCATGCTTCTTACACCATATGATGCCACTTGGGGCAAAACATGCAATCCCTCTGAGATTCTGTCAACTCACTCTTCAGTAGGGACTGTACTTTCCCTCAGAACTTTAGAGTTACTGTGAGAACGACAGGCAATGAGTCGAAGCACCGTATGCTGTGAAGCCAACAGCATACACAAAGGGTATGTGTGCACGCCACACTGGGGTTACCCTGTGGGGTTTTCTGACCAAGTCAGGTGCTTGGCTTGGCTGCCATGAGAGGAGGGAGGAGCTGGTCTTGGGCTGGGCCTGGAATTGCAACTACAGTGGGGCAGAATCTGAGTGGGCCTCATGGGGATTTCAGAGCTAGCATCATATTTTCCACTTTCTTTTCCCTCTCTCTCCCTCCCCCACCTCCACCTTCTCTCTCTTATCTTTGCTTTTTTTCTTTCCTTTTACAATCAGACCTTGATATCCAGTGTGCTGAAGACCAGAAAGTTAGCAGCATTCCTTGTCTCAGCTACAAAGCACAAATTTACAAATTAATATTTTACAAAGCCACTAGACCAAACCTAGTTTCTGAAAATAGATCAGATTAAGGCATTTCTCTGCTTTGAATCTTTCCTGCCACCACTGCCCCACAGGACAAAGTCTCAGCTTCTTAGCCTAACATTCAAGGCCCTTAGGACCTGCAGTCTTGTCTCTCAAAGCTCTGCTCCCCTCCTGCTACTTCTGTCCCTCCTCAATTTGCTATGCTTTCTGTGTGCCTTGGTCTATGTTGGTTCCACCCACTGAAAGGCCTTTCTTTTCCTCCTACTCACTCTATAAGATTCACCTCACGTATCATCCCTTCTGAGACGCATTCCCTAGCCCCATGTTGGGGTGAAGGTGTGAAATTTATGGATGAACAAAACAGTCTCAGAAAGTGTGAGAGCTGAAAGAGACCTGGAAGATCACATTAATTCTCATTTTATCTATAAAAAGAAAGTGGCCCAGAAAAGGAGTCACTTGTCCAAAGTGACAGCAGCTTGTCTACTACTCAGGTCTCTAGGCCTGGTTCTCTTTCTGCTACATAGTATGTACAGGCTCTCAATGAATGAATATATCATGAATGGCCAAGTGGAGTGTTGCTGAAGCCCTGCTCAGAGAGAGCACTTGTGAATGAATGTTCACAGCTGCTCTGCATTTATGAGCTTTAGGTGTACCTGGGAGAAAGAGAGGATTCCACAGAGATAAGAGGCAGCAGGAACACCAATCACTGGGTAGGTAGTAGACAGGCCTATGGGTGCTGGGGACAACATTATGAATCTAGGTGTTCACATGGAGATAAGGTGGTGATGCCCAGAATTCAGTAGGACAGAACAGGCTCACTGGCCTGATGGCTTGTCCACTGTCAAAATTGCCCAATGCTACACATGGGTGGTTTCCCAAGTGCTATGCTCTGAGGATACACAAAGGTCTGGCCTCTGCCGCTCCAGACTATCAATTATGCTAGCTTTGCTGTGGATACTTTCTGTCTTCAAAAGTCACACGCAACCTAAAAGCTCAGTTGATGCTGATTGATAAGCTAAATATCCAAAGCCTGATCACTACAAGGAATAGCACAATGAGGGAAAAGTGAAAACCCTCAAACTCAGCAGATGTTAGATTGAATCCTGGCCTCTACCTCTTTAATTGTCCAGTTTCCCACCTGGGAAATGGAGACAATTCTCATCTCTCTACTTTCTACTTTGTAAGGTGATGACTAAATGAGAAGATACTTGCAAAATGCTCAGAACGGTGCCAGCACTTGGTAGATATTCAACCACTGTCACGCCTGTGACAAAGGATTTATCCTTTAGAAGTCTTAACTCCTCCTATAACTGTCAACTTTGGAAGTATCTTAATAACCCTTATCAGCTCCACATGCTGTCTTGCTGATCAACCACTTGCATTTGTATTCATTCATTCATTCACTCATTCATTCATTAAGAAAGTGGAAAATATGTGCCAGATTTATTTTATAAATCTTTTCCTGTTCAATTATGAGTTCCATGTTCAAATGGGAAGGGGAAACAAGGGAGGAGGAAGGAGGAAGGGAAGGAAGGGAAAAGGAAAAAGAGAATAGAAGGGAAAAAATGGAAACAAAGCTTTTGTAAATGGGGGGGTTGAAGAGGGGAAGGGGAATGGGAAAAAAAGAAGAATCAAGATATATCATGTACAGATACAAATTCCCTATGATGAATGTGATCAATATGTGTGACAAATACGCACTGATAAAAAAATAAAGATAAAAACCAAAGAAGAAAAAAAATCATGAGCTCCATGAGATAACAACCATTCACTACATTCCTCTGCAGTATCCAAAATGCTACATGGGACATGATCAACGTCTAGTAAGCTGAAGGGACAGATTGAGGAAAATTATATAATACTCACTCAGAATTTAACAAACATGTGAATGCAACGCAAGTACAGACAGGCCAGGGCCATTCAGATATACAACACAGTTTGTGGACATGAGGACAGACTTGGACAAGTACAGAATATTTTAGAAACTGTCTGTCTAACTAAGTGCGTAGGATCATACAGAAAGTGGCAAAGCTGAAAGTAGAGCTCAACCTTTGCACTGTAGAAGGGGTCTAGCTCATGTCAATTTTTATCATTTTTGCCTTGATTTACTTTTGCAAGATTCTAAGCTTCTTCAGTACTTATAAACAAGTGCAATGAGTTACAATTCCATTTCTGCTATTACATGCAACCCTACAAGGACCAGAGCATCATGCTAAAATGAGTGGTCAATTTTGTGCCTCAAAGACCAAGCTACTTTGGTGAACTGTTGATAGTATCTGCTAATGTTAAACATATGACCTAGAAATCCTACTACGTACCTAGAAGAAATAAATGTATGTATGTTCGTTCACCAAAAGGCTGTACAAGAATATTCATAGCAGCTTTATTCATAATCCCTAAACTGGAAAACCAAGTGTTCGAGTCAAATGGATAAGTCAGTTGTGGCATAATCACACAGTAGAACATTACTAAGCAATAAAAAGGAACTATTATATACACAGCATGAATGATTCTTATAGACACAATGTGTTGAATAACAGAAGCTAAACAGAAGAGTGCCATAAAATTTAAACACGGCAAACCTTGTCTTGTCCAGAACAGAGGTCAGCTCTGGGGGTGGGTTACTGACCGTGATAGAACAGGAGGTAGCCTTCTGGGGTGCTTGGAATGTTTAGTACTTGCAAAGGGTGTTGTTTTCTTAGGTAATGTATATGTGTAAAAATTCATCAACCTGAACCCTTAAGATTTGTGTACTATATATATTTTGTATTTTCATTTTACAAATAAGACAAAATCTGCTTTGAGTAGTTGTTCATGATCAAATTGGCAAAAATCCAAATTTTAACATGTTCTTTTAGGGAAGCTGAAAAAAACAGGTACTCTTCCACATTGCTGTTGAGAGCAAAAAAATGGTATGATCCCTAGAGAGGCCAATTTTGCAGTAATGTGCAAATTTTAAAATACATTTTCTCTTAGATACAATAATTTCATCTCCAGGAATTAATTCATCTTACAACTATATCCTCCCACACATAAAATAACACATATATAAAGTTATTAGATACAGTATTGCTTGTAATAACAAAGACTGGAAATGATCTAAATGTCCATAAAGAGGGTACTTCTTAGGGCCGGGGATTTAGCTCAGTGGTTTTGGCGCCTGCTGCGCAAGCACAAGGACCCAAGTTCGATCCCCGGTACCAAAAAAAAAAAAAAAAAGTCTTTCCTTTTAAAAAAAAAAAAAAAAGAGGGTACTTCTTAAATTACAGTACATAGGAACACTGGAATATTATGTAGCTGTAAAAATAACTAAGAAGGCTTTTATACTGATATGTAAAGATCTACCAGATAAACTGCTGAGAAAAAGACACTGCGCATAGCATTCTGCTATTTAGATTAAAGGAGGCGTAAGAAATATTTTGAGGTCCATTTATATGTAAAACAAGGCACTAGAAGGATACAGAACAAACTAACACCATAGTAAGCATTTGCTCCATGTGTTGCAAGAGAAGGAAGTTCATTTTACATTTAAGTTTTGATCTATATACATGTATTAATCATTCAAAAATTATATAAGTACATTAATTTTTTAAGTGGAAAAGGACAATGGAAAGAGGAAGAAGGATCCGAAAAGAAGTGGCTTTTCAAAACAATGTTATTGATTTCACAACTCTATCTGGTCATTATGCAGAGAATTACTTAATCTGAAGCAGAAGAGATTTAGGCTTGGTATACAGAGGAACTTGCCAACATGAAAGGGGAACTATGTTTTCCCTGTTGTTGCTGTTTTTTTCTTTTCTTTTCCTCTCTGCTCTCTCTTTCTTTTTTCTTTTCTGTACTAGGGATTGAACCCAGGGCCTTCGCACTGAGCTACATCCCAGTGCTTTTTCTTTTTGAGACAGGGTCTCAGTAAGTTCTCCAGGAGGGACTCAAACTTTGATCCTCCTACCTCAGCCTCCCAAGTGCTGGGATTATGGGTGTGCACCAACTTGCCTTGGTAGGGAAATAAACTGAAGAGATGAACATTCTTACCTAATGGACTTAAAAACACACCAGACCGTCACCAGTCTGCAGACAGGCAGCACAGGTTAGCTGTCTACAGGTTCTGAAGTCAGAGACTAGGATTAAAAATCTGACACACAGGTTCCTCCCAAATGTATGACTTGGGTGTGGCACATTGTTTCATCTTCCCTTATCTAAAAACTGGGTTAACATAGTAGTAACCCATTGATTTCCTATGGGATTAAATGGGATAATATAGGTAAAGCATTTCTCTGCTGCCTACCACCCTGTGCATAAGAACAGACAACTCTGAACCCGCCTCAATGCACTCTTCAAAGCTCTGGGGTGAAAAATAGCCTGTGCCCTCCTTCTAAAAGAGTTATTTCTATTAAATTTTTCTATGAGATCTCACATGACTCTCTTTGATGAGTTTCAGGCAAAGGTCAGATGTTCTGCTATACATATAACAAACGTACAGATGTTCAACAACTGGAAATCATCAGTAAAACAGAAAATAAATCAATGAGCAGAGTGTAACTTCAAAGCACTTGCCTTTGCTTGGCAGAGAAGGAGGTACAACACTTTCCTGGCAATATCCAATCTTTAAAATTGCTTGTCTGGCAAGCCCCCTGCTTCAGGAAAAGGCCACCAATAGAGTCCTTCCAAGGGTCTGCAGAGCAGGGAGAAGCAACGCAGTCAGCTCTTTTTCTGCTGCAGGACGGGAAGGCTGAACAACTGCACATCAGGAAAAAGGAAAGGAGGCAAGCAAATTGGCCACTTGAGCCAAAATAAGCCGCTCCTGGGGGAAGCAAAACAGCTGGAGCCAATTCAGCCAGACGTGGAGATAAGGGGCCTGAAGACAGCCAGATGTGAGGATCCTACCTCCAGGACCAAGGATCCTCTGAGCAAGTGTGGGCCATGATCCCTCTGCTCACCTCTGCTGACCTCGGCGGGCGCCCACAAATGGGACCTGCCAGAAAATGCTGTCAGATGGGCAGGGAAATCCTGGATGGAAAGGAAGGAAGGAAGGGAGGGAGGGAAGGAAGGAAACCAATAAACCAGCCAGGTGCGCAAGCACCAGGGGAGTGTGGCAGACTCGGAGAATGAACTTGACATACCTATGCCATGAGGAAGACCCACTTCCGGGGGTGGGTATCATGGCATCATTTCACAGGGAAGGCACCTGCTGGCTCAGTGAGGCACAGCCATTGTAAGAGCCACACAGGTAGAGAGGGGTAAGCCGTTATAGCCGGCGGCCTCAGCTCTCCTCGACTATTACCTGAGTCTCTCCATGCCCAGCTCCAGTAGTTCTCCCTGTGGGCAGAGCACTAACTCACACCACCTGACCATCCTGCCTAGCCACAGGGGCACCAAGTGGAAGAAACCAAACATGTCAGAAAAACTTATTTGGGAAATCAAGGAAAGAACGAAAGCAAACTACAAATGAAGGGGAAGAAACCTGGGAGCAACTAGAGTAGCAGCATACAAGGAGAAAACAACTGTGACTGCAGCGAGCTTGCCCAGCCTGGAACACTCAGGGCCTGGGTCCTTGCCTGGGAGAGTGGACAACAGAATCCTGGCCTGGAACAAATGTGATCGGCACTTTTCCAAGGCTGTGGGAGTGGCGTCTACGTCCATAGGCTCAAGTTTACGGAGCCATCCTGTAGCTATGCCGAGATCTCGCCCCAGATCCTGACATCCAGGTCAAGGAAGACACCTCCTCTTTAATGCCTATGATTCTCACCCTGAGCCACAGGCCTTCCTGTAGTCAATTACAAAACTTCCTTTCTTGAGTTCTCAACATGTAACAATAATGATAATCATAGTGATGATAACAGCTAATATTTACTGGAGCTTTACTTTGTGCCAGACATTGTTCTTAGCACTTTACATAACAACCACATGAGGTCAATAATATGTTATCCTGGATGAAGTGATCAAGACACAGAGAGGCTAAGCCAATTACACAAGCCACAGAGCCCATAAGCGGAGGAGGCAGAATGCGAATCTAGACTCTCTGACCCCAGTGCCTGTGCTCTTCTGAATCACTACCCTTTCCTACTTCAGGCCACAGGACATGCTAGAGTGGAAAGAGCAGTCCTGGGAGGCAGGGAGATATCTCTACCGTCTCCTGTACTTATTTTCAGGCTACCTGTTTAACCAGTTTAGAAAACTGAGTCTCAGTCTTCTTCACTATAGAACAGGTACAACAAATCTACTTTGTGGGGTTGTGTCCACTCCTTGAGACAGAGTAAGTTCCCAGTTTTGTCCTTTACCCTTCTCTACCTCACCTCCCTTTCCAAACTGATCTGTCTGTTGAATGTTGACTTGACATTAAGGCTGATTCTACCCTTGACGAAGTCCGTATTCTGCTCTAGTCTATTCCACTACTGAGTTATGCCTGTTATGGTGGGTGCAGCACCAGGCACTGATAGGCAAAAGCTCAGGGAGTGAGGCAGAAGGCAGGGAATCCCATCTGAGGTGGGCAACGGCAGGCAGGCAGGCGACAGGAGGAGCTGGCTGGGAGAAACAGGCCTGTGAGCCAGCAGAGCTCTTCTCTCCCTCCAGCTTGTCTCCCTCTTGCTGGCCTCCTGCCAGGCCTAACAGGCAGCTTCTTGTCATTTTGCTTGCAAAGCATGCCCCCTGCGGGGCCCCACTGGGGGCCACATTGCGCCCGTGGTGGGAGCATCTGGCTCCCAGCTCACAGGCAGGCAGGCAGGCGATGCCGAGTCCTGTGTCACCTTTCCTGACTCCACAACCTTCCACTCAGCGGACAGTGCGCCAGGCTCTGGACACTGGGGACAAAACAAAAAATAAGTCCACTTTCAAGGAGCTCACTGGCCTGCCCTGCTTGCCCACTACCTTTGATGGCCTCTGCACTTGGGCATAACTTTCCAGAATGGCATCATTTCTTGCTCCTCATCAAGAAGTACCTCACTAGGACTGGCAATGCTGACAGGTGAGTCTCCCCTCTTCCTACCTCTACCAAGGGAGATGAGAAACAAAGGCAAAAGACCAGGCATTTCACATTCTATATCACCTCATCTTTCCCCACAATCCTACAAGGAGGAATTCTCACCCTGTTACACAGATGAGGGGGGAAAATGGAAGCTCACACAGAGATGGACCCAGTGTAGACCGAGGCGGTCTGCCTGCCATCCTCGCGCTTTCTAGGGCTCCAGGCAGCCTATGTCAGCTCAGTCTGCTGATCAGTCAGCTCTGGCCCTGGCCCCTCCTTCATCCCTTCTTTGCTTTTGTGTATTCAGATCCCCTTCAGTCTTCTTGCTTATGCTGGTCCCAGAGGAAACTGCCCTCTCCGAGTCTAGTAACAGAAGTAGTGGTGGTGACAGTGGTGGCAGCAGTAGCACATTCTAGGTACTGCCTCTGACTCTTGCATTAGCTTGTCTTAATTACGTGGAGGCTGGAGCAGTGCCAGTATAAATGATCTGTTACTGCTGCAAAGCATGCAGGTTGGCTGTTACCCTTTCTAGCTTTCTATCTGACTAGAGCCCCTTTGGCTCCCCTCTGCTGCTGACAGCCTCCTTCCTCTGCTGTCCTTGGTTCTGCCTCTTTGCACATCACTTTAGGGCCTGCAAAACAGTGCTTCAAACTACTGCCATTCCAGGCAGATGAGCCTGTCCAGCTCAATTCAAGAGTGCTTGAGTCTTCACTGAGGGCCAGGCACTGTGCTGGGTGCTGTGAATACACAAGAAACAAGAAGAAAACATAGGGGCCTTGCCTTTCAAGGTTTAGAGTCAGGGGCTAGGAGAGAGAAACAGGAACAGAAATCACTGACACAAGATAGGCAGAGTGAGATTGTGATGTGAACTAAAATACCAGAGCTGGAGGAAAACTTGGTTTTTTGTTTTAAGCCCTCCATTTTAGAGATGGGGGATCTAAAGCTCAAAACAAGGCAACTCCTTGAACTAATCATGTCTGGTAACAACAACTTAGAATTCTGAAGCCCTTGCTGAGAGCTAGGTGCCATTCTATGAGTTTTCTGTACATAAATTCACGTAACCCTCACAACGTTATGAAATAGACACTATAGCCATCAATTTTAAAGACGAGGAAAATGAGATATGGAGGAGTTGACACCTTGTCAAGTTCACACTAGTATTAAGTAGAAGCCTACTGAACTCAGGCACTCGGGACTACACTGGATCTAACATGCTATGAGTCGGAGACTGACTCGACCTGTGAAAGTAGTGAAAAGGCTTCCTAAATGCATCGCTCATAGGTCTAACCCTAAAAGCACTGAACTTGGGATATGTAGAGCCAATGAAGAGGAAATCTCAATCAGACGTTTGAGTCCAACTGGGAGTTCCTTAGTGTTACTTAATACAGGACAGTGAGGGGAAGTGAGCAGAGCTGTGTATTTCCAAAGAAAGAGCCACATCAAGAAGAAAGAACTTGGTAGAAAGGATTTATTTAAGGAACCAGAAACTGTCCAATCCATTTTTCTTTTCTTTTTTTTTTTTTGGTACCAGGGATCGAACTCGGGTCCTTGCACTTGTGCAGCAGGTGGCGAAATCACTAAGCTAAATCCCCGGCCCTCCATTTTTCTTTTTAACAGTACTGGGACTGAATCCAGGGACTCACACAAGGCAGGGAAGTACTCTAATATGGAACTACAAACCAAGCTCCTCTCTCTTTCTCCTTTTTATGCCTGACTGTCTATACATGATGCCCCAAGCCCATAAGTTCTTTATGATCCCCAAGTGCCACTTCCTGAGGCAAGAAGGCCAGCTTGGGCACCTTATAAAGGTGTTCAATGACATGGAATAAAGTTTTCAGGAAAGGCGCGTTTAGTAAACTCTTGGTAATCCCCGGCTTCCATCTCCCTAAATTTCCCCAATACATATACACATGTGCACCCTGGCTTTTGGTTAATCAAGTCTTCTCCAATTCTGTCATATGAGTTTCAGAAAAAACACAGTATCAGTATAAAAATTACTTACCAATTACTGCCAAATTATGCTCTGAGCCACAAGAGATCTGTAAAAAGAAAGAAAATATACTAGATAAAACATATAGCAGTATATTTTATAATAACTGTTACTTTCTAATGACACTAACATCCATTTGTGGCAAATTTTAGGAAAGAAATATAAAGAAGTACTATATACAAAGGTTAAAACTATAATTACAACCTATTAACAGATACATAAAGAGAGAGTGAAAAAACCTTTAAAGAGAACTGCACCAAGATGTGAAGGAAGTTGTCTTTAATCAGTTAGACTACAGTAATTTTTTTCTATTTTTTTGTATTTTTCAAACTTTCTATAATGAGCATATGTTACTTTAAAAATGGAAAGATAAGGCAATAAAGATAACAGATTTTGGAAACTGAACTAAAAAGACCATCGTTCTCATCTGGACTGATAAAATGAGCAAAGAATTCAGTGGAAACAGACCGGGCTGAGGAGACGCTCGACTTTCTCCACTGCTCATTCTCCCTTTCCCTCGAAGCTACATAAACCCTGCAGTTCCTTGTACACACCCTGTTCTCTCACACCTACAGGCCTTTGTACATGCTTGTTCTGCCACCCAGAATGCCTTTTCCTACTACTCACCTAAAAAACCCTTACTCATTCTTTAAAACCTCAAAGCATCCACCAAGACCCTTCTGCTGCTGCTTCTAGGCAGACTCGGGCACTCCTGTAATTTGCCCTTTTATTAGGCATAGTATTGTAGTAAATACCTGTTGCCATTTAGCATTTTTCCTGTCTCCTCACTGGACTGCATATGTCCTGGGAGCAAGGCCAAGTCTCCTTCACCTCTGTATCACACAAACACACTACACAAAGCCTGCAACTCAGTTAACATCTGCTAAATGAGAGAAAAAATAAAAGTACATAAAGGAAAAAATGCTTAATATGTGAAAGACAGTCATTTAGGTTTCTGAATCCAGGGTTCCCAAGCAGTAGGAGACATTTCTTGCCTTTTGGTCTTGGCATGTTCCAACATGATACTGGGAGGAAGTGACTGGGAATCTAAAAGTATAAGTGGCGGGCCAGGGATTTAGCTCAGTGGTGCTGCCACCTATCTCGCAGGCACAAGATCCTGAGTTTGATCCCCAGTTCCAAAAAAAAAAACATAAGTGGCTCCCTAGGTACTAATTAAGAGGAACTCTAGACTCTGGAGAAGCATCCTGTGACTTTTACCAGGATGCTCACTTTAGCTCCTGGCAAGAGAAAGGTCTCAGGTACTCTGGAATGTTAATGTGGGCAGGGCCCTGGAGACCACCTATATTACCAGGAGGAACAGAGGCTTGGCAAGGGAAGTAACTTGCCTCAGGTCTTAGAGCAAGCCTGTGACAACACTAAGGCAAATCCACCATTCTATTCTCTACTATGAGATCAGCTTTTTTGATTTCATATGAATGATTCCAAATAAGAGTGAGGTCATGTGGTGTTTGTCTTTCTGTGCCTGGTTTATTTCACTTAACATAATGTCCTTCAGGTTCATCAATATTGTCACAAGTGACTCTAGTTAATAACAATATAGTGTATTCTTGAAAAAATCTAATATTTTTAAAGTTTTTCCACCATAAATAGAGCAAGCATGGGGTAATGTGTATATTAACTTGATTTAGCCGTTCCACAATGTATACAGATTTCAAAACATCATGTTATACATGATATATATATATATCATGTGTGTGTATATATAACAATTTTACCTGCCAATTAAAAATTTTTTTAAAAAAAATTATGACTATAGCCATGCTGAATCTCCTGATTTTCACAAGAGTTCCTTTCTTGACATTAGACATTGTTTTCTGGGGAAAAGCATCAGGAAACAAATTCAAAGGTTCTCAGCAGAGGCACTGACAGTGAAGTAACTTGGCATGCAGGAGGCTGTCTCCACACTGGTAGGCGAGAAGGGGCAGCAAGCTTCTTCCTGTGGACAAGCTGTGCCCCATGAACCCAGCTTCCAAAGAGAAGAGGGCTCTGTACATTTATGTGGGCTCCCCAGTGCTCAGCAAAGAAGCCTCTGTAAATTTTGCCCTTAGTAAATAGTCCAGATTGTCCAGTTTCTAGAACTCCTTTGAAGCTGGCTAGGTTTGTGATTTACCTTAGGGCTGCAATATGGCTCACCCAGGGCCATATATAGCACAAGTTCATTATAAGCTTCTGGCTCGTTTCTTGGGTCTGTTATAGGAAGCAGTTTAGACTTACGAATAGGAAAAAATTTAGACATCTAACAGTGTGGAAATATATAATATATACATATGATAGAGCCATCTGATGAACTATTAAGCAGTTTTAGAAACTGATGCTTATAATAATAGGAAAATATTCATGTTACTGTGCAAACTGGAAACTCACATAACATTGTATATATAACATGATACTGATTCTATAATAAAACAAGAATAAAAATGACTAGAAGGAGATAGGTTGAAGTGTTAACAGTGATTACTGTTCTAGGGATGAGATGAGGATTATGAGAATGATTTTTCTTTTTCTGTACCCTCTGAATTTTACCTACTATTTTTATATTCAGGGGAAAAATCTATTAAAAATAAGAAGAAAGAAATACAATGTAGTTCCTACCTCAGAAAAAAAAAAAAAGTCCCCCCTAGCTATAAAATCTTGTGTACTTAGGAGGAAGCTCCGCCACTGCCATTCCACGCTCCTAGGGCAGAGAAGCTGAGCCAGTCCCAGCACCCGGAAGGAAGCTGCCCCGTCACCATTCCATGCTCCTAAGGCAGAGAAGCTGAGCCAGTGTCCCAGCACCTGGAAGGAAGCTCCCCCACCACCATTCCAACCTCCTAGGCAAGAGAAGCTGAGCCAGTCCGAGCACCTGGAAGGAAGCTCCCCTGCAGCCATTCCATGCTCCTAGGGCAGAGAAGGTGAGCCGTGCGGGAGACAGAAGCAAGCCCCGGCCCGTGGAAATGAGAAGACATGTAAACAAGCCTCAAAAACAGACTTCCAGATCACCTACAGCAACCCCAAAGGGAAATGAGATGGAACAATCTGATACTCAACCACCTGGACTC
>NW_004624766.1:9483272-9494359 GCF_000247695.1 Heterocephalus glaber
GAAATATGCTGCTAGAAATGTCTGAACTAAGTGCCATACTCGTCTGGGTAAGATTTGGGAAATTTAGCAACTGTACCTCATAAAAAAAAAAAAAAAAAAGAGAATCAGTTAAACATCACATAGTAGACAGCCATTAAATTATAAAAAAATTAATTTATGAAGAAAGACCTTTTGTACAGATTGAAAAAAAAGATTTTCATAGAGATATCTATATGATCAAGAGAGTTAATTTTTTATTTTTGTTTTACTAGTGCCACAAACTTGCCAGTGGTAACTTATTTGTCCAGTTCAAGATAACTCTGTAGTTTTCTTTCCTAGAACTTGTTAAACACCAAAAGACACTTTTGAACTGTGCATTTGATCAGATTGTTAGTTTTTTTCTGTTTTATTTCTTTTGACAACCTTTGAATAAAAAACTCTGAAACTTTAAAAAAAAAAAATTATAACATTTTTAGGCCGGGGATTTAGCTCAGTGGTTTTGCCGCCTGCTGCACAAGCGCAAGAACCGAGTTCAATCCCCAGTACCAAAAAAAAAAAAAATTATAAGATTTTATTCTTAGATTCTCTATTTTTCAAGTACTCTTTAATTGTAGTGGTATTAGTAGTAGTGGTGGTGTGAGTGATCAGAACAGGAATTAAAAATTATCATATATTGAGGACTTATGTGTGCTAGGTATCACAGCAAGGCACTTTATAAACATCATCATATTTTAATCAACACAATACTTTTTTCAGGTAGGTTTGGCTTTGCTCATTTTAGAGATAAGGAGACATACATATTAAACCACCTCCACAGCTAGCTGGGGTAGCAGCAACAGAACTAAAACCCAGCTTTGCCTGATCTCCAAGCTAGTGTTTACTGCTGCATCATGTCACCTTTGGGGGTTTTTTTCTAAGTAATTATTTCACTTTATAAAATGCAGAGAAAGAAAGAACCTGCTTCTTTCTGCCTGCCAGAGTTCACCTGGGGTTGTGGATTGCAGGGTTGATCAGCCTTGAAGATCAAGGGCTTCCAGAACCAAGCCACTGACAAGTGCCAGTATCAGGCAGCAAATGCTGCTCTGAGTTAATGACTGAGGCAGTGATGAATTGATTTTGTCAAGCCAATGCAGAACTCAAAGCCCAAAGCTCCCCGCTGCTTCTTGCTCTCTGTGCACTGGCATAGAGGTCAGGAGACAACACCATAGGCCACAAAACTCCAGTGCTATACTCCTTCAACAAGATTGTATCAATGACCACTTCCTTCATATTGCCTCTATCAGCATCTACATATTGCCCAGCTGTGGGGAGCTTTCTAGAAGACTCTGCTAACAATGGCAATGTGCCCGGGAGAAAAAGATTCAGAGCCAAGAATCCAGGTGAATCTTAGGTCCTCTGCTTTCTGGCTCTAAAAGCAATGGCAAGAGATTTAATCTAGGGCCTCAGTGTTCTCAGATGTAAAAAAGTATACCACAGTGTTTGTGTTGTCTGCCTTATAGAATTGCTATAGGACAAATGAGACATTCTACCCCCTTCCAGCTGTACATCCCACCTTCCTTGCACACAAATCCAGGCACATCACGCTCCTATATATAGCCCTTCACGGTTTCCCAACACTGGTAGGGCAAAGTCTAAATTACACAGCATGGTTTACAAACCCATCATAATTTTACTTCTGTTTACCTTTTTGGATTCTTTTCCTCCCTGTGCTACTTATGAAATCTCAACCCCAAATAATATATTCCCTTTGTTCCATTCATTTTCCATTATATTTTCTCTAAGAACATCATGGAATTTCAGACTGTTATGCACCCTGTTCTCCTTGACTACAATTTCCTTTCTCCATCTACCCAGGAAAATCCTTTAAGATTGCTCAAAACATTCACTTCATGGTAAAGCCTTCCCTGACTTCCTGAGGTACAGTAGCTGCTCCACCCTAGCTACACCCATAGCACTAAGTGTCATGCCTCTTACCACACATGTGATGTCTGTTCACAGACTGCACGTGTGCTAGCCATCTCTGTCTCTCAATCACCCAGCAGTGTCTCTGCCGCACAGCACAACTGTAGGGAAAGGGGGTCAAGGGTGGTAGTGCTAAAAGAAAAGACTCAGAAAGGCATATAATCCCAAAGCAAGTGTGAGAAGCACTCCTATCCACCTGGAGACAGGCCCTCAGAAACACAGTGGGGGCAGGAAGGGAGAGCACTACAAGAATAGACAGGGAAGATGCTGGGAGCACAGTAGGGTTGTTCCAGGAATTCTTGTACAGCAAAGCACATTGGACCACAACAGAGAGTAGTCCTAGGAAACAGCCCCAACATAGAGAAAGCAGGTTCCAGCTTGCTGGCTGGTCCTTCAGAAGGAGGACAACACCTCTGTTGTCAGTGGAAAGCTGTCCTGTCTCAGTGCTGCCTGAACACTAGAATGGTCTACTCTGTTCAGAGGCCTCTACCCAAGGAATCAGAGCTCCAGAAAATTTCCAAGCCCACAACTGCCAGTGGAACAGGATCTCCCACCAAGTCTCTCTGCTGGGCCTGACTCCGTCAGTTCTTGTGAGGGGAGTCACAACTCCCCTGAGAGCTGGATCTTCACACAGGTGGACAAGAGCAAAAATTGACTGATAGTAGACACCTAGTAAATATATCCCAAATACATTAACAGGCTAAATAAATCATTGGATGAAGAAGCAAAAAATGATGAATGTGAAAATAATTGCCAACTGTCGCTTTGAGTACTTCAGCAGTACAGCTGTACCATTTCTAAAACAGCTGCCTGGGTCTTGTTGAATACTTACAACCAGACACCTGCTAACTGCTTTGCCCATGTTATCTTATTTAATTTTACACAAAACCTGAGAAAATATAGTCTGTAGTTACAACCATTTAACAAATGAGGCAACTGGAGTTCACAGAGGTAAATGTAACTTGCCTGTGTCTTGTGACTAGGGGAGGTGTGGGATTCTACAGCCCTTCAAATTCAAGCTTTCTGTCTCCCCAAGGGTTATAACATTTTTTCTCACACAGCATGGAAATAAACCACCCACACTCAGTTCCTTACACCTGGAAACCCAGAGCTAATTGAAAGGGCTTGTAATCTAGAAGAGCCCTTACAGGCACAAAAGTGTTGCCTGTGGCCAGCAGCGTCTGCCTATGGAAGATCAGTAAGCTGTCCCAGGGTTAGTTCCTGGGGTTACTACAGCAAAATAGCAACAAAATTTTGTCCTCTGCCCCACCATGGGAGCTACTACCTTGCAGAGAACTCCACCAGATTGTCCAATTCTGAAGGGGGAAATCCAGGCTTGGACAACAGAGAAAAGTGGGAAATAAACACCTGGGTGCAAACACGCCTCAAGAAACACCAGGAGGCCAAGAAAAGGGAGCCCACCCTGGAAATGCCTTTATCTCTGACAGGCGTGACGATTGGCTCCTGCCTGCCCAATGGGCATGGGCGCCCACAGATGCCATGGCAACAGGGAGCACTGGCCCAGGCACCCAAAGACGACACCTGGGTGGGAGCAGAGATGCACCCTGGAGTGGCTCTGCCTGAGAGGCCAGTCTTCAGCTAATATTGGAAAAGCACACACTGGCTGCACCTGAGTGGCAGCCAGGTAACAGAACAAGGGAAAGAGCGCCAGGTGCTGCCTTTGCTAGAGCTCCGCCCCAACCCAATTGCCATCTGTGCAGAGCTCTGGGGTGACCAACAGATGATCTCCAAACTGTTAGGAAAGCAGGGTTGGAAGGCTGTGCACATTTTACAGGCAAACTGCAGTCCTGTAAGCCAATCCCGTAGGCTCAAAAATGGCCCCACCTGGCGACAACAAGGTGTCACAGTTGCTTGCTTCTGGAAGCACCTAGCCTTTCAAAGATATTTCTCACTCTCTCTGCCATGGTGCAAATGAAGATGGCAAAGGACTTTCTAGAGACAAGAAGAGACCTGTGTTGCTGAGTTGGAGGGTTTATGCAGTGAGAGATCAAGGGTGCTAAGAAGTGAGGAGACTGATGCTATGACAACTTTAAAAAAATATTTTCACATTAGATTATGACATGACAGTGAGAAGAAAGCCTGAAGTCATTTAGGTGGCTCTTAAAAGAATCAAAGAATCAAGACTGGAATGAAAAGGACTAAACTAAAATCAAGACGGATTTGAGATTTACTGAGGAGGCAGAATGAGACTAAATATAAGGGTAGGAGGAAGATAATCAGAGCTGTCACCTGCCCGATTGAGGCTTAATAACTGGAGCACTGGTGCCAGTTTATCAGAAGGGGAGAAGGCTGCCAGGCATGCCTGGTGCACGCCTGAAATCTCAGCACTAGGGAGGCTGAGGCAAGAGAATCACTGGGCCACAGTGATTAAGGCCAATTTGAGCTACATAGTGAGTTCAGAGCCATCCTGGACTGCCTAGTGAGACTCTGTCTCGAAAACAACAACAACAAGCAAACAAAAAACAGAAGGGGAGGGGGGTGTTGTGTGTAATGGGTAAGCTCACAGGCTCTGGACTAGGGCATCCCTGGGTTTACAGGACAGTGAGATCTGGAACTAGTGATTTAATGATTCTGAGCATGCTTGCTGACCTGTTTGTTGAGTACAGAGACAGATTCCTACTTCTCAGAGTAGTTGTGAGAATGCCAGACCATAGCAGTAAAGCAAAATTGTATAATATAACACTTGGCGTTCATGTACTTACAACCTTTAGCTATCTTCCTCTCCACCACCTCTCTATTTGAGAAGGCAGCAGAACCTTGTTCAAGCCACAGTTTTCTTAGCCACATACGGTGCTTTAAAGGAGGCAAGGGCAGGTGGCGGAACCACTGAGCTAAATCCCCGGCCCTAAAAGAGGCAAGGGCTAGCTTACAGAGAAAGGGACAGTAGAAGCCTCTGGATGTGGAGATCCCAATTTGGGGGCCTCCTTTGCTATCCTGCTTCCTGTGGCCATAGCCAAATTGATTATGGGAGGACACTTGTCCCAAAATGAGTTAATGCACAGACTGGCCACATCTTATGAAGTGGCTTTGTGTATCTCTGCCTGAAATGGGCTCTAGGGAGTAAGCTGGACCAATAGGTGGAATAGATACAAAGAAGGTTAATATAAGCAGCAGCAGCAACCACAGGAGTCAGAAGAGGCAGAAAGAATAGAAGAGAATAACTAAGTCACTAGAATGTGAGAATTCTAATGGAAGAAGCAACAGAACCTACAGCTCAGGACTCAAGACATATTTGACCTTGAGTTCTAAGTGTTGTAAATGACTTTCTAGTTGTTTTTCTATCAGATATTTGCTTCACCTGTTTTCTTTACCTGTGCCGAAGTCTAAGACAATCCTACAATACTGAAGTAGTGTTCTCTGAAAATATCTCTGGTCTCTGCAGAATAAAAGAACCAAACAAAACAATACAACTTGATTTCAGTAAAAGTATGCCATTATACTCTTGGAACCATAGATGGAAAAGGATGGAACCATGTGAATTGGACAACCAAACTCAAAGATGGGCAATTAATAGATTTAGGTCAAGCAAACATCCTACAGTATACTTAAAAATTTAACCCTTGCCCTAATTCTGGCAGGAATATAAATCCAATATCTGCTTTGAAAAACTGTCTGACAGTGTCTACTAAAGTAAATATTTATACACATGTACATATATCGGTATTAGGAAACCTAAATACTCAAAATAAATACTTGCTTATTTTCTTAAAAGTATTAACAAGAATATTCAAAGCACCACTGTTCATAATAAATAAAACATTAGACTGAAGATGTAGTTCAGCCCTGCTTTGATCCCAAGTAACACAAACACACGTTAAAAAAAAGAGAGAGACAGAAAAGAAAGAAATAACTCAAATAGCTACCATCAGTATAAGAGAGAAAATGTACACAATTCAGAAAGCATCATAGTGAGTTGAGGGTGTAGCTCAGTGGTAGAGCATTGCCTAGCATGTACAGGTCCTGGGTTCAAATGCTAGTACCACACACACACACATACACACACACACACACTATATTTTACAGCAGTAGAAAAAAAATTCACTGATGTTTGCAACAGGAATAAATCTTCAAGAATAATGTGGAACAAAATGAGGCAGAAATACTGTATAACTCTATACACATGGAACTCAAAAACAGGAAAAAAATTCTTTCAAATAAAAGCATAACTGTTGTAAGGAGGCAAAACCAAACAAATCCTACTAACTTTTTTTTTTTGAGGGGGGGAGCGGGTACCCAGGATCGAAGTCGGGTCCTTGCGCTTGCGCAGCAGGCTGCGAAACCACTGAGCTAAATCCCCAGCCCCTACTAACTTTTAAAAACAGTACTTACACTAAATACAGAAAGGAGTACATTTTTCTCAAGATTTAGTGAGTCTTTTCCTGGACTGCATTCTTAACTAACCCCAAATAAATGTTATTTTCTTTGAAAAAATTAAAACAAAAAACAAACAGAACTACAAAAAACTTTAACTACTGAGTAGTTTTTTCTTTCAGAGTATACAAGTACCAATTCTGAAAGTATTTTGCATATACTATAGGGCTACACAAATGAGAAAAAATATTAATGTTGCTGGGAGCCAGAATTTTCACTGTGGATAAGAGGAAAAACAAATATGGAATGAGGAACATCAAAGAGGAATCCAATACATATTGGATTAAAATTAAAGGTATCATCCTATTGCCATGGGGTGATCTGCTCTTGAAAGTCATATAAATGGAATTACACTGAATGCATTTTTAATCTGTTTTTAACTTCATTTAATGTTTTAGAAATTTATAGTGTTGTATTACTGAGTACTTCTCCTTTGTATAAATATACCGTAATTGTTTTTAGATTGTAATCCTATTGATTACTATTTCCTATTGAGCTTGTTTCCAGGTTTTGGCTCTCAGAAATAAAGCTGCTATTGATTTCCTTGGAAAAAAAATTAAATTAAATAAAATTAAAGGTATCATGAGCCAGGGATTTAGCTCAGTGGTTCCGGTGCTTGCCATGCAAGTACAAGGTCCCAAGTTCAATCCCCAGTACAAAAAAAAAAAAAAAATTAAAGGTATCAGTATGAACTTATAGTAATACACACACACACACAATATCAAACTATGTAGAAGCAATGACACTCCAGCAGCTCAGTTGGTATACAAATCTTGGCTTTTAGATACCATTCAACCAAGAGAGATCATAGCTTCCTGGATAAATGTTGGTCCCAAGGTTGGGACAAGGAAAAAACAACTGTAGCCTGGAACATCTACTCGTGTCAGGAAGTAAGGAAGTGATTAAAAAAAAAAATAGGAAAAAGAACATAAAACTCACCTTCAGGGGTCTCACCAGCTAAACCAAGGGAGAATTTGAGCATCATGTTAGTAACAAAGCCAAGTGCGATGGTACATGCCTGTATACAAGCTACCTGGGAGATCGAGGCAGGAAGATGCCAAGTTTGAGGCCAGCCTATGCAACTTATAAAGACTCTATCTCAAAATAAAAAGAGCTGGGGCTGTGGGTGTAGTTCATTGGTAGAACATGTACCGGCCGTGTGTGAAGTCCTGGATTCAATCCCCAGTTCCACACATACACATACACAAAAGAAGAACAACAACAGTAGATAAATAGCCCATGGAATAAAATCCATGAATACCTACCAAATATTAAACACGGTAGCAGGAATGCTTCTCCCTAACAGTAAGATGTCAAAAATACTAAATGGGAGAGGCCTGCCCAGGTTCCATGGTAAGTACGCACAGATCCCAGCAAGAAGCCCACCTGGACCAGAGCTGAGCGGGTAGGAGCAGGTCCCAGCCAGGGCCCCACCCAGGCACCAGTAGCTTGGGCCCACAGGTTCCAGACAAAGGCTCACTTGGAAAAGAGCTACATAGGCCACCAAGCAACAGACAGAGGCCCATCCAGATACCACTGGAATTGGTGCAGTGGTGAGCAGGAGAGAAAAGGCCGCCCAGTGGCTTGCTGAGAAATGAAGACCGCTGGGCAAGCAAAAAGTTGCGTCAACAAAGGCTGCATCTGTTGAAATGAGAAGACATATAAACAAGTCTCAAAACCAGACTTCCAGGTCACCTAAGGCAACCCCAAAGGGCAACAAGAGGGAACAATCTGATACTCAACCATCGGGACTCCCTGAACTTGCAACAAAAGAGGATCTGGAAAAAATGAAATCAGAAATAATTTCTCAGATATCAGCAGAGATTGTGCCCATAGTGCAAGACATGATTAATAAATCTAGAGTAGACACAGATAAAAAAAATAGAGGAGTGGAGAAACATAATGGAATCCCAGCATAGGAAACAAATGGAATCCATAAAACAGATGCAAACAGATAGCCAGGAGATTAAAAACTCCAATGATACTTTATGCAGCAGAATGAGCCAATGTGAGGACAGAATATCAGATATAGAAGACAGGATTCCAATTAAACACAAGGAAAAGAAAAATTTCTTTAAAATAGTAAGGGACCACGAGAAATCAATTCAGCAGCTGCTAGATGATGCAAAGAAGAATAACATAAGACTGATTGGAGTCAATGAAGAAACAGGAGAGAGTGCAAATGACATTTTTAAAAAAATTGTTCACATACATAAAGGCAGACAATTTCCCAAGCAGGGGGAAATGACTTGATAAGATAAGTGAGGCATACAGGACTCCAACTAGCCATGATCAAAAAAAAAAAATCTACTCCTAGGAGTATAATAGTTACGATCCAGAAACCCAACAGAAGACTAAAATTATACAAGCAGTTAGAGAAAAGAAACAAATTACATACAAAAGAAAGCCCATCAGAATCAAAGCAGACTCAACACAAACCCTCAAGTCAAGAAGAGCCTAGAGTGAAGTATTTCAAACCCTAAAAGAAAAAAACCTCCAACCCAGATTGATGTGCCCCACAAAATTGATGGAGAAATGAGATACTTTCATTACAAAGAGCACCTGGGGAAATTTGTAAATACAAAATGAGCACTCCAAAAATTTTTAAACTATATCCTAGGAAAAGACAATGAAGATCACAACCCCAGGAAGCCCAGCAGAATGAACCCATCAGGCACGACAAGCACTTAAATGCAAAGGGGGAGAATCCAACGAAAAGAAAAACTCATGACAAGGATAAGTCAATATGTATCAGTTATAACCATCAATGTTAATGGTCTCAATTCACCAATCAAAAGAAATAGACAGAATGGGTCAAGAAGCAAGATCCAGCAATATGCTGCATACAAGAAACACACTTAATTCAAAAAGACACTCAAAGACTGAAAGTTAAAGGGTGGAAAACAATACTTCATGCAACAGGAACCAAAAAAAAAGCAGGAGACGCTATCTTATTTGCAGATCAAATGGATATCAAACCAACACTAATTAAGAGAGACAAAGAAGGACACTATATCCCTGTAAAGGGAAAAAATTCAAGAGGAATAGATGACAATCATAAATATATATGCACCAAATATGAGTGCATCCAACTATAAAACAAATACTAACAGACATGAAAACTCAAATAAGCACTAATACAATAGTAGTGGGGAACCTCAATATCCCATTGTCACAAATAGATCAACTAGACAAAAAAATCAACAATGAAATATTAGAACTCAATCAAACTCCTGAACAAATGGAATTAACAAATGTTTACAGGGTGATCCACCCCATAAAATCAGAATACACATTCTTTTCAGCTGCACACGGGTTGTTCTCCAACAGAAACCACATACTAGCTCATAGAACAAGTTTAAGTAAATGCAAAGGAACTGAAGTTCTCCCCTGTATATTATCAGATCATAGTGTAGTGAAATCGGAGATCAATAGCAATAGAAACCACAAGAATTTCATAAACACATGGAAATTGAACAACACACTTCTGAACAACCAATGGGTCAAAGAGGAAATTAAAGAAGAAATCAGACAGTTCTTTCAATTAAATGACAATGCCAATACAACATATCGGAATGTATGGGACACAATGAAAGCAGTCTTACGAGGGAAATTCATAGCAGTAAATACTCATATCAGGAAAACAGAGCAAGCTCAAATAAACAACCTAATGCTGAACCTCAAGCTTCTAGAAAAAGGAGCAGGACAAACCAAAAGCTCATACAAGAGAGAAAATTATAAAGATCAGAGCAGAAATCAATGCAATGGAGACTAAGAGAACGATACAAAAAATCAACGAAGCAAAGAGCTGGCTCATCAAAAGAGTAAACAAAATTGACAAACCCTTAGCCAACCTTATCAAAAAAAGGAAAGAAAAGGGCCAGGGGTTTAGCTCAGTAGTGCTGCTGCCTGCCTCACAAGTGCAAGGTCGCTAGTTTGATCCCCGGTACCAAAAGAACAAGAAAAGACCCAAATCTACGCGATTAGGAATGAAAAGGGTGAAATTACAATGGACCCAGCAGAAATCCAGAGGATCATCAATACGTGCGTTGAGAACCTATATGCCAATAAGATGGAAACCCCAGAAGAAATGGACAGATTCCTAGTCACATATGAATTACCAAAATTGAATGAAGACCTAAAAATTCTGAACAACCCAATATCAATCAATGAAACTGAAAACATAATTAATAGCTTACCAACAAAGAAAAGCCCAGGCCCTAATGGCTTCACTGCTGAATTCTACAAGACATTTAGAGAAGAAGTATTGCCACTACTGTTTAAACACTTCAGTGAAACTGAAAGGGAAGCAATACTCCCAAATTCATTCCTGGAAGCAAGCATTACCTTGATCCCAAAAGCAGAGAAAGACCCAACAAAAAAGAGAACTATAGGCCAATCTCACTAATGAACACAGATACAAAAATCCTCAATAAGATACTGGCAAACAGAATCCAGAAGATCATTAAGAAGATCATACACCCTGATCAAGTGGGATTCATCCCAGGGATGCAGGGATGGTTCAACATACACAACTCAATAAATGTAATACAGTATATTAATAGAGCCAAGGACAAAAACCATATAATCATCTCAACAGATGCAGAAAAAGCATTTGACAAAATGGAACACACATTCATGATAAAAACCCTACAGAAAATTGGAATAGATGGTCTCTACCTCAATCTGATAAAAGCCATCTATGAAAAACCAACAGCCAATATCATACTAAATGGTCAAAAACTAAAATCCTT
>NW_004624766.1:9496689-9551751 GCF_000247695.1 Heterocephalus glaber
TGTATACCTAAAATGTACCAATAAAATTAATATTTTTTTTAAAAAATACTAAATGGGAAAGTAATAATTGGCTTAGGAAATGCTTTCCAACTATTGCAGTAACTATCAATTCAGGTAAGAATCACTACTCATCTCAAAACTACTAAGCAAGAGTCTGAAGAAGAACAAAAAGTTTACATAGTATCAAATTATCTACACAGACTTCTTTTTCTTTCCTTTTTTCATATCTCAGTGCTGGGAATTAAATCCAGGGAGCGCTGAGCTACATCCCAGTCCTCCCCTTTTTTGGGAACACGGTCTTGCTAAGTTGCACAGGCTGCTTTCCAACTTGCCTCAGCCTCCCAAGTACTAGAGTTACTGGTATGTGCTACCATGCCCAGAATACTTCTTAATTATAAAGAAATAAATGATACTTTTATAGATACAATTGATGGATACCACCTCCCCAAGAGATCTAAGTTCATATCACTAATAATGAAAGAAACTTACACAGATACATCATTTATTTAGTGTTGCTGTCAAAAGAGCATATGAGAAATCTAGTCATGAGGAAAAATCAGATAAAATCAATTGAGGGACTAATAGAAAAACAACTGTCCTATACTGCTTAAAAATATCAATGTCATAAAAGACAAACTATTCCAGGAGGCAAAGGAACATGACAACTAAATGCAATACATGACCCTGGACTGGACCCTGGATCAAAATGAAAAGCTGCCAGAAAACAGAGACAACTGCAGAAATATCAAGAAGCTCCACAGAGGGCAGAGGGGAGGGAGAGGGAGAAGGATGGGGAGAAAAAGAACATACAGAGACGCATACAAATGTAGTAAAACAGATCCTACATCTATATCTAGGAGAGGGATTTGGAGAATTCTTTATATTATTCTTGCAACTCTTCCATAACTTTGAAATTATTTCAAAATAAAAGGTTAAAAATGATATAAAGCAGATAAGAAATATAAAAAAGCAAGCAAAATTAACCTATGGTGAGCATTTACCAGCGGTCATCTTTGGGTAAGTATATTTAGGAGGCTTGCTGGAAGTGCCTAATTTCGGTGATTACATATGTGTATACATTAAGTTAGAAACTTAAGATTTGCCCTTTTTACTGTATGTTAGTTGCATTTCAATCAAAAGAAAACAAATTCTTTACAAGGCAGCCTTCCTTCCTTCTTTTCTTCCTTCCTGATTAATTCAGCCCAAAAGCCAACACAGAGAGGGTAGCCAAGCATCAGAGCCTGTGTGAGGAAGCAGAGGCCCATCAGCTGGGGCAGCAGAGGCCCAGCGGGAGCTCGGAGCTTCACTGGACCCCTGTAGCACAGCAGGGAGTCCATGTGTGTAAGGAAGGGGGTCCAACAGAACTGTGCTAGAGGAGACTGGTTTCTCAAGGGGAACTGGGCAAATATATCAATATTCTGAGGATAATGGGAGTTATCTATTTCAGTCAAAAAGAAGTGCATTATAATAGAGGAAGCTATGGAATAAAAACCATAAAAATGGTTGTAACTAAAGATATTAGTGTGAATTCATGATTTTCAAGTTAGGTAGATAAGATATAGATAAATAAATATGTAAATATAAATTTATATATGTAAAAGTAAGCACAAATGTGTGTGTATGTATCATTATATACGTGTTCCAGCTTTGTCCACTGAGAGGGCCTGCAAGAAGAAACCCCCAATGCAATAAACACACCCAGAGTTGAGATTTTTGTTTCTAAATAGGCCATTCCCCATTGAAAAGTTCCAGGGCTTCTCAGAGAGATGGCTGCGCCTAAGACTTAGGCAAGGCGAATACAAGATGAACCTGGAGCACCTTGTGTCAGAGAGTAAAGAAGTAGTACTGGAAGGATGATGGGGCCATGTCCAGCTTGAAGGGGTTCCCACTGACTAAATATGGGGACAGTTCGAGCATCAAAATAAATGATGATATTAATGGATGTCCTGATAGGCTACAGGGTTAGGCCCTTTTCCTATGTGAATGTGTGATTTAGAGGGAGGCATCTAGTGGAAATCTTGAGGGACCTCTGGCCCTCAGTATGAACTATCTAAACTTCTGGTCAAGTTTGATAAAAACAAAGTTTGCTTCTTAAATGCACAGAATTTATAAATATGGGGAAAAGTAGCCAATGCACTAAATAAGTTGCAGGACTGTTGAGAAATGATTAAATAACACTTCTTGAAAAAAAGAGAAAAGATCTATGCTTACAACTTAAGTCAGCAAGCAGCATGACATAGCCCACAAAAACGACCAATGCCATCTCTGCTAGTCACACCAAACTTGGAGCACTGTAGCCAGTTCTGGACTCCCTCTCACATTTTATGATTCTAATTTTAAGGGATAACCAGATGTAAGTAACTAGAAGTATAAGCTACAAGTGATGATCAAAGTATATGGTGAATGTTTAAATTTTAAAATTGCATTAAAGTAAAAGACACGTTGCCATTAGTCTCACTTAAAGTACCCCTCACCCCACTTTAAACACACTGATCTCAGCATTCTTGTCACTTTCAGATGCAGTTCTGGAAGTCCTTGTCCCTGAGTGTCCATGAAGTATGATAAAAAATACAGTGACCACTGCTGCTAAGCTCCATCCAACAGAAAAGCAGGCTCCTAAAAATATTATGGTGTGTCTCATTCACTTTATTCACAGGATCTGGCACTGTGAGACGTCTGGGTCTTCATTCACAGTAAAAATGACTATGAAAAGTAAATGTTTTGAACTGATTCAGGACTTTGAGGCAGCCACAACAATAAAACTAATGACACCAACAAAGACTTCCAGAACCGCTTTAGAAAGTGGCAAGAAACATGGAACAAGTCTGTTTGATGTGAGCAACTCTAATCCAAAAATCCAAAATCCAAAATGATCTAAGATCTTGGAGCACTTCAGATTATGGACTTTTAGATTAAGGATGTTTAATCAGTAAAGTCTATGCTGATACTCCAAAGTACAATAACAAAAAAATCTGAAACACTTTTGGTCCCAAGCATTTTAGACAAGGGATAGTCAACCTTTAACTGCTACTATTTAAAACCACTGACTTGTGAGTTCTTTTTTATGCAGCATTACTGTGGTGGTAGGTGACTAACCAAACACCAACTATCATTTGTCTAGCACTAAACTATTTCCAAAGTGTACACTGTCAAGCTTCCAGCCACAACTACCAGGAACATATGTGCAGCTGAACAAGCTGGGTTTATTACTTGTCTCTGTGAGGGAGGAGGCACACTACAGGGCACCATGGGGTGTCTCAGTAAGAGGGCACAGTCACCCCTCGGTAGCTGTAAGGGATTGGTTTCGGTAACCTGCTCAGATACCAAGATCTGTGGATGCTCACATGTAGAATTTGTATCTAACCCACCTACATCCTCCTGTCTATTTTAAATCATATCTAGATGACTTACAATACCTAATACAATGTAAATACTATGTAAATAGTTGTACTGTATTGTTCAGGGGGAAATGCCAAGGGAAAATATCTTTACATGTTTCAGTACAAATGCAAATTTTTCCCCAAATATTTTCAGTCCATGGTTCGTTGAATTTGCAGATGTACTAACAATGGAGACAGGGCTGGGGGGAGGGGGTGTAGCTCAGTGATAAAGCACTGGCATAGCATGCACGAGGCCCTGAGTATGATCCTCATGTCACCAAACAAACAAACAAAGAAAAAACAGAACCAGTGGATACAGAGTGCTGACTATATTAGAAAAGACTGAGAAGATTTGGGCTTCCATTGTGTGATATTAGGAAGGGCCTATGGAAATAGCGGTGTACCCTGAATTAGGTTCTGTCAGAAAGTGGGGACGATTCTACGTCTGGTGCTACAGTCTGGGTCTTGAATATTCCCTAAAAGCTCACGTACTAAATGAAGGCTTGGTCTCCAGCCCATGGCACTATTGGGAGGGAATGGGATCTTTAAGAGGTGTGGACTAGCAGAGGGGGGTTAGGTCATCAGAGTGCCCTGGAAGTGGATATCAGAATCTGGCCTGTACCCTCCCCCTCATTCTCCTTCTCTCTTCCTCTATCTGACTTCTCCCCGGTTCTTTCTCCCTTCTTTCCTCTCTCCCTCCTGTTCCTCCTGCCCCATCCTGGCCTCCTCCACCATGTTTCCATAATGCTGTTTTGTGCCACCATAGGTCCAAAGCCATAGGACCAATGACCAAGGACTAAAACTTCTGAAAGTATGAACCAAAATAAATCTTTTCTCTTTGTAAGTTGTTTAACTCAGGTATTTTGTCACAATTGCAGAAAGCTGACTCACACAAATAGGCACTGCCGTAAATCTTACCCATAGGGAAGGCAGACTAAAGTGAGGTTACAGCTGTAATTGGTAAAGCCGCGTCAGTCACTCATGAGGCAGGAGAGGAGGGTGTTTGTTGTTTTGTGGCTTGGACAATATTCATGTTTTGTCTATGTGCATACATGACTACAGAGTAGTGGTCTTGGTTTGTGTTGATTCCCCATGGTCACAGAGTGGCTGGTCTGATGTTGATGTTCTGTGAAACACTTCATGTACAACAGGACAACATCAAGGCCTAGCTACGAGTGCCAGACTGGCTCACAGCAACACCCGGGCCCAGCAGCTGATCATGCCAGGCCAGCCCCTGGATGTCAGGGGATGCTTTTCTCTTCTTCATCTATGTAGCACATTATTTGATCCACAAAACAGCCCTTGGAGTAGGTTTTATGATGTTGTTTAATAAATAAGAAAATTGAGGCCTATGGACTTTAAGAGCCTCGTTCTGACATTTACAAACCATCTGACTCTGAATATGAGGGCTGAGTTTTCTGAGCCTTCGCTTCTTCACTGTAAAATGGGCATAGTAATATTTGCCTGTCAGGATTGCAAAGATTAAATAAGATCAAGTATGCCAAAGAACCCACTCCACTCCTAGTACTCAGAAGTAGTTCAATAAATGCTACTATTTTCACCTCTCTTGATATCCCCACTCTTTTTATATTATAGGGCCCCTGGAAAACATCTTTATATGCAATCAATATCAAAGTAATTTTCATTGTTGTGATTTTAAATACTGACTCTCTTCAGGAAGACTTTCCTGCAATGTGGCTATTTTATACTTCTGGAGGCTCCACAGCTGCCCAGCTCTGTGCAAGCCACCACTGTCCAATGCAGAAAGGTCCTCTTCAACTCCCACACAATGCAGCTAAATGGGCAGATACATATGGGTGGACCAGCCTGGAGACCAGAAGCCTGAACATAACCTCAGAATATTAAAATTTGTGGGGTAAGCTGTGGCTCAAACCAATGTTCCCCCAGCAAGAAACTGAAAGGCATACAGACTAAAAGCAGACCTAAATCTCCTCCTCAACCTCTGCCACCCTCAGGGAGTACATCCAAGAAATGGGAGTCTTAGTTCCAGCCTTAGCTCTTGCCTGAAATTCTGCAGCAGCGTTCTGGGAGCCCCTCTCCCCTCTAATCTCTCCATGTTCTGCCAAAATACTCTTTCTAAAGTAAATGGGGATTATTTTGTTCTCCACTGCAGGCCCAAATTCCTTCGTCGGGCATTTAACACCCTCTGTGGTCTGGCTCCAGTGCAGTTCTCTAGCCTCTTTCCTTAGTAGACTTAGCCACAAATACTTGCATCCTGGTCTTATGAGATCCCCATACACAATCCCACCATCTCACCAGCCCACCTCAACACATCGACACACGTCATGTTCTCAAACCACTGTATGCTTTACCATGCATCCATGGGTAGGCGGGAGAGAAGAGTGAAAGGAAAAGGACTGCTAACATTTATTGACTACTAAGCCCTATTTAGGGCTTATGCAGATTAATTCATTATATCTTCATTTTATAGATTAATTGAGAAATAGGATATTAAATACCTTGACTAAAAGCACATAGCTAGTAAGTGGCCAGACCTCTTCAGAAGTAATTGCTGCCTCCTCTGGGCCCTGCTTCAGAGACAGCACTTATTCCTCTTGTTAGTAAGTGGTTTACACATCTGTTCATTCCGACATTATACAGATTATAACTTTCTTAACCAGGAGGAATGTATCCCATGCATCTCTCTCTCTCTGGTGCCTTACACAGTGTCCTGCACATAGTAGGTCTTAACCAGATGTTTGCTGAGTTGAAGTTACTCATCTCTCTACCTCCCACCACTGTTAGCTCACTTTAAAGTAGAGGTACTCAGGAAACGCTAAATGCAGAATACTGAATTGATCTCTGAACTTCCTCTGTTCCTTTGACCAGGGTCTTCTAAATGCTTTGAGCTCTGTAAATAAAGGTTGAATTGAGAGACTAGATGATCCTTCGGATGTTCAGAAGCAACTCAGTGGCTAAACAGAATGGCCTCCTACACCATGATAGGTAGATATCACAGGCCTGAGGAAAAGCAGCCTGGGTGGTGCTACAGGGACAGTTGGAAAGCTGTAGCATATGGGAAGAGGCACTGCAATACTTTCCTGTCTCTATTGTACCCCCAACAACAACCAAAACTAGACAACTGCCTGACTGAACCATCTGTGCACCAAGGCCCAAGAATCTTTTGCCTTGGCTGCAGCTCCATGGCAGAGCCAGGCTGGGCCTCTGCTAGAACCCTGAACAGAGCCCCTGTACCCCTCAAGCCAAGGGTCACTTACGCTTTTTAAATTAAAACAAAACAAAATAAAACAAACAAACCTACTGAGGCCAGATCCTCAAATTTTATTTTGGGGGGGATTAAAAAGTCAAAAACAGAAATAAGGTGACAAAGAGACCAAAGCTTATCATAACAAGTGTGTGCAGTAAAACAAGGAACAGAGCACAACAATGATGAACAGATCTAATGCAACCGACTGGTGTTGACTGGTGTCGGTCTGACAGCCACAAGTCAGCAGACCAGGAGTGCTGCAGCCCCGTTCCCAGGGACAGGCTGCTGGAAGCCCAGGCTGGCAGTGCAGTTCCTGGCTGAGTGATCACCACAGGTACCTTCTTCATCTACCAATGACCAAGTGACCCTGTAGCTTGTCAGGTCCAAAACAAAGTTGTAGATTATCAAGTACTGTTCTGGGCTACACCCACATATACATACAAGATAATTTTTAAATAATATGGCACATTTCCTTTCAATCCTTTTCCTATAAATATTTGTCTGTGTGAATAAAGTATACATAATTTCAGAAATAAACATTGTTGGGGGTTATATTATATATTGTTTTATATCATGACTTCTGCATTTAATGTTATGTTTCCTATATCATTACTTTCATTAAAAATGTGATTTTTATGGTTTGAGTAAAAAGTGTCACCCAGAAGGCTCTTGTGTTCAGAGGTAGGGATTTGGGGATGTGATTAGATCATGAGTTCACAGCTGAATGTGTACAGAAGTACTCACTGGAGACACAGCCTGGAAGGGCATGTTCTCATCCCAGGCCTCTTTCTCTCACTGGCTGTTTTCCAACTTCTCTGCCTCGTGCCTCCCATGAGGTGAGCAGCTTTCTTCTGCCACACCTTTCTGCCAGGATGCTTCTGCTTTGGAGCCAGCCCACCATGCACTCCTCTAAAACTGAGCTAAAATAAACCTTTTCTCTTTTAAGTTGTGTTGTCAAGTATTTCATCCCAGGAACAAGAAAATGACTAACACAATGGCTTTATAGCATCATAGATATTTTCTCTATTTCACTGTTTCCTTACTGTTGGGTATCTAGGTTGCTTTGAAGATTTTGCCACCACAAATTGTGTTATGATAAAATTCTTGAGCAAAAATATTACCTATATTCCTGAGAATTACCTTGGGAATTTTTCCAAAATAGGATCACTACAAAAAGAACTGTGAACTTCTTTAAGACACCTATCCAAACTGGGCAGTACATTTTATTAAGGCCACTGACAAAGTAGATCCTATACAAGAAAAAAAAGAAAAAATGGGGAAAGGGTAATAAACTGAAATAATCATATCAGATAACATATATTAGGTATATATAATGCAAAAGTGTTTAAGAGTTTTGTATCCATTAGTTCATTTGACCTGTGAATTAATCCTACAAGGCAGGGATGGTAAACCTTTTAGTGCTTTCAATGATGACAAACAGCCCACTGTGTCATGGATGGCATACATTCACCACCCCTGCTATAAGGCATACATAGATGAAAGAATCACAGTTCAGAGAAGTTAAATATCACAATTAGTACGTTGGACAGATGAGATTTAAATCCAATTATGTGCAATTCCAGAGAAAAAGCTTAAATCTGTGCTACATGTTACATAAAAAATAAAGAGAAGCTGGGCATGGTGGTGCATGGCTGTAATATCACCACTCTGGGAGGCTGAGCCAAGAGGACTGTAAGTCTGAGCCAGGCTAGGCAACCCTATGACTTAATGAGACCCTGTTTCAAAGTGGTGGGGTAGGGATGTAGATCCGTACAAAGGCCCTGAGTTCATTCTCCAGTACTGAAAAAAAGAGGGGGCTGTGCTTTCAGGCTATAGAGGAGAAGGCTGGGATGGTATAAGTGCCACAGGACAGGATAGGAAGAATCAGGGGACAAATGAGATGAGAGCAAGGAGAATGAATGGATAGAAATTCTTCAAATGTCAAAGTACTGAAGGGTCATTCTAAAAATAAAGGTCTACCAAAAATGGAAGGGCTGCCTCCAGGTGCGCCTAATGTAATCACATACACACTTTAAAAGCAGGAAGCCTTCTCTAACTAAAGGCAGAAGGATAATTCTAAGACTGGAAGCAGAAGAAGGCAGCACTGCTGGCTTTGAGGATGGAAGGGCCATGGGCAAGGAATAAAGAGCAGCCCCTAATTGCTGACAAGAGCCCTGGGCTGATACCCAACAAGGAAACAGGGACCTCACTCCTGCAATCTCAAGGAAATGAAACCTGCCAGAGGTGTGAATGAGCTCAGAAGCTGATTCTTTCCTTAAAGGCTTCAGATAGGTTCCAGCCCAGGTGACACCTGTGAAAACCTAAACAGAAAACTCAGCTGATCCCACCCAGACTTCTGACTTCCAATGCAAACTAATAAATACATGCTGTTTTAAGCCTCTGATTTGTGGTAACTTATTCTGCATAAACAGAAAACTAATACAATGGGTGAGCAGACAAACTGTACTACAAATGTATAATGGAATACTACTCATCAATAAAAGGGGACAATGGACAGCTACACATAATTATGTCAGTGAATCTCAGAAACACTATGCTCAATGAAAGAAGCCAGGCCATAAAAAAGTAGATGCTGTATAGAAAAATAAATCTGATTTGTGGTGATACAAAGCAGATAGAGAAACAATTATAATTTATGGTAATAGGAAGGGTGGGGTTGGCCGCGTATGGGCCAACTGTCCTATCCCCTCCTGTTGACTTCTCTGCCCCAGCACATGCCTTCAGCCCAGCCCTGGAGGCCAGGAGGCCCACTCACAAAACACACTGCTGTACATTCATTTCTCTTCTGCCTCTCTAAGACAGAGGACTCCACTATCTCCTCATATGGGTAAACAGTCTATCAACAGCAAAATATGAAACGTCAAAACACACATCCCAAAAGAAGGAATAGCCGAATTTTCAAAAAGCTATGCTACATAGATTTCTTTTCTTAAGGTTCTTTTAACAATATGTTCTCTTATAGAGGGACCATAATGGGAAGGCTGAGCATGCACGATAATTCAACACTATTCTTAAAAGCATTTAAAATAAGTAGCAGGAAGAAATGATGACTGAGGAACTTGGGAATCTGTACCTGCTCTGCCTTTAAACAATACACAGCTCAAACATTTTTGCATGAATTACGTATTCCAGTAGCTCCAACACAAAGGCGTGAGCACGAACTGCCCCTCGGCACAGGCAGCAGGAAGACTTTGTGGCAGGAAGGAAAGAGATGCTCAGGAAGCTACTGAAATGGTCCAGGTGAGGGCAGCTCTGACTTGTGCTTCCACCACTTATCTGTTGTTAAGTTACTAAAACTTTCTGAGCCTCAACTTCTTCAACTGCATAACAGGAATTATAGTGTAACCTTGGAGCACTATCCTGAAGATTAAATTCAATTATCAAAATTTAGTATCTGTCTTAGTTACTTTCTCACTGCCGGGACAAGATACCTGACATCCACAAGTTAAAGGTGGAAAGGTTTATTTTAGCTGACAGTCTGTAGAAGTTTCAGTTCAAAGCTGGCTGGCTCCAACGCAAGGTGGCATAGCAGAGGGGCATCACACAGGAGAAACAGTCTATGGCAAGGCAGGCAGAAGGCAGTAAGCAGCAAGCCTCCCTTTCCCTTTTATTCTATTCAGGCTACAAGCCTATTGGTTGGCACCACCCATATCCAGAGTGGGTCTTCCATTATCCACACCCAAAACTATGCTCAACCAGTCAGTGGACTAATTTAGCTATCACACATCCTTACTCCATATTCACAAATTCTAGATCCAGCCACCTTTGAAAAGCCCCACCTATGAGTGCATGAGGCTTTAGGGGGAACAACTAGATAAAAGCCTTAACAGTATTTTTCATGAAGTAGATGCTCCTATGCTGGCTCACTTGCCTCTTTGTCCATTGGCTAATGGCCCAGGGAAACAAAAAGGGAAGTGTGAAATGGCTGAGGGATGGAGAAACATTTTCCCCAAACCTCTTTTGTTTTTCATTTTTAACAAATTATAAGAGAAAAGCAATTGTTCTAAACTTTCTGAATTTAACTCTCTGTAAATGTGTCAGTGATGTCAACTTTAGGAGAAAATGAAACATTTTTGTGTCTATCAACTAACATAATGATTTTAGACCTCCAAAGGACACTTTTAAAAGTACTGTATGATGGGGAGGGAGGATACAGCTCATCTTTAGAGCCTTATCCCCTGCTATGGTTTCAAATTTTCTCTCTGTAATACTATAATCCAACATTTATTGAGTGTTATATGCCAAGTATAAGGATTATTTCATTTAATCCTCACTAAACCACTACATAGCAGGTTAACCATTTTTTCTACTTCATAGATGATAAAGCTGAGACTTAGAGAGGCTCAGCAATTTGTCCCAATCTATACCAGAGGTGGATCTATATCAACACATTATACTCTTCTGTGAAATAAAACATATGTAGCAGCAACAACAGGAATATATTCTAGAGGAGTAAGAAACCTCTGTGCCCCATGTTCACCTCATAGCAGATTAGAAATGTGGACTTGGGGCCGGGGATTTGGCTCAGTGGTTTCGCCACCTGCTGCGCAAGCACAAGGACCCGAGTTCGATCCCCGGTACCAAAAAAAAAGAAATGTGGACTTGGACGGATATTAATTCATCAAACATTTAATGAACACATATTATGTGCTGGCACTAGGGGTACAGAGAAAAAGAAGACAATGCCTACCTCCTAGAAGTCAAGAGTACAGTGGGCTAGAGTTTGCTTTAAATATTTCAAGGCTGGCTGAAATATTACCAATGGATAAGGTGCATAGTGGATAACAGTGCAGGCTCTGGAAACAAAAAGCTTGAGTCTGAATCTTAGCTCCATTATATCAAAGCTATATGACCTTGGACAAGTAGCTTAACTTTTAGTATCTCAATTTCTCTATCTTGAAAACAAGAAGGACTGAGAGGGTGGCTCAGTTGTAGACTGCTTCCCTAGGCTGTGTGAGGTCCTAGACTCAATCCCCAGCATGCACGCATGCACACATACACACATGTAGGAAGACACACACGCGCACACACACACACACCACAAGCAAGCAAACAAACAAGAGTAACGATAATTGCTATTTTGCTAGGTTTTAATACAATCTGTATTACTACTATATGTAAAATCCTTACAGCAATATCTGTACAAAAAAAAATACCCAGTACATGACAGCTATTCTTAATACCCATGAAACATCAATCTCAGATTTGATATCATTTAAATATACTTTTAAATTTGACCATCCGTTCTGTGTTAGTTACTTTTCTCTCGTTGCTGAGACAAAATACCCAGCACCAAAAGTTAAGGGGAAGGGGTTTCTTTAGCTCACAGTTTGCAGAGGTTTCAGTCCATAATCAGCTGGCTCCAAGGCAGGAATGGCAAACAGGCCTCGCAGAGGAGAAACAACATGGCATGACAAGGTAGCAAATGCAACAAGGAACCTTAACAGTGTCTTTCTGCTCCTATTATTCTATTCAGACTACTGGGATTAGGGCAGTGCCAAACCAATTACCCACATGTAGTGGTTTAGTAATAACACACCCTTAATCGTAGCATCAGGCACTCTGGATTCACCCACCTCCAAAATAGCTTTGGGAGAACATCTAGACACAAACCATAACACCTTCTAACAGTCTATCTTTAGCAGCTAAAAATCATTCTAATTTTCTTATTTGATGAGTGCTTAATGGCTTCAGGTGCATTTAAACTAAAATCCACCACTTATTCTCTACTAACTTTTTAGTTTATTGAGTCAATGGTTCAATGACCCTGAACCACCCAGGGGGTCGCCCGGAAGGTCAACACACTTCTGACCATTCTAAGTGTTTTGTCAACCATGAGTGTTCACACAGACCTGGACTGCAATGTGGTATCACTTAAACCCACCAGTGCCCTCCTGCACAATCAGGAGTACTTGTGCATATGGGAGCACACGTTGGCGAGAATGGACTTAGGAGCTATCAAATGGCATGGAAGGTACAGCAGAAATTCAAAGACACACACAGATAAAGTCCTCTTAGGGGGTTCACCCAGCTGAATATGAAAGCTAGCCAAAAGTTTGCATAATAAAGAGGACAGCTGGAAGGGGACCAGGAACTGTAGCAACAGTGTAAAGAACACTGAGCACAGATGTGAAATAGACAATTCATCTGCATCTAAAATTCAACCTGCACAAAACAGAACACACCATTCAACATCAGCTCACTCTTTCCCAGTCCCAAATCTGTTTCCCCTCCCAATCCTCCTATTAGTGTTATGTGGACCATCATCCTCCAGTCACCTTGGAATGATCTCCAACTCCACTTCTACCCACTAAGTCCAGCCAATCATCAAGGCCTGTCATTCTGCATCCCTTGTTCTGCTTTCTGTCATGTTTCCCCTCTCCTCCCTCTCCACTGCCACTGTGCTATTTCAGGCCCTCAGAACATCTGCACTTGACAGTGGCAATAGCAAGAGCTCCTTAGTATTTCCTCTCTTTGCTGCTTCTAAGTCTCTCCAGTTCACTGGGTGTCCAAGGTAACCTTTCTAAATCTCAGTTCAAAGTAGCACCTCCCCTACTCAAAATCTGCTAAGGGCTCCCTTGTGCCTACAGAACAAACCATGAATTCTTTAGCCAGAGATTTAAGCAAATAGGCTACATCTCACTTTTACAGCCTTGTATCCCAATACATCATCCACAAATCCTGTGCCTGAATCAAAGTGGACTGCACACTGACGATTTCTGGTGACACCAAGGACATTTCCTCTCAGTGCCTCTGCCATTTCCACCCTTCTATCCCCACCTCTCAGCTCCTTCTGTCAAAACATTCCTCATTCTTCATACTTAGTGGAAATCTAACTTCCTCATGTCTTCCCCAATCCCCCAGCTAGAAGAAATGTCATCATCCTCAGAACTTCTACAGCTCCATAACTACAGTTCTCAAGACAATGTGCCATTTTTTTCTACAACAGCTGCTTATGTGTGTGATCTATCCCACCCGCCAGCCTAGGGACTCCTCCTTTAGCAGTAGGTCTGCAATATGCCCAGGCCCTCAGTTTCCACACCTATCATATGCACATAACAACCTAACTCACAGGAATATTAAGCTGTTTCAATAAGACTAATACATGCAAATCATCAGCACACAGTAGGTAGTTAACAAATCCAAAACTTCATCATTCCTTTTCTCATTCCAGAATATTTGAATAGATTAAAACCTCACATGCTTTATAGTTTTCAAAGAAATGTTACCATATTTTTTTCATTGAATAGGGGGAGGGAAAAGAAGGAACAAATGAGTAAAAAAATCACTAAATATGTAAGAGACATGAGTAGCCAACTCCGACAGTGTGAGGTACTTGTGCTGAAGATGAAGGGTTAGTTTCAATCTTATATGAAGGAGGTGAAATGAGTGGCATGAGAGTATCACTGGATTTTTCAAAAATGCGGCAGTGTTTGGAATCTACCAGAGTGTATGATGGGTGAAGGACAAAGGACCAGAAGACCATAAGCTGCCATGGTATTCCAGGAAACAGAATACGGACATCTGGGTGTGGCTGGTGGTAGCCACAAGAAGCAGACAGGAAGATTTGGAATTTGCAAACTAGGTCCAAGGGGGGAAAATGGCCAAGTTGCAGAGTGCTGACAGACTAAATGATTGAAGACCTCCTATCCAGGAGAGTCACAGAGGATTCTGGGCATGGGTAACTAAACGAATACCCAGGAGAATAAAAGGCTCGTTGGAAGACAGAAACGGCATAGAGAAAGCAGCACATGTCGGAATAACACAAGTTTACTCATCTGAGGTGGAACACAGGCAGAAATAAGAAATTAGCATCTGGTGGTCCTGAGTGACTGGGAAGCCACTTTAGAGGAAAACAAAGAAAAAGAAAAGTCCTTTTGAACACAAGAATCCATAAATATTCACTGGACAAGAGACATGTAGGGTGAAAATATCCCACATGCAAGCCTCATGAGCAAGCTCTCCAAGGGACAAAGGACAAGCGATGCTTCTCTACTCACCAGACATCTCCATCTGACTTCCAGGCTATCCTTACACAGACAAGGCATGATATTCCAAAAAGGACTCCTAAATTGTTTTATTTGCAAAGAGAAATCTCAAGAGTTGATGCCTTCTACAAAATAAGAGCCAGCTTGCTTGGAGAAGGTAAAGTATACTGATAGCCTAAAGTCTAGCATGGCACTAGAATCCAGACTTGATTAGCTTGGGTTAGTCACTTAAACTCTCTGGGTCTCAGGTGTTTTATTTGGTAAGTGCAATAACAGTGTCTCATGTGCCAGACACATCCAGAAGATTTCAGGAAGTCTCTTAGCTCTAAGATCTACAACTCAGTATTTAATCTAAATCCTGCAGGTCAGAATCCAATCTTTCTGAATCCCTGGACTGTGACTCACTGCAAAGCCTACCTAATATGGAGATGATGATGAGAAATCTGGCAAAAGCACAAAGTTTAGAATGGGGGCAGAAGCTCCAATTGTCAGGCTCAGGACACAAGAAGATACAGCTAGAATATTAAAGCTGGCCTGGGGACAGGAGATAATTAATCTTCAAGGCAATGAAAATATTTAATTCATTCATCTGAGAGAAATGACAAGACAGAAGATAGATATTTGCTTTTTCCCTCCCTGCGCTGACAAGGTTCCTCTGAATGGATTGTAGGACATTTCATATAAAAACATGAGAAGCACACACGTAAATGATGAGAGGCCTGGACAGCAGCAGTGGAGCAGTGGAAGTTGATACTGTCGAGGCTATAAGTAAGACAGGCATTTCCAGAGCAGAACTTTGGGAAGAAACTTGCTTGGAATTATTCAGGTGGCCACAGAAATGAACAGAAGGGAATGAACACACAGCCAACTTCAGGGGTGAAATCATGAGATTTACTAACTGAATAGCAAGATGTGGAACGAAGGAGGAGGCACACTGAAGCTGCCTGAGTTCTCAACCAGCACCAGAACTGGGGAGTCACCAACACAGGCAAGGGGACAGATGTGGAAGGAGAAGGAAGAGGAGTCTGTTGCCCTACTGAAGGTGGCCTCCAGAGCCAAGACCACAGCAATGACCATCATAATCCAGCCTTCACGTCAGACTTGCAGACCTTGAAGGCATGACCAGGAAACACAAATGAGCCAGCCCACATCTGCTGTGTGCCAAGAGCCAGGGGTGGGTGTGCAGGGCAAAGGGCGTATGTTCTGGGAAACAGGGTAGTAGCAAAGCCACATGAAGAGAAGATAACGTAAGAAGCCCATTTGGACCCTATGCTGGTTTTGTGAATCATATACTTTCTTCCTCACAGAGGACTGATGGGTGTTCCAAGAAACGGAAAAGCATTTTCAAGGCTAGAATCATGAGCACAGGCCACAGCCTGATCTGATGGGGCAGAAGTGGAGCGCTCAGGAAAAGGGCATGGGTTCTCCATGCTGTCCCTACCAGAAGCGAAAGCAAACAGTTGAGGACTAAGGGCCACTCTTAGAAGTAAAGTGTCCATCACCAAAGAGGCAGTGGTCGGGGATGACAAATTCAGGGAAAACTATGCAGAGGGCTTCCCTGTGCCCGACTGAGTCTGCAGGGATGTAGGCCCACCTTCCACTTCCCCTTACATAACCCTCAATAAAGACCAAACTTCAAATTCTAGTCTGTCTCCTGCTCTGCTCTTTATATTCAAACTATTTCTATGAACTGTTTGTATAACTCTAGTGACAAGTCCTAATTTCACCCCAAAATAAGAATATGTAGAAACTTTTACAAATGTGCCAGCCTCTTAGTGAAAACTTGCTTTTTCTTCTTTCCTTGCCTCCCTTCCTTTAGAAAATAGCAATTGGACACAAGGCCTACCAGTTTGCAAGTGGATATAATCTTCCAAGACCAGGGAAATTATTTAAAATTAGTTAGAGGCACTTGAAACTACCTGCTCCAGCCAAAAATGCAACACAAAATATAACATGATATCGTACAGGAACTGCTGCTTCAAGAGCTTTGGGTCTGTTCTGGCTGTTGGGCTCCCAGGGTTACCAAAGCCCAATGTTCACAGCCAGAGCATCTCACAACAATTTGTATGGCTTTTTTGTCTGTTTATTCTACTTAACTCAAGCCAGAGACTACTTGACATTTGAATTATCAAAACACGTTGGCCTTGAAAGGATCCTACACAAATGGTTCATTTGATTAGCAAACTTTGGTACATGTATGAGAAAATGGGTACACATTTCATTTCAGTACATCAATACTTGGTTCAGAGATGGCATTCCTCATACTAAATTGAGACCATCTAAAAGATCTAGGGAAAATTATTAGAGAGATTGTTTTTATTCCACTTTCTGATTTATCCTCAAAAGGGAAAGAGATGTTGTACAGAATTAATATGTTCTAACAAAAGTTGTCTCTAAAGAAAATTTCAGTAAATTTAAGTACATCTTATTGAAAATAACTTTTAGTCAAGATGAGCCCATGGACCAGGGATTTAGGTCAGTGGCACCATGCCTGCCTCACAAGCACCAGGCCCTGAGTTCAATTCTTGGTACAAAAAAAAAGTTTAAAACAAGATGAACCCAATTTTCTCACAGAATTACATAAAAGACCAATGGCCTAAGATCCTGCTACTCTCATCTTTTCCAATCCTGAGAATCTGAGTCTTTACTCTGAGACAAGACTCATTCTCAACACATGTTCTTGGGGAGACACCATCCCCAGTGAACAACACACACTGGCCTGACTCTGCTTGGCCTGAGGCAGAATAGGGATTATAACTATCTAGCAGAGACCAGAGTGACCCTGGAATCCAAGGTCAGGAGGACCTAGGGCTCTTTCCCTGATGTGTAATCTGTAAGTGGAGACCACTGGGTAGCTCTGAGTTCATATGACAGAAGCCAGGAAAACAACACTAAAAACCAAATCCAAAGGAGGAATTAGACATTCTCAGTGCCCCATTAGCAAGGAAGGCATGCACACAGATGGGCATAGCATGGTTATACTAACCCTGGGCTGGCCTATGCTCCAGTCTCTTCCTCTCTTGGTCTGCTCTTCTGCAAGAAGCTTGGGTATGCAGAGCTTCAGCTTTCCACTCAGCCTCAACCTTCTGAGATAGACCCAGTCCCAGAGCAGAGGTCTCCAGTATCCACAAGGCAGGCCTGAGACCAGCATAGCAGAGTCTAGCTCTCAACTCTTCCCCCGGACTCAATTTATCACTCAAGTCCTAGCTCAAATGCCACTGCCTTCAAGAAGCTTCCTTGGCCCTCCTGGCATAATTACTCCTCTCTCTAAGAACTCCTGATTTGGCTCAGTGCTCAGCCTGGGACTCTCAGAAAAGGATATGATTTAATGGGGAAGGGGAAAGTGAGAAAGGAAGGGAAAACAGGAGACAGGCAAACTGAAATTTTAATGACCCTTTTTTCATCACTGTTGAACTCTTAAACCAAGTTCCAGCTCTGGAAAGCCAAGACTCCACGGCTTGGAATACCAGCGGCTAACGAAGATTCTACCTAAACCAATCTCTCACATTTTATTGAGAAAAAGCACTTCTGAGCTGGCAGGTATAAAACCCTTGCTGGGTATATGGAAACAGAAGGCGAAATGGCCAGAGGAACAAATGGGGGCGGGGGGCAGCGCAGCACCAAGCCAGTGGGGGTGGGGTGCTCAGCAGCTCAGGCTCTAGGAGACCGAGCCGTGCTGCGGCCACCTGCCGCCTCTGCGCTGCCTTCCGCAGCCTCTGCAGGTACCGGAGGCCTGTTTCCTGACCCAGTTTTCTCCCCAATCTCTATTTAGCTGTTCAGTGGTGATGCTCCTGGCATGCCAATCAGATACTGCAGCCGGCAGTGCAGTTTGTTACAACAAATTCACAGCTCCTAGTAAATTCAGTGGAAAAGTACTGTGTCGAGCAGCCTAATTAAACTGATGTAATTTCCACAGCCATACACTTTTGTCAAATAAGAAAAAGAAAACATGAAAGGAAGAAGGAAAAAAGAAATAGCATCTTTTCAACCTTCGGAAACTGACTGTAGCTGGAATGAATTTAAAGAATAATTCTGTTCAGTGTCCTTAGAGCCTAAGCTATCCAAGTCCTGGGCCCTGGGTAAGACTTGAATGGAAGAATAGATTTCAAGTCTGCAGACCGTGCTATCTCCCCTCAGTCTGTGACCTGGGACCGGCTATTTCCAGTCTTGGGGAAAAGAGGAAATATCAAACTAGACTGTCATTAAAGCAGCCTGTGAGTCTTATTTTCCAGACTATCAAACTGTCAAACTTATAACAAAAATCATGTACTTTCATCAGGCTAGTGAAACAAGAACTGAATGGAAAAACCTCCATTCCAGTCCCAGTTCTGTTACTAGCTACTGTGATCTTGGGTAAACCACATGACACCTAGAGACATCAAAGTCTTTATCAAAATCAGGATGATGAAAGCTGGGGATTTAGCTCAGTGGCACTGCGCCTGCCTCGCAAGTGCAAGGTCCTGACTTCGATGGGGATATATATATATATATTAAGGATGATGAACTGAATGAATTCAAAGGTCCCTTCCAATACCAATGCTGTTCTATTCCATAGATCATTTAATCATCCCAAGGTTAAGTTGGTTAGCACCTCCATGGAGAGGACACTTACATGGCCCCAACCTGGAGCACTTCGATCTGCCCACATTTGTCTTCTCTTGATGGGAATTAGTTATATATTCTTTCCCACTGTGTTAAAGTTCTATTCTAAAAGTGCAAAAGAGATACTCGCCATTCCCTCCTTTGAGATAATTCAGCAAATAAGGTTATCCATTTCCTCACTTCTCCCCAGGTGCCACTCTTGGAAGAAGATGGCACTATGCTGGCAGAGGGGGAGTCAGGATTACCTAAAGGGACCCTAACAGGTGCTGCTCACCAGGTTTCCAGGTGCAGACTGAAAGAATGCCCCCAACATTGATCAGACTCATGATAAAGGTAAGTTTAGCCAAATGCAGAAGAATCTCGGAGGACAGGTGGGGTAGTGGAATGTGGATGGGTAAAGAGCAGTCACCATGAAGCAAACATCAGGTTTCTTTGCTGTCAGCAAGAAGGAACCACATGTAAGAGACAACAGGACAGATGAATGAAGGGGTGAGACAACGTAGCACACATCCTTCTAACTGTAAGGACAGCTGATCAGCTAGCCCTAAAAATTCTACCTTCCTGCCATTCGCAATCCATTTACTCCTCTCCATTATCTCTTCCATAACCTTAGTTCAAGTTCTTCTCAACCCAAGGCTCAATCACTGTCAATCTTCTGACTCATCTCTTATCTCTGTCTCTTTCTCCAATGCCTCCTCCACCTCGTCACCACAGTGACCTTCCTCCTACACTAAACAAGCCATCCCTCTGCTTCAGCTCTTTCAATGACCTCTCATCACCTTCAGAACACGCTGAGTCCTGAATAATCTGGTCCTAGGTTACCTCTCCTGCCACCCCATCCTTCACCCTTCCTCTCTTTCCACCCTAGTCAGGATGAAGTGCTCATAGTTCCCTGAACTTGTACCTCTGGGTCTTCACTAACAAGCTCTTTGTGCCTGGGGTCTGCCCTCTCCACTTCTCCTCCAACCACCACTACTACCACTCATTCACCCTAAATCAACATCAACTCATCCCTTAAGACTCAGTTCAGACGTGATGTGTTCCAAGATGACTTCTCTAACCACGCCCCCTATCTGGATTACATATACCTCCTCCTATGCTCTCACAAACAAACACCTTAATGTTTATTCTATCCCAGCATTACCACACTGAATTGTAAAGGGCCCTGATTCGTTGGTCTCCTCAACCACGTTTTAACATCTTGGGATCCCCAGTACTTAAATACAGTGCAGCAGTGTTCAGAAAGTGGTTGATGAGTAAGTCATGAGTAAACAGATACATGAATGGGGAGACTGGGTCTACCTAGTAGGAAGGGGAGCCTTCATCTGTGAAAGAAACAAGACTGAAAAGAACAACAGTGAGAGGGAACAGATTAGGAGGCAAAGTGGGGTCTATTAATTCAGACCAAGGACAGACTTGACAATAGGAAAAAAGGAAACCAATAGGAGCTCTGAGGGAAGTGGATGGGCTTCAATAGTCAACTGAGAAGTCACAGAAGATCTCAAGTTCTGAGAGGGAGAATTCCTGCTAGAATCTATCAAACTTTCTCAAGACTAAAAAGGTATAGCAACAGCAGAGAAAGTAATAGAGACTTCAGCCTATAATTATAGAAAATACTTATGGCTGAATCCAGAATAAGCCTAGGTAGATTCAAGAGAGGATGCTGGTAGGAGGAGCCATGGGTACAATGGAAAGAGGACAGGTTTGGAATTAAGCTCCACTGCTCACTAGCTCTGTGACCTTGGGCAAGCCAAGGCTTTTTTTCTCTAGGAATCTTAGATTCTTCTTGGGTAAAATGAGAACATAAAACCTATTTCGTGGAACAGTTTAAAGAAACAGAGGAGACATGTTATACTTTGTAAGTGAAAGAAATAATGTAACTGGCACCTATTATTATGAGTGTTGACCACAGCAGTGTTTCTTCTGTCCTAAAGCATCCATTGCTTATGAATTATTCTAAAGTCCTTATGAAGAGCAAGAACACATGTTGATACAGGAATGTAATCCAAGACACAAGGGACCCAATCAGTTATCATTCCCAGTGAGAAATGCTGCTGGAAAAGGCAATGTTAACCCAAAGGCAGGGCTCTCATAATGATGAATTTGCAAGCTGCATGGGATGGCACAGAATAATGTGTTATTTCGTGTGAGTAACTGTCAAGGTATGGATGTCTTCTTGACATGATTAAGATATCACTATACTGTCGGACTTGCAGAGAAGACAAACTAGAACCACATCTATAAGGAGTGCAGTCTCTGCAGTGTCACCTGAATGGTGGTCACCCTGAGTATGTCCCCCAAACTGGAAAAAGGAAGCGTGTATCCAGAGGAGATTTTCTGATCTTGGACACAAAAATGTCAGATGTCTAAGAAGGAGCTCCTAAGCAAAAGTTTTCAGACTGGATCTTCCCTTCAGGCAAGAGGCTGCAGCTGGAAAGCAGAGGGCAGGCCAGAGTCCGGGGAGTCTCTTGGGATATGTGACTGACTGTTCAAGACTGAATGAGCCAGAATGGTTCCTGTTTCTCTTCCTCCTTGCCAAGTTCCTTCTTGCTCCTTCATTATCATTCAGACAAGCCTTCAGAAGAGGGACAGCCTGCCTGAGCTGTGCTCATGGGACTCAAATAGGAAAGACTGGGTTCAAACTTGGGTGTTAAAGAAGACCCACAGCTCTACCAAGATCCAAAAAAGGGGGTGAGACCTGGGGGACAGAACTGGGGTCACATGCCACCTATACAAGTTTCTAAATTTTCCTCTAAGGCTAAATGTGGTATGTTCTAGACCTCTTCTAATAATGAATTAACTTAGGGAAATGTTCTTCTGCATCGAAGGGCTCCTAATATTTTGCAAATCATACACCATTCATTCACTTTTGCTGGCTACCTGCTGCATGCCCAACAAAAGCAAATGGGGTTCGTATCCCAGCGGTGCCTCAGCCGAATAGCAAATTTACCTTACAACATTTTGGGCCGGGGATTTACCTCGGTGGTTTCACCACCTCCTACGCAAGCACAAGGACCCGAGTTCGATCCCCGGAACCAAAAAAGAAAAAAAAAGTGTTTTGGGCCGGGGTTTTACCTTTTCGGCTGCCCTGCTGCGCAAGCACAAGGACCCGAGTTCGATCCCTGGTATCAAAAAACAAAAGCAAATGGGGACATAGGAAAAGAAATCAGAAATTACCTGTGCCCTCGGAATCTGTCCCATATACATAGACGGAGAGGAAAGAAAGATACACACGAAGCTACTTAAAAAAGAAGAAAAAAAAAAAAAGACAAAGCAGAACATCTGACAGTGAAACACTGCCAAATGCACCAATACAAAACATCAATGCTAGGAACCAGGGATGGTGGCTAAGAGGGCCTTAGGGGTTCAGATGAGTGGAAAAGACTTCACAGATCAGGTAGAACATAAGCTGAACCTTAAAAAGAAGCTCTATTTATCGCTTCTCGGCCTTTTGGCTAAGATCAAGAGTAAAAAGAAGCTCTATTTGAATAAAAGTCAGGGAGGGAAAATAGTACTTCAAGACCATGGCAGAATTCATTCGTTCATTCACTCACTCATTCATTCATTCACTAAACACTTATCAAACATCAATTCTGTGCCAGACACCATGTACTTGAGCTAAACAAAAGAAAAACAACAAACACTTCTGTAACACTTAATATACTACAGGCACTGTTATAAGCACTTTCCCTGAATTAACTCATTCAATCTCCCCAACGATGCTATATGGTAACTTACTGTAATGATCCTCATTTGTAAAATAAGGAAGAGGGAAGGTGAATAACTCTGTCCCCTGATGGAGCCAGAACTCAAGCCTAGGCTGTCTAGTTAAGGGCAGTTATTTTGTTTTTAACAGTTTTACTAAGGTGTAACTGACAATATACTTAATGTGTATAAGTTTTGACATATGTATGCATCCAGAAAATCACCACCACAATCCAGACAATGAGTGTATCTATCACTGAAAAGCTTTCCTGTGCAGCCCTGCACAGATTTAATGACAATTCACGGGCAGAAACAAGGAAGTCAAATGGAGGGATAGAAGGACATTAGTTTGAGGTTTAAAAAAAATGACAAGTTTAGTTTTGGATATAGTAAGTTAGAACTTATATTCAGCAAATATCCAGGAACAGGAAACCAGAGAGGAGCTTGACAAGTGGAGGTAGGAATATGGGTTTCAGAATCATCAAGGTTAAAAAAAAAGATTCGGTGGGGGGAGATAGGGAGAACAGCGTGGCCTAAGACTGAATCTGGGAGACAGAGCGTGAAAGACAAGAAAAGAAGACAAGACAGTGAAGAAGACAGAGATGGGAGGGGAGAGTGAGAAGTACAGTGCTATGAAAGTCAGATGACAGACAAGAGTCAAGGACAATGAAGATACTGTGTCTGGCATTTCAGGGTTGGCAGTAATAATCTAGTCTAATTTTTATCTAAAAATACAAAGGGGATCTGAATAAGGCCTGCAGTCTAGTTAACAACAGGTAGTATACCACTGTCAGTTTCCTTCCTTTGATATTATATTACAGATACATAAGATTCTTCTATTGGGTGAAGAGTACATGAGATTCTCTGCATGTATTTTGCTGTGAGTCTATAATTATTTCAAAACAAAATATTTTTTTAAAAGGAATTAACATCTAGCATATCTGAGGCATTATACTGGAGTCTTTCTTATAAATGATCATTTTGTTGATTGTGGTAGTCCACATCTATAATTCCAGCACTCAGGAGCAGGCTGAGCCAACAGGATCACCAGGAGTTCAAGGCCAGGCTGGCCCATATAGCAAGGCCTTGTCTAAAAGAAAAAAAAAGAAAGTAAAGAAAGAAAGATCATTTTAACCTTCAAATAATCCTATTAAGTAGATTCTGTATTCTCATCTTATACCTGACAAAGGTGGAATGCTTAATAAAAAACTTACCCAAAGTCACTGACCTGAATAATAAAGGAGACAAAACACTGACTACTTCTACTACAGCATACGTACATTTGATCTAAAGCAGCCTTGAGAAGTGGCCCTTGGCTCTTGCTTGAACAATTCTTAGCCTTCCTGTTTCATATCTACACGACTACAGAAAAAGCCAACTTACCCTATTCTAGCCCCAGTTTTCTCATCAGTAAAATGGAACAATATTTCCTGTCTTAAGTAACTCATGGGACTGCTGTGAGATTTAATGAGAAAAAGGGTATGAAAGCTCCTGTGGAGTCTGCTTGTCTCAGGAAGTGACATTCTGAAACAGATGACTGTGAATAAGGTCAGCCCTGGCCAAACAGACAGGGCAATGTACGACCCTAGAGATGCTCTGCCTACCTTCAGCATCTGGCCAAGGCCAGGTGGTCCTCTCTGCACAACCCTGTATCAGCAACACTAGACCCAATCACCATCCTTCTTCCATCAGCCCCACACACATATGGTGTCCTTGCCTATGCAGATGCCCCTAGAAACTTCAGCTGTTTGTAATTGAACATTCTGCTACAAAGCTACTAGAAATACACGCCTGGCCCCCATCCTAGCTCAAAGCTGATTTGGTGCAGGCTGTCCTTAATATACCCAGAGCCTAAGAAATCAGCAGCTCCAGATGCTGGTAGAGCCAGCCTCACTCATGGTGCTGTAATTATCCAGAGAACAAGCAGAGTCACAAATATACTGCCATATTACAATAGAAACCTATCTCAGAGGTAGCTTAGGGTGGTACTGAGTTCCATCTGTGGCAATGTGTCTCTGAATAAAATGACTAATCATTTCAGGAAGGAGACAGCTGCACAATCAAGTCAGCAGTCATACTGGGCTAGGCAAAAGCTGGGCTAGGGGCGCCAGTGCAGCCTGACTTCTCTGGCTTGATCAAAAGGCTCTGATCATTGCAATGCTTATGCCTCCACCAAGAGAAAAGAGACCAGTGGCTAGAGGGTGGACAGGCTCTATAGCCTGGCTGTACAAGCTCTACCTCAGCACTTCTCTCCAATACCAGTGACACAGCCCACGTTACATGGACCACAGCAATTTCCTCCTCACAGGTTTCCCTACCTGCTTTCAAATCACCCCCCCAAGGATGGCCAGGGAAGGCTGTGATTACATCAATTCTGCTTAAAAACCAATCACAATTCTCATTGACTACATAACCCAGTGAAGCCCAAATCCCATGGCCTGGCATTCAAAGCCTATCTCAAATTGGTCTACTCAACCTTTCCAACATTACTTCAATTATTCCCCTTTGTGTGTTTTAGGCTCTGGCCAAAAAGAGCTACTTGCTGATCCCTGAACCCATCCGGAGATTCCTGCCTCTGTGCCTTGTTCATGCTGTGCATGCCATCTGGATGTTTCCTTCTGACCAAATCCTACCTGATTTTCAAGCCAGCTCAAATGCTACCTCCTCCATGAAGCTTCCATGATTTTGTAGTTCACTTCATTTTACCTGGGGAGATCTTATAAGATACCAATGTCCAAGAATCACCCTCAGAGATTCCAATTTAATCAATGTGGCACAGAACTAAGCAATTGACATTTTAGAAAAAAGTTCTGCACTTCTAAGGTGCAGGCAGAGCTGAAAATGATTCTCCTGGGCTGGTGATGTGACTCAGACATAGAGGCTTACTTAGCATGTGTGAGGCCCTGGGTTCAACACTCAGTACTGAAAAAAGGGTGGGGAAGAGGAAGAGGAGGAGAAAGAGGAGAAGACCACTGTCCGGGTTAGAAGAGATCTCTCCTCAATAGAGCTTCCATAGTACTTTATCTAAATATCTTTTACAACACATATTTCTGGTGTCTTTCTAGCATCGAGATATTTATTTTACTGACTATTTTGTATATTATATTATAGTACATGTTTGCAATACATAATGAATACATTCATTGCAGGGAGTTGAACATATACATACTGCACCATATCCTTTTTATTTCCTTCTCCAACCTTCCCTCCCTTCTCTCTCCATTCCTAGATCCCCTTCCCACCTGCAAAAGGTCTACCTCCTTGTTTCTTGTCATCTATCTCTTATTTTGCTCTTTAAACTATTTATATCTTAGGTTTCTAATATAAGAGAAACTACGTAATATTTAACCTTCTGTGTCTGATTTCTTTTGCTTAGCATTATGCTCTCAAGTGCACCCATTAACCTACAGATTACTCAAGTTTATCCTTCTTTATGGCTGGGTGGTGCTCCATTGTGTATATATACAGTGGTACCTCAGTTCACAAACACTTTTGTTTGGAAACAATTTGGTTCACAAACAGAAGCGTTTGGCAAAATTTTGTTTTTGTTTGCAAATTCTGCATTGGGTGACAAACATGACCACAGCCATCTTTCCCACACAAACACAAATATGGCCCTCTTTTCCGAATTATAGAATAAATGAAGTTTGTAAACCGAGATACCACAGTATCACATTTTCTTTATGCATTCATCTGTTGATAGACATATACACCCCTCTTCTAAGAAGTAACTATTGTGAGTCTGAACACTGAAATGTTAAGAGTGTTATAAAAGAAGCCCTAGCTCACATGGAGCTTACTCCATCAGAATGATGAAGAGACAAATACTAGACAAACAATACTGTGTAAGGTCAGGTAACAGATACTACTAAAAACAAGATAATTTATATTTTGAGTTTCTCATACAAGGGAAACCACTCGATATTTAAGCTTGCGTGTCATTTAACTTAACATCATGGTCTCAAAGGAGTAGGGAGATCTTTATGGAGTGAAAGGGGATCAAGAGATGAGAGGGGGCAGGGAGAGGGAAAAGGGATTTTAAAAAATTGAGATCTGTTATGTACAAGTACCAACTGCCCACAAGAAATGTAATCAGTACGTAATGCAAACATTACTAATTAAAAAGACTGAAGAAAACCAAGTAAAGTGATAGAAAATAAAAAGAGAAGTCCTCTTTCAGAGAAGGTGGTTAGAAATAGCTTTACTTATTGCAATCTTACTTTCCATTTAGACAGCACATTATGTGACAAAACCTATGCCAATTCATCTTTGTATCTCTCACAGCTTTTTGCATAATGCTTGACAAATAATATGTGCTCAATAAGTAGATGGTTGTTGTGTAAATGAATGAAAGAATGAGTAAGTGGATCAATATGCCTTATTCATAGCTGTAATACCCATCACGTCCAGGGTGGTACTTGAAATACACCAGATGCTCAATAGATATTGACTGAGTGGGTGAATTTGACTGTATTTTGGGACAAGTTATTGTGATGGCCCATTTCTTGGGACTACGATTCATCACAAAATCACAGAACATTAAGTTAATCCTGAGACCACTGAGAACAACCTATTCATTTTAAAGATAAAATTGACATTCAGAGAGCTGATTTCCTAAGTGATCCAAGATCATGGAAGAAATCAAAAGGAGGGCTGACCTAAGATGAAGCTCTTCTGATTCCTAGCCTAATACTGCATCAAAATGAAACACTTTACCTATTAGCATCATCAAACTATACTGAGAGCTGTTAACTCAATTGGCCCACGAAATTACTCAGATTAGCATTGGCATCACTAAAGAAAAACCTCAATTTTCTTTGGTTTTCAGAACAATCTTTCCTAATGGCTCAAAAATGGTACATTTAACAGACAACTTCACCCTGGCTACACCTCACCACCCCACTCCACCACCCACACCCAGCAAGGCAAGCAGATGGGATCTCCCAGAGCTGGCAATGGGTTGGGGAATTTCCAACTATAAATTCAAGTCTGAACTTCTCCCCTTTTCCATCCTTCACCACAATTCCAATGTAATATGAAACAGCCTTTTCAGGCTAAATGAGAAAGACTATGCAAAGAAGCTAGTGGCTGGAAACCAAAGAGGAGCTGAAGGAGAGCATCAGGCTGGGATAGTTGATATACTGATGCCATGTGCTCCATGCAAGTGGTTGGCTAGGCTGGCCTTGGTATGGACAAACAAATGGTGGCCTGAAAAGAGGCCACTTAAAATTCTGAGGAATCAGAATCCATCTGGATGCAGTGAACATCAATTTCCTAAAATAACTTTCCAAACAAAATGCTTAAGAGAGCCCAATGTTATACAGTCAGTATGGACTCTTTGGCTTCTCAGTAAACAGACTGCTCTGCCACCTGGACTTTCTGCACCTCCACCACCCAGGAATGGACAAAATGAGAATGCTAAACCATGCAGATACCCTGAAGCACTTTCTGAATCATCAAAGAGAAATTTGGCTTCCTGCAACTTTTAAAGGCAAATAGATTGATATGTTATGTCTTCTAAATTGGCACTTTGTGTTGGACATAAATGAAAGAGAAGCAGAGCAACTACAGCAGAGATTTCCAGCCTTCTTGATCATATGAATAACCTGAGGACACTGGCCCTATCAAATTAGAATCAAAGTAGAGAGCAAAAATATGTATTTTTAGCAAGCACACCAGGTTATTCTTATGAATTGTTTAACAAGGAAACACCAAGACAAAAAACCACAGTATTTACTTTATGGGATTATCAGAATAAGTGCAACTAATGGGGAAAGGGTACACATGGATCAGTTAGACAAGGAAAATAAACCTCAGTAATTTATTGTGTAGAATGATTATAAGTAATAATACACTGCATATTTCAAAATTGCCAGAAGAAATTTTAAATCCTTTCACTGTGAAAAATAAGTATCTGAGGTAATGAATTTATTAATAGCCTCATTTAATCATTCTACATTGTAAACATACACATAAACACTACATTGTATCCCACAAATGTCTAGTTATCATTTGTCAATTAAAAATAAATTTTAAAAATGAATAAGTGGAAATATATAAAGCTCTTCTTGGCACAGATCCTGGCACATAATATAAGTGCTTTTGGTAAGTGTTGGCTGTTGTTATTTAATTACTATTGAAACCTTCCAAAGCCTGGCCAAATAATATGTGGTCCCTGAAGCAGCAAGTTGGCATCACCTTGGAAATTAATAGAAGTACAAATTCTCAGGGCTCACCTCAGACCTAATGAATACGTACATCATTAGAGTCAGGGCCCAGAAATGTTTCAACAAATTCCAGGTAATTTGGAAGCAGGTTATAATTTGAGACTCATTCCCTTAATATCTTGCTGTATCTTGCTGGATCAGATCTATGGGAATGTTAGAAATGCAGGATCTCAGGCTTCACCCCAGACCTACTAAATCAGATTCTTCATGTTAATAACACCCATAGGTGATTCATACGCACATTATCAGTTGGGTAACACTGTCCTAGTCCACAGGAACTTTAGAGATACAAAGGAAACTAAATGTACTACTGTTTTCATTGGTGTGAAATGGTATTTAGAAGTGATTACCAGACACTGTCCTTGAACAGGATACCTCGTTCACCTTTATTAAGCCTAATGGTACATATCTTTATTCTTGTTTTACAGATGTTCAAGTCAGTAAAGTAACTTGCTGAAGATCACACAGCTGTGAAGTGGAAAAACTGGTCATCTCCATGTGACCCAAACTCTATGTTCCTTTCCTCACCCCTGGTGTCTGTGGATAGTGTTTGACAGCCTGTCGGCTAAGCAGACACTACCTGTCTACTGGTACAAATACAACACTTCAAAAAAGAGTCAGACTCCAACTTATGAATGAGCAAGTCTCCAAAAGTGTGTGTTTCTAAATCAGATGTGTGGAACTAGTAATAGTTTGCAACAACTTGCAGAAACTATGTACAACATGGCTCCTATTCTGAATCTGAATTACAGCATCAGAAGGAAGCAGCTCCTTGCAGGGTCAACACATCTGGGCTCCAGGAATCTGTGAAGGCTTCGTTCCTATCAGCATGAGAGAACACACCTCCAAGACAAAGCCCTCCCCAGACGTTATGGCACTGGAAATATCCATTCATTCCCTTACCCAGAGATTTATTGAGTGCCTCCTCTGGGAAGGTGGTGTGCCAGGTGCAATGGGTAATAAGATATGAAAATGATCTCTGCCTCAAGGAATTCATAATCCAATAGAGAAATAGACAGGAACACACACACACACACACACACACACACACACACACACACCTCAATCTTAAATCCAAGTTGGGAAATTGTGACGGCAAAAGAGAAATGCTTTGGAAGTTCAGAGAAGGGAAAGATCACATAGGACCTGGGACCAGGGAAGACTTCCCATGGAGATGCCATCTAGGCTAAGCCTGGAAGGATAGGCAAGACTGGCACACTTGCCAAAGGAAGAGTGTGAGCAAAGGCAGGAGATATGAGATAGAAGGGCATATTAGAGAACTGCAAGTTATCCCCTTGCCTGAAGCAAAAGGTTCACTTAACTTGGACACAAGAGATAAAATTAGAAAGGCAGGGAAGACTTGAAATGCTGGTTGAGAGAGTGGAACTTTACTTTGTGCACATAGAGAGCTGCTTCACATTACTCACCATATTATATAATCAATCATTGAACTCCTTTTTGAATCAAGCCGGGGTAAAAACAAACATTTCTGAAATGGTACTATAATTATTTTCAAATCTGTTTCCTCCATTAGATGAAATTCAAATGACTTTGCCTGTTAGTAGATGCTCTAAAGATGCTGAATTTATCAACAAAGGAATGAATAAATGAGTACACTAATGAGCAGCTGAGGGGTTATGGGACAGAGATGGGTCCACATTGCATCACAGCCTGGAAAAGAAGGTGAGAGGAGGAACAGTGATGGAGAGACTGGAGGCAACAGACCTAATGGTTAGGGGCTACTACAACTGGACAGGTAAGAAGCTACCTACCAACTCAGCTAAAGAAAGTGGGAACAAGGAAAAAGAACAGATGAGAGAGATGTGGCTACAGGACACAGCAAGTAAGCAGAAGTGAGAGCGAAGAGAAAGGAGATATTAAAGTCTCACTTTTTGTGGGACAGAGGATTGAACCCAATGCCTTTGCACTAAGCTACATCCCCTACCCTTTTTCAGTTTTCTATTTTGAGACAGGATCTCATTAAGTTGCTAAGTTGCCCAGGCTGGCCTCAAATTTGTGATCTTCCTGCCACAGCCTCCCGAGTAGCTACAATCACAAGGGTGTACCACCATGATCAGCACCTTCCTACTTCTCGAATGTGTCAGGCCTAAGCCCTTTAGAAGACTTCTTCAGATCTATGTATGGCAATATCCCTCACCAACCCTACATCCTTATCACCATCATAATGAGGTCTACTAAAACTGCAACCCACACTCCCCTATTAATTCTCTAGATGTACCAAAATGCCTTATCCTGCTGTTTTTTCTTTTTAATGTACTTACTTGTTTCTAACATGCTACATAATTTATTATACCTAGGTCTTCCCTCATTAAAATGTAAATTCCATAAGGACATGGATTTTCATCTTGTTCCCAAATGTCTCAAATGGAAGCTGTCCTATCATGGCACTCAACAAATAATTGTCCAAAGCATTTCACACATGGGGAAACTGGAGTACAGAGAGGGAATTAAGTTTCCTTAAATAATACAGTTGTCAGTCAGTGGTGGGAGCCTAAATTTAAGCATAAGTCTGTCGAACTCTGACTTCCATCCTACCAGTCTAAGTCTCACTTTAGAAACGCCAATTCTGTCTGGGAGGCAATGGTGTAAAGAACAGAGCCAATGGTAACCATCTCTACAAGACAGTGGACTTGGTCTGGCTGGGGCTAAGTCCACGTGTGCAGGTCCTGAACTGCCTGCAGCCTGAAAAACAAATACTCTAACCAAAGAACCACCAATAGAATGAGTAGTTTAATTTTGCAGGTGCTTGTCTGAAGAATCAGGCCAGTTTCTCCAGTCAAGCAGCTCCTAATTTTTCCAGCTGCCTAGACTGTCAAATTATAAACTCATCTTTGGGGAACTGTATTTAACAAAGGGACAGGTTCTGTTTCCCCTTTTACCAGCCATCCAGGGGATCTGCACATGGTCTGATTGTGCAGATCCTCCACCCCACCCCCAGCCCCTACATAATCCATACAGCACAAGGCTCACATTTACAGTGCAGTACATTAATTTGCTAGAGCTGCTCAAAATAAACGAGTTTGGCAAAGTGTAATTATTTCCAGCAAAAGAGTTGGTTCTGCATTTTGACAGTCATCTAATACATTATTGTACCCAATGCTAAATTGTGAATCTGCAAAATTAAAAGAAAGCAATTTTTTAAGTTCAAAAGTACTCATTATTAAATTATAAAGTGGGTCATTTATGATGAGTCAGTACAAAAACAAAAGGGTAACATGAAATACTGCAGGAAGCTTGACTTCTTCCCATAACCAGCCACAAACTCAATCCAAGGCTTTGTGAAGATTAAATGAGACAGCACAGGTAAAACACCTAGCCCAGAACAGAGAGAAGGTGAGCTGCTCCCAGTGCACAAGAGGCTTCCGGGCCGCTGTACCACCCCCTCCCGCAGAGAGGAGGTGAGCCGCCCCCGGCTCACAAGAGGAGCCTTCCAGGCCACTGTACCACCCCCGCCACCACAGAGGAGGTGAGCCGCTCCCAGCACACAAGAGGAGGCTTCTGGGCCGCCATACCACCCCCACCACCACAGAGGAGGTGAGCCACTCCCAGCGCACAAGAGGAGGCTTCCAGGCCGCCATACCACCCCTGCCAGCACAGAGGAGGTGAGCTGCATGGGCGCCAGCAGCACCCACACACACACAGAAATGAGAAGACATGTAAACAAGTCTCAAAACCAGACTTCCAGATCACCTACAGCAACCCCAAAGGGAAACGAGATGGAACACTCTGATACTCAGCCACCTGGACTCCCTGAACTGGCAACAAAAGAGGATCTGGAAAAAATGAAATCAGAAATAATTTCTCAGATAACAGCACAGATTGTGCTTATAGTGCAAGACATGATTAAAACATATAGCCCAGTGCCTGGGACATAATAATAAATGTCAGTTTTCTTCTTTAATTATTATTGTTAAAATTCCCAAGCACCCTAATTAGTTTATGCATTCCATGATTCTATCTTCCCCAAAGAGCTCTCAGTGCACTGGGAGAGAGGCAGGGAGCACACAGAAAACTCCCACACAAAGCATGAGTGCAAAGAGAGATAGACACAAAAGGCTCTGGGGACACAGAGAAAACCCCTTGCCCAGAGGAAAGTAAGATGTGACCTGTACTAGACAGGGAAGGCCAAGGTCAGCAGAGTGAAAGGTGAGAGGCAGAGACAGAGAGACCAACACCTCCAAGGTCCTGGAAGCCAGAAAGACCAAATGATCTGGGGAGACTGCATTTACAACAGCCTAGGATGACTGACATATTGGGACCTGCAATGGTCCCTCTCTTTTTGTATTAAAAGTCACAAAATGTGGGCCAGGGATTTAGCTCAGTGGTTTTGCCACCTGCCTCACAAGCACAAGGACCCGAGTTCAATCCCCGGTACCAAAAAAACCCCAAAAACAAAAACAAAAAGTCACAAAATGCACTGACTTCTTGGCACAATAGTAAGTGGCTAAGTGTATCCCTGTAGCCCACCACCCTCCCTGGTCCAAGTTCCCAGTAGGTGATCTCCAGCCCCAGCCCCCAAGCCTCATGTACTTGGTCTCCAAGAGGAGACAGGCAAGATCTCTCTTTAAGAGGACTCAGTGACATCTAAGCTTCTCAGGGCATCCTACCATGCTGAATCAGCTGTACTTCAGGAGAGAGAGTGTCCTTGGGAAGCAGGAAGTATCACTTATACCAGGAACAGCTCCTGTCCACAAAGGACAAACTGTAAAACGTTTAACACTGGCCTTTAATTATTAAAGGAGCCCAGATGAGTTGTGGCAGGAAGACAGATCACATGCTCAGAGAGGGCTTGGCAGGCCAGCCTTACACTTATCCATCAAGGCAGCAACAGACAAGGAAGTATGGAGATCTTCCAGAGATTTGGGGGTCACAGATTACCAAGAGCTTTTGGAGAACCTAGGAAGAGATAGCCATGCTCAGAGGAGGGAAGAAAGTAAAAAGAACCTAACTCTTTGGAGAAAACATTGAATTTATTCCTAGGGATAACAGCCCAGGCTGGCAAAAATCTCACTAACAACTTTTTGCTCTTGGATGACTTACACACTGGTCGGTTTTGGGTTTCCTATAGGAGTTGACTCAGCCTCCTCTAGAGGTCTCAGTCCCTCCCCTGGAAACACACAGCATGCTGAGGTGAAGCTCTGGAATCATAGCTGGCTTCAAATTCTGCTCTCCTGTTTATCAGCTGTGTACTTTCAGTCTCAGTTTCTCCATCAGTAAATACAAGTTTGTGGGGTTGTGAAAATTAAGTAACATTGCATGCACCTGGCACAATGCACACAAGAGAAACTCTTTCCATTTGCTCCCCAATCCCTTTACTTTGCGTCCCTGAAATTAGACTGCTTTCTTAACTGGGCACTAGGTTTATCTCTTTTCATTACATAATCAAAACCTTTATCCTTTGGAATCTCAGCCTGGCTTGGGCAGTAACCTCCGCCTGGGAGGTTTCTCTACTGGAAAGAAAGTTGGGTAATGATCCCAGGGCTAGCCCTTTCGCATCTCTCACTAATCTGATCTCTGATGGTCCCAGTCCACCTGGTCACACATCCACCTGCACTTCTCTCTGGCTGATCCTCAAGGTCTGCCTGTTTCCCTGTCCCTGCAGCCTTCTTCCTTCATCAGATGATTCCTGCCATAGGCCCGAGGATTACCCTCTCTGTCCAGCCAAGATTTTTCCCCTCTCTGTCTGGGCTACCAGGTCCTGAGCTGCTGGAGAGCAAGACCACATTTTAGTGATCTCAGCTCTGCTAGCAGCACAGGATCCAGCACACAGCAGATGCTGACCAGAGCCATAGAGTTAGAGGGACACGGTGCCACAAGGCCCAATCCTGGGACATGTTCTTCGAAGTTCTGTCTTGAGGCCAAGAAAAAATTTCCTAGGATGGAAACGCTCCAGGAAGCCTAGGCACTGACAAATGAGCTGAGCACAGGCAATCTCCAGAGATTCCTGGTACTCCAGAAACATCCCCACTCTCGTGCACTTTCCTCACATTCTGAGAGTGGCTTATGATCAGCCTGGACCCAGGTGGAGACAGGACAGATTCAGGGCTCACTGGGAAGGAAGGTGCTAGGGACAAATCTATGAGTACTCAGAGTGGAGCAAAAGATGGCTGAGATTTTGAGTCCTGGTCACAGGGAAAAGCCTTTTAACTCAGTGCCAAGTGTTCAGTCCACAGCCCAAGCCCACCCACCCCCAGGATGAGTCAGCTCTCCCCTTCTGGTCACATAGCACCTGGGACACCCTCATCGATTCACTCTGCACCCTGAACTGACACTTAGACTTGTCCCATCTACTAGACCACAAGCTCCTGGAGGAAAGACTATGTCATACTGGACTTCACAGCATCTACGGGTAGCACTGTGCCTGGCACAAAGCCCAGGTCTACCAATTACTGGCTTTCTCAAGTCACTTAAACTCTTTAAGCTGCAATGTCCACTGGGTATGATGCACATGCCTGTTATCCCAGCACTCAGAAGGCTGAGGCAAGAGGATCACTGAGAGTTCAAGGCCAGTCTGAAATACATAGCGAGGACCTATCTCAAAACAAAACAAAACAAAGCCTCAATTTTCCTAGTCTGTAGAGATAATAATCATCTCTACACCCAAGGAAGAGAAAATGAACAAACTATGGAAAGCCTTTTCTTAGCCCAATGCCTGAGTGAGAGTCAGTATTCAGCAATGGTTAGGTAGTGCATGAAATCTGCCATAATGAACATGGGGTAAGAGAAAGGGATAAGCATTCAAACAAATGATTACAGAATTAGTAACAAATAATAGGAATACAAATTTACATTACAAGAAGAGCAGAAAGAAGAGAAAGCACCAAACATTCCCTTGGCATATACAATGGTACCTCAAATGCTTTTGTTTGGGAACAATTTGCTTTGCAAACAGAAATGTTTGGCAAAATTTTGTTTTTGTTTGCAAACTCGGCATTGAGTGATGAACATGGCCACAGCCATCTTTCCTGCATAAACATAAACATGGCCATCTTTTCCAGAATCATGGAATGAGTTAAGTTTCTGAACCAACATACCAGTGTATAGAAAACTTCACAGTAGCGATAATGCCTGGACTAAAATCTAAAGGACTAAAAGCAGGCTAAAGGAAGGCCTGTGCACAGCACAGAAGCTGGCAAGAGAACCTGGTGTGCTCAGGTGCTGCAAGCATCGGTACAAGCCATGTCCATGCACAGGATTAGTGGTGACACAAGGGAGAAGAGAGCAGCAAGAGTCAACCATCCCTGCAGGCTCCACCTCAGAGACGGGCTTTCTGCTGGAAGATGCTGAAGAGGCACTGCAGGGTTGTGAGCATGGGGATGAATGGCACAGACATGCAGCAGAAGGGGTAAAGACTGGAGGTAAACAGGGCAGTGAGGGAAGCTGATTTTGGTTGAGGAAAAAGGAACAAAGATGGGGTAGAGAGAGGGGAAAATGATGCTAGCCAGCTCAAAGAGGCAGGTAGAGACTAAGTCTCAGAAAAACTGCAACTAAGGGCCAGGGATTTAGCTCAGTGGTTCTGGCGCCTGCCTCGCAAGCACAAGGTCCTGAGTTTGATCCCCGGTACCAAAAAAGAAAAACTGCAACTGGCCCTTGGCACTACCCAAGGCTCCTTCATATAAAGCATGAGTCTATGAATATAATAAATCAGTTTTCTCCACATTTGCTACCTTACAATTTGTGCAACAACAGAGGGGCGTGAATATGGAAAATGCCCCTGAAAGCTTTGACGAAAGAGCTAACAGGCCCAGAGGTCACAGTTACCACTGATGATTGGATAAAATCACCTACACCAGGCCTGGGATTGCGGCCAGCTCTCTTTCACTTCCATGCAAACTCGGGGCCCAAGTTCCAGCAACAAAACCTTTCAGGTGTGCTATTATTTTTAAACTATTTACAGGAATCCAAGGTCCTCTAAGGAGAAAAATGCCTTGTATTTGAATTTGTATTTAAAGAAAAAAACAGTAGCCTCTTTGCCATACAAGATGAGGTTCTGAGAGAAAGACACAGTAACTTAGTAAGTCTCTAAGGTCCCAGAAGTCTGTCATCTGTCTCTCTCGGCACACACACTCATGGCAAAAGAGATACACACTGTCTAGAGAAAGGAGCTTCATTTTAATGGACTTTATAGGGTAAAGGGGAGGAAGGAAGACAGAAAAGGTATGTTCCAAGCCACATATAACCACTGCCATTAAACACAAACTGGTTGCCTTTGCTGCTTCCTTCTTTCGCTTCAATCTAATTAGACAAAAAGAGGTAATGAGTAGGCAGCAATGGTGCTTGGTTCAGCTGTTCCAGGCCCCAGTGTTTCTTCCTTATTAAAAATAAAGAGACCCAAGGGCTCAATTTGGTAAAATGCACACAGAAAGACATACATCCTTTAAAAATTTTTGCATTTAAAAAATGGTATCAGTTTAATAAGTACCAAAACTCAAATGTTACAACAGCAAGATCTCTATCAGTACCTGTCTGTATTTCAGAAGAATCTTCAGAGACAGAACATGAGAAGGAGACTCAAAAGACATGAGTCCACTATCAGCTCTACATCTACCAGCCACATGATCATGGGCGTAGCACGTGACACCTAGTGCCTCAGTTACCAAATGGAGATAGTGTTCTGCCCATTTCACAGAGACTGGGGGAACTACAATATTTGGGAGTGTTTGGGGGAACTACAAAGCACTATGCTAACACTACCTCACCAATAAATACTTATTGCAGACCAACAAAGTGCCAGCATTGTCCCTCTTCAATGCTAAGGTCATTACCAACACTGCACATCTGCTAGCTCGGCCATTAGATGTCCAATGCCATGCAGGCTCATCTGTGGTCTCAAGCAAAGCTCCTATTCACTCAGGTTTCCCAACTGGGGTATCAGTCACTTGCCTGCATCAGGAGATCCTTAACGATATCGCAGCCTGAAGAGGCCCTGGGACATGTTGGTACAGATGCCTTATTCCAGAATCCATGCCCTACATTGCATCAAAGGGTTAGCAAGTATGACCTTGAACTGTTTCCTCTATTGAATCCCCACCTAATAAACCATTCCACCAAGACCAGGCTTCTGCTTTGCTATTACTCCAAAAAATTAACTTGATATAGAACCCGCCTGGGAACCTCCTGAGATTAGAGCTCTAGGAATTCATTTCCACATCCCCTAGTGCACACCTCAGCATCTGGAAGTGGTAAGCACACAACAAATATTTACAGAACAGAAAGTCTGCCCACTTGCCTGGATCACTGTAAAATGACTACTTCTGTGCCCCTCCCCAAACCATAGCACCTGCCTGATGAACTGTTGCATGTGCTATATTTTCTAGGACTTTGCTATTCCCATAACTCCAGGCCCCAGACTGGGTCTCTGGGTGCAACCTCCCTAGCCCATTCCACTACATCCTCTTTGCCACTCCCTGCATTCTAAGAGTCAAAGCAATGAACACATTCTGACGTCTCATGGCTAGCTTGGTGCCCCAGATGCACCCTTTGATCTTGGAATCTGACAGTTGGTGCAATCTAGCTATTTTGTTGGCTATTTGGCACCTTTTGCACCACCTACTTCCCCTTGTCCAGTGGGGAAGAAACTCAAGTCCTATTCAACAAGCACAACACTAAACATCAAACCTCATGTCAGGTAGGCTCTGTTTAAGAAACTGAGATTTACACACAGTTTCTAAGCAAACTAAGCAAAAAAGAAGGGCTTCACATACATCTAGACTCAACATATCAGATTTTGATGTTCTGAGGCTGTTCTAAACCTGACAATGCAAGTAGAGAACCTTATTTCTACTCCTTACTCTTATAAATCATCAGCAAAGGAAGAGTACACAAAACCCAAAAGGAAGGTGATGACCTAAGATTTCATCCTGGTCTCTTCTGCTAATTTGTTGTGTGACCTCAGGCAAGGCAATCTCCCTGGATCTGTACATCTTTCTTAGTAAAGCCACAGGCTTAGGTTTGGTGGTCCATTTCTAAAACCACTTCAGTGCCTGACATTCAGCAATTTCCCCTCTACTCAAAGGGTGGTTCTCAGATCACTGCATCAGCATTTCCTTGAAATAGAGGCAAATACTCTCAACAAGATACAGGCAAGCAGACTACAACAACTTATCAAAAAGATTCATACATCATGACTAAGTAGGCTTCATTCCTGGGATGCAAGGGTAGTTCGACATACACAAATCAATAAATGTAATACATAAACAGAAATAAGGACAAAAATCATCTCAATAGACACAGGAAAAGCCTTTGACAAAATGTGAAGTTTTTTTCTTTTACCATAAAAACACTCAAGAAAACAGATGTAGAAAGACCTTATCTTAATCTGATAAAAGCCACTTCTGACAAACTTATTGGAAATATCATGTTAAGTGGGGAAAAACTGAAAACTTTCCCTCTAAAATCATTGACAAGACAAGGATGTCCACTATCACCACTCCTGTTCAACACAGTACTCAAAACATGAGCCAGAACAAAAAGGCAAGAGAAAGAAATAAAAAGGATATCTACAGGAAAGAAAGAAGTCAAATTATCATTATTTGTAGATGACATAATCCTCTACATATAAGACCTAAGGAATTCCACCAAAAGACTCCTAAAATTATTAACCAAATTCTGCAACATACTAGGATACAAAATCAATACACAAAAAATCAATAGCATTCCTATACACTAAAAATGAACCCAATGGGAAAGAAATTAGGAAACAAATACCACTTACAATAGCACCAAAAATAAATATTAAATACTTAGGAATTAACCTAAGAAAGTGAAAGACCTCTTCAACAAAAACTGGAATCCTCTGAAAAAGGAAATCAAAGAGGACATCAGAAAATGGAAAGATATCCCCTATTTCTAGATAAGCATAACCAATATAGTGAAAATGGTCATTACTTCCAAAACTGATATACAGAGTTAATACAGTCCCACTCAATATACAACAGCATTCTTTACAGAACTGGAGAAAAGCAATCCTAAAATTCATAGAGAACTGTAAGAGACCCAGAACAGCAAAAGCAATACTGGGTACCAACAGCAAAACAGGAGACATCGCAATCCCAGCCTTGAAGTTACATTATAAAGTTACAGTAATAAAAACAGCATGGTACTGGCACAAAAACAGACATGAGGATCAATGAAACAGAGGACACAGAAACAACCCCAAGCACATTCAACTGTTTGATCTTTGACAAAGGGGCCAGAAATATACACTGGAGAAAGACAGCCTCTTTAACTAATGGTTAAAGGAAATGGTTAATGAAAAACTGTCCACATGCAGAAGACTGAGTCTAGACCCATATCTCTCACCATGTACTAAATTGAAATGAAAATAGATCAAGGAACTAAATGTTAAAAACAGAAACACAAATAAGAATCAAAATGTATAACTGATATTGTGAAATAGGAAGAAGATGTTTAAAGGAATAGGGGAAGTAGGAGGGGAAGGGGAAAGGAAAAAAAGGAAAAGAAAAAATATGAGAAAAGGAAAAACATGGAAACAAAGTCTTTGTAAATAGGGAAGGGTGGAGGGGGTGAAGGGAGGGCAGAGGAATGGGGAAAAAGTAAGAACCAAGATATATCATGTAAGGGTACAAGATCCCAATGATGAGTGTAACTGTATTGTATACCTAAAAGGAAACAAACAAACAAAAAAAAAACAGAAACACAGCTGGGGATTTAGCTCAGTGGTTCCACCACCTGGCTTGCAAAAACACTTAACCTGCAGGAAGATATAATAGGTATAACTCTTGAAGTCATAGGCTTAGGCAAGGACTTTCTGACAGAATCCCAGTTGCCTTGCAAATAGTACCGAGAATCAACAAATGGGATCATGTCAAATTAAAAAGTTTCTGCACAATGAAAGAAACAACCAACAGAGTGAAAAGATAACCTACAGAATGGGGGAAATGCCAGCTATTCCTAAGATAGAGGACTAATACCTAAGATATATAAAGAATTCAAAAAAATTGGACTCCCCCAAAATAAAAGACCCAATCAAAAAGTGGGCAACTGAAATGAACAGACACCTCACAGAAGAAGTAAAGATGGTCAATATATACATGAAGAAATGCTCAATATCACCGGCAATGCTGAGGTTCCATCTTAACCCCAGAAAGAATAGCCATCACCAAGAAATTAAATAATAAAAAATGCTCACCAGGCTGCAGGAAAAAAGAAACCCTTCTACATTGTTGGTGAGAATTTAAACTAGCACCACCACTATGGAAATCAGTACGGAGATTCCTCAAAAAACTAAAACTAGAAACTCTATTTGACCTAGCTATTCCCTTTGTAGGTATCTTCCTGAAAGAGTTAAAGTAATATTACAGTGATACATGCACATCCATGTTTATAGCAGCACAGTTCATAACAGCTAAATCTTGGAAGTGGCCTACATGTACAACAGACAAATAAAGAAAATATGGTATTTATGCACAATAGAGTACTATTCTGACATAAAGAAAGATAATCTTGAGTCATATGTAGGAAAATGGATACACTCTGACACCATAAGTTTAAGTGAAATAAAACAGACACACAAGCTTAAATGTTGCATGGTTTCTCTTGTGAAAAATCCAAAATATAAATAAAGAGCAAAATAGAAGATAATAGGAAGTAGGGAGATAGATCTTTCTCAAATGGAAAGGGGATCAAGAAGTGGAAGGAGGGGAGATGGGGGCAAGGGGAAGGGGATGAAAAACGAATTAAGATGTGGTATGTACACATACCAGCTCCCCACAAGGAATATAAACATCATGTGCTGCAAACATGCACTTACTAACTAAATGAATGAATGAATGAAATGCAATGTATACTGACTCAGACCTTCAGAATCCACATTTGAGTATGATCCAATGTGACTCTGCACACTGGCTTTGAGTGACACTATTCTATAGCTTTGCCAACCTGGAGCATGACACCTTCTGCAACAACCTGATGGAAGAACAGATCTCTCATAGGACTTTACCAAATGTGATTAGAAGCAGCTGGCCACCAGTAAGGACTGGCCAGAAATGCTGTGAGATCCCTCTAAATTCAGCTGCAATCCATAAAATGTCTCTCAAGGACTTAAGAGTCTCTAAATTTGAAATCTTTAGATAAAATGACTTAAAAACATTAATTACACATGGGAGTCTAACCATGAACCTAGCATTAGTGAATCCAAAGCTCCTTCAGTCCTGGTGTGCTGCCAGCAGGCATGGAAGAGAGCTCTAAAATCTCCAAAGAGGTCACCTCGGAAACCAGAGCATTTCTGCTAGGATCACGGGTCTCAGTTGGAATACCACAGACAAACCGCTCTCAGACGAATGTTTCCTGGGCCTGGACAGGAGGGTGAGGGTGGGAGGGGGCCACAACCTCTGGGGTCACAGGTCCTCACAGAGCCAGTCCCATGGAGCACAAAGCGAAGAAAAGGAGACAGCACAGACTAAACAAAACTAGTGAAGGAGGCCCTGCTTCCAAACCCGGGGAGAAGCAGCTTAGTTTCTGGGTTACTGACCATTCAGCTGAGAACACCTCACTCAGACAATGACATATTGAGACAAGCCAAGAAAGCATCCTCAGGTGGGGTTGGAGTCCTGACTGACAGCCTCCCCAACCCTCCCCATTCCTTTAGAGAAGTCCTTACTTGCTCCTCTGTTACTACTAACCCTGGCATGGGATTTGCACACTGCAGAATTATTCATCTTTGTTCCCATGGCCACATCATCCAATGTACAAGGCCTGTAATTCAACTGCTTGTTTCCCCAGCAATGGAAGAGACAGGAGTGGGGAGAGCCTTGGACCTGATGACCATGCAAATCATTAGCAAGCTGGAAAGGAGGTCTCAATGTCACAGGACCCATTTCTCATCCTCAACACATTGTGGAAAAATAACTTATAACCCTTAAAGCCCAGCTCTGAAACTCCTCATTGCACCTACTAAAGCCTCCTCTTCTATCTTATGGGTTCAAGATCACACAATAAGTACATGCATCATGAGGGACTGTTTCTGACTTCCTGATTTCCCTCATCAACTCTAATGGAAATCTCAGGTGGAGATCGGACTATACAATCCTCTATAAGCCTACAGCTATACACAGCCTCCAAACCCTATAGAGCAGTGGTGGGGAACCTACGGCATGGGTGCCACAGTGAGTTGTTTGTATCATTGAAAGTTCTGAAAGGTTCACCATCACTGTTATAGAGAATCTAAAAGAGCGAAGTAACAGGACTCCTGGATGCCCTTATTCTCTTTCCTAAATATGCTTACTCGTACAAGGGTGGGGGATGTTGGCAAGACCATTCTGAGCACCTTACAGATAGGACACATCAAGCCCCACTTCCAACGCCTCACCTTTGAGTCATCACTGACAGCTGTCCCTGCTGGGCCTTTAATATTCACCTTCTCTGACTCCCAGGGTGGCCTCAAGTTCGCACAACAACACACACAATCCACTTTGTACACCTCCTCTCATCTGCCTCACCCATCAACTGTTAGCTCTGTTCAGACAAGACTCTATCTATGGTGGCCTGCATGCATGAGTCATGCAACAAGTGTTTATGTGTGATTGAACAAACAAGTGAAAACCAACCAACAAACAAAGATCATCACTGTTAGTCATGATTGTCCTTCAAATTCACTGTGAGCCCACAGGGCCTACCCCTCAGGTGAAAAGCCACACTGAAAAAGAAGACCCTATGGGGTCTGGAAAATTTAAATCTGGGAAAAAAATGGGCCTCAAACTGGTGTGGGATTTTTTCTGGACCAATGAATACTATCAAGTAGGCTATGCTCACCAACTATGCAATGTTTTATGCTACTCCTACATAATTTTCAGGTCAGAAATTTATTCTTCAGAAATTGGATGCTGTTTTTATTTTTGTTATTAAGTGCAATGTAACGGTACTTGGTACCTAGTCATTGTTTAAATTAACATTTGTTGAACTCCGGTCTATAGATTTCTATTTCTCTCTGTCATAAACTAGGATTTTGCAAATAATGGAGTTACAGAACCACTCTAGGCCACCCACTTTTGGGAATATAAAATCACTTAAGTAAGGCAAGCCAACTTTGGTGGAATAGCCTCTATTTTTCGCCCACTTACGTAACTCTGCATTGTCAAAGTGCACCAATAACCGGTGCTGTCATCTCTCATGCCCCCAAGAAAAAACTCCTTTGGGGCTCTTTTTACAGTTATTTTTCAATTGTCAGATCCCCAGAGGGAAAAATCTAATCACTGACGCTATTTCAAACTTCATGCTCAAGGCAACCACTAAGGGGATAATAGGGCAGCTCCGCTTTTGCTCTCTTTGAGGCAGGAAGACACCCGTGGCTGTGAAGGAAAGGGAAGACATGTGTGTGGACATTCAAAATACAGCAAGGAAATCCACAACAACAGAAAGACAAGAGGAGCTGGAGGAAAAAGCTGTTTGAAACCATGAATGACTCCAAGGTAACATGTTATTATGTAAGGCAAAATGAGCTTTCAACATTGCCTTTGATTGTTTTAGCCATTCATGCATTCATTCAGCACACATTCAGTGGGAACCCATTAAATGCCAGGCATTGTGCTGGGTAGGCAGGCAGTATTAGATTTCAAGGAGAACATCACCTGTAACTGCTCCTGGTGTTCCTGCCACACTAGCCTTCCTTCAGGTCTTACGCAAAAATTTTCCATGCTCTAGCACAGGTCTCAGATGAAATGTTTCTTCCTCCAGGAGGTCTACCTGGTATGTTCCACCCTGGACTAGATTAGTCTCCCCTGTTGCATATTCCCATTGCTTCTCCAGGAGACAGTAAACTCCACATGGACAGGGACTGCCTCTCCAGTGACTAGCATAGTGGCTAGAGTACAGTAGAAGTCAGTAAATATTGTGAAAAAAGTGAATAAACTGGGGCTGATAGGGCATACTACAGGACCTAAGAAATACAGTGAAGTTGGTATGGGATTTAAAGTTCAATAGACTCAAATCTGAGCCCCAGCTCCACCACTCATTAGCTATGTCACCTTAATTAAGTACCATGATCACCCAGAGATTCAGCTTCCTCATCTGTAAGATAGACAGAATACCTCATAGAGATGTGGTAAAGATTAAATAACATGATGTGGGTCAAGTAACTGCCACAAAATACTTAACAAATGCTATCCTTCTACCCACCTCCCACAACTCTTGACTCTTCTATACTTAAGAAAGAGTTGAGAAGCTGAAGACAGGGCCCTAATCCTTTGGAATTTATCAAGAAAGGATTCAAGCATGAGTAACAAGATAGGAACTGGGGCAAGACAAGACAGACACGCAACCCAGATGATATTTTACTGACTCCCCCACCCATCCACCCCCCAGCTCTAAACTTGACCTCCTTCTCAATCTGCCCAACCAAGGTACAACACCAGGCCCAGAATGAGCCTGCACAAGGAAATAAAATGGCCACAGCTCTGAGGAAAAGATAGCAGAGACCAAGCCCATTCCTCATATCCAAAAATGACCTTTGAAGAACACAGACAAAAAGATGCAAAACTCTCAACCCCAACTTTGCTGTCCACAGGTAATGTAGGGCAACCTTAAAGTCTACAAGCGGTTGAATCAGCCCAGTGAAAAAAAAGGTAGCACAGTGCAGTGGGTGCAGCTCTGGGCTTAGTACCAGATGACAGGACTCAAGTCCAAACTCTGCCACCCACTAGACATGTGATCTGGAGTGAGTCTTTCCCTTAGCCAAGCCTCATCTCATCATCTGTAGACTTGAGGGATCAGACTAGGATCATGTCAAGGGCCCTTAAAGTGCTAAAGTGCTGAGATTCTAGATGCATGTCAATCAGCAGTAATCATGGCAAAGGGAGAATTCTTCACACACACACACCACTGGGCTGACGCTCTGCCGCACTGCTCTCACAGCAGGTAAAGTGGTCCTAAGGACGAGCTAATACAGTATTCCCTGAGCCTGTTCTATCTCCTGATTCAGCACTGCACCTGTTCCTTCTGCATTCACAATTTGCTAGATAATATCATCACTTGCCCTCCTGGAAAGAGCTACCATTTGTTACTTGCTTGCTATTTCAGGTATTCTTTCCTTTTTTTAATTTTAATCTAACTACAGGATTATAAAGACTAATCAATAAAACTGCCAAGTAAAATCTACCCAGAAAACAATTTCCTCCTTTCTTTTTTTCCATTGTAATAACAGCAATACTTTTAATGAATTGCTGGCCTGCAGAGTACTACCAGAAGGGACACAGGGGCAAAAATATTACACTTGCTTCACAAGCAAGTAATGCTACACAGAGTACTGTTACCCATTCATAAGCCAGAGACTTCTTCTCGTGGAAACCCTATAAATAATACTCAAAATCCCGGGCCTACAATACTACCCCCACCCAGCCACCCAAACACATACCCAATGTTCACTAAGTACCATCTGATATGTCCTGGCCATTCTTGGGGTTAAAGCCATAGAATAATAAGACACAATTACAGCCCTTAAACAAAGTCTGACCTTTAAGGTTAAGTGAGGTCAAGTGGTCCCAGCTGTGAAAGAAGAAGTGCCAGACTGGTATCCAGTTCATATGCCAAAAAATAGTCTCTGCAGACAGGCCAAAGAATGGACAGCAAAACACTGCTCAAAGGCTACACTGCAGAAGTCATGAACACTACAGCTGTTGTTCTCAAAGTACAGTCTGGACCACAGCAAGCACCAGCCCTAGCTGCCGAGGTGTTAGAACTCATATTCTCAGGCTGGACCCCGACATGCTGAATCAGAAGCTCTGGAGGCTTCTATGTTCTAGTAAGTCTATGTTCTAGTGATCTATGGTCTAGTAAGTCCTCCAAGCAAGTCCAAGGCATGCTTACATTTGATAATCACTACCCTAAGAAACGGTGCATGTTTGTAGTCAAAATAGTAGAAAACTAAGTTGCTGATCAAATTTAAGAGAAAAATAGTAACACTGGGTAAAAAATGGGGTCTTAAATGCATCTTAATTATTGGTATTTTGGAGAAAGTAGGCTTACTAAAGAAGGAAGGAGACTGAAGTGCTGGTTCTGATATGTGCTTGTGCATAAGTCTCCAGGACTTAAGGATCCAGGATTTCCAAATTCAAGACTTTCTGTTCCTGCAGCTGCGAGCCAGGCACCTCAGAGCAGATCCCCACACTCATCAGCAGGGCTCTTGGACAGCAAGCACAACTGTCACTTTTTCCTTTCTGTTTTTGGCTGGGGAGATGCGAGGTTAAATAGGGGTTAAATAGAAGGAGGATGGAAAATAAAAAGGAAAGGAGCAATAAATGTTCCTTAAGTCACTAAATTAAAAAATGAAATAAGAATACACAGGAAGATGAAGAATTAATGGAAATAAGTGTGCGGGAACACAGGAGAAAAAGATTGCTTAAAGTAGGATTTGCTGAGCTCTGAATAATCAAAGAAAGGGGAGGATCACCCTTAAAAGGAGACAAAAAGTAGTGAAGAAATACTGAGACATTTCTTGCCTCTGAGACCAGGTGGCAAAATCAACACAGTACAGCTTGGTTGCTATTCAGAAGCTATTGCTTTGGTACCTCTTCTGGTTTAGTTATTGCTGTGGGGTAAGAATGGAGATGCAGAACAAATCCAAGTTAGATGGCTGACAGCAGAGAAAGTATAATGAATAATCAACTGTTTTATGCATATTAATTCAGTCAGTGGCTGTAAGTACAAAGTATCAGTATGTTTTTAAATATATGAACAATCTTGTAACAAAAACTGTTACTGACCACAGGAGCTACACATTAATCTTAATACATTTGGATTTTAAAATACCTATTTTTCTTGAATGAAAATCAGTGTCAAGTTAGGTCTAATTTTATGGTCCAAATGCAATTTTCCTCCAGCACACTACAAAATGTTAAATTCTGAGAAAGAAGACAACAGTAATGAAAAGTCAGTTCTACTGTAACAGCGAATTTCCTGTACAGATGATCTGAGGTTCTACAGGTCATAAAAGAAAGACATATATGGTTAATCATAAATCTATCTAGACAGTTAATTTCTACCACCCTTCTTTGTAAATGGAGGCTTAAACAACTCTCTGGGATGAAAGATTATAAATTTAATAATGTTGCCCCAATTCACTACTAGATCTCATTGATTTTTCTCTCATTTTAATCGGTATTGATAGATGAATGTTGTCTTGTGACATCCAGATGGCAAGTTGAGGAAGAAAAATGATATGCATTGGATTGGACTTCTATTGGAAACAGCACTAAAGCAGGAATCGGGAGAGCTGGGTTCTAGTAACTTGCTGAGTCACCACTGACTATCTCTCTGGGCTTCAGGTTCCTCATATATAAAATGGAACAATAACCTTTGCCTATGTTTCACCAAGTTGTTGTGACCAGCAAATAAGAAAACAAGGCATTGTTACTGTGAGACAGTATTTAAATTTCTCTAGGTTCAAAACAAACAAGCTCTCTATTGAAGAACAAACTATAGTCTATCCTCTGTATTTAGAGGTTCTGCATCTGCACATTCAACCAAACATGGGCTCAAAAATACTCAGAAAAAAAACCTGCATCTGTAGCAAACATACAGACTTTTTTCTTGTCATTATTCCCTAAACAATAAAGTACAACAATTATTTACATAGCATTTACACTGTGTTAGGTATGCTAAATAATCTAAAGATGATTTAGACTACATAGGAGGATGTGTCCAAATACCTCACTGTTTTACATAAGAGATCGGAGCATCTAAAACTTGGTATCTATAGAGGGTCCTGAATTCAATCCATGGATACCAAGAGACAACTGTAGTTTTTAAAGCTTTTAAAATTAGGCCAAGAAATATATGCTGCTTTAAGGACTATCAAGATGGGGAAATAGGAAATAGGGAAAGTAATTCTCAGTGTTACTGAATCCTTAAATTTTGAATCATCAAACTAGGTAATTTTGAGTTTGAATGATTCTAAATGTTCCTACAGTTACCATAGCACCAGACAGGACCAGTCAGTTGGGGCAATCAGCAATAATGATCAACAAGTGGCTCTGCCTTTCCCATGACAACAGTCTCAAGCAAGTTTCTACTAAAACTGCTATCTTTGCGCTTATACTTTTCTGAAACACAGATAGCTGCCAAAATGCCCAGTTCATTATCAAAACTCAACTGGTTTTCAGAATAAATTGAATAATTACAAACACAAGGGTTTTTTTAAGTATTGAGATCTTTAAACGAAAGGTATTGTCTGTGTACATATATTGATGCTATTATCCAGGAAGGGATACAAATCAAATGAGCTTATGGACAATTTAATCTGAATGTTTCTTTAGCTGCTCTATCAATAAAAGGTAATATAATACATGGTAAATATCTATTCAACAAAATAAGGGCTTTCCATCTCTCTTGATTATTACTGGATACTTAAATTCAAACAAGGCAAACTGTCCTTCAAACAATTCAGATCACAGAATGAGGTAAATATTAGCTTAGCTTGCCTCCCAGCTGGTAACCCAGACAGAGTTCGATCTGGTTATACATTCATGAGAAAAGAAATTGCCTGTGTCATTTATCTTTAACTTGCTGTCCTGCTGCACCCATATGTTTGACAACTCCTCTTTGTAGGACCCACTCCTTAGACATGAGTTCTATTAACTTCAACAACAGTCTATTTCAATGCCATAGAACTAATGATGGGCCCCAGACTCAGGGATCCTTAATGTAAAATCTTCTTAAAGACCCCTTTATCCTCTGGCAATTCCAAAACAAACAGATCTACCTCTACACCTCAGGCTACATGGCATTTTAACTCATGGGAGAATATAATAAACAAAAGTGTATTGAGTAACCTCAACCAAATGAGTTTCTAATAAAATTACATAATCAGGGCCAGGGATGTAACTCAGTAGCACTGTGCCTGCCTTGCAAGTGAAAGGTCCTGAGTCTGATCCCTAGTAATGGAAAAAAATAAAATGAAATTATATAATCAGACAGTTTATCCTAATTTTATTTTTGCATAACAGTGAGATTATTTGTAGAAAGAAAATGTCATCTACCATTCTACCACCTAACACTCAGCTACATCTATTTCATTAGTTAACATTTCCTTCAGACCTATGTCTGAGCAAACAATTTTACTGAAAAACATGACCTGCATTTAAATTTATTTATTTTGTGGTACTGGGTATTGAACCCTGGTCCTTGTGCATGTTAAGCATGAGCTCTACTCCTGAGCTCCACTTCTGCCCTCGGCACGGAACCCAAGAGACAGGTTTCTGAAGGTTTCTCATAGAGCCTTAGTGCCCTTTGGATGTACCTCAGCTGCTACCACAAAGGGGAGACTTGTAGGCAAGCAGCCATGTGGGCAGGCTCTGTTCTCACCACCCTAGCTATCCCTGCTCCCGACTCAATCAGAACAGTCACATTTTTAGTAGTTGTTGATGCTGGGGTTCTGCATAAAATTTTGTTTGAAAATAAAAAGTAGTTTTACTAAACATTAAAAAACTAAGAATGTATGGAATTTTAGAAAAGAAAGAACCTTCTAAAGAACCTTAGAGAGCCAATGCTTTTATTGCATGGATGCTAAAAGGAGACTTTAAGAGAAGACTTGCTCAAGTTTTTACAGGCAGTTAGAAACTGGATCTCAGGTCTCCATCAACTCAAAGACCCTATTCCTAATTCAGGAGCTAGTCATTCATTCAATAAATATTTGCCATTTTACTATGTACCAGGGATTGATTTAAGCATTGAGAAGATTTTTTTTAAAGTCCTGTCTTTATTGTGTATACAGTTTGCCACAGGAAGATAGATAATAAAGACAACAAATGAGTAAGCAGAATATTACAAGGTAATCAAGCAAAGAGAGGGAATCCAGGCACCAGGGTGAGGGGCTTAGAGGTTGCACATGGTGAATTTCCACAAAGACCACCACCATTAAGTCTGTATTTACCTAATAAGAATATGTATGTTACTTATTCGGGTTCACTAATTCAGAAGAAGAACTAATCTAATGATAAATCCATCCAGTATTTCCTAGGACGTCATCAATTTTTTTAAATGGCATGAAAAGCAAATTAGTATAATATAACAACAGGCTGCTAAAACTATCTAGTAAAAATATTAAACAGAACCTGAGAAGTACACATGAACATGTTATTCATTGCTATACTTGGTTCTAAGAGAAGCCAAGAATGTGACAAAAAGAGTTAAAGTGAAGACAGATGGGTGCCAGGCTTATTCTGCTGAGTAATATTAGAGACAATTCAGCTCTCTGAGCCTCAGTTTCCTGAGCTGTAAAACAAGGGAACCAAACTCAATATTCTGAGGTTTCATGCTATCACTCAAATACTGAAGCCCTCCACTGTGTCAAAAACATTATGTAACACTTTAATAGTCGTATCAGCATTATTACTTGAATTCAAACCAACTCTAATAATAACACAACATTTATAGAGTCTTCACAGTTTTCACTGTTTTCACATGCATTATTCTCATCTGATAAGTAAGGGAACAGCCTCTTTTTCATGTTCTAATACAGAAGGCTGGCCCTTCAGTCAATCCCAGGTAATATGAAGCTGCCTGCTCTCCACACCTGGGCCAAGCTTGCTCTCACCAAGGAAACCACCAACTACCACACTGAGAGACTTGCGGAGTTAGGGTGCCATTCAATTGGGCTGAGAATAGCAAGAGCACATAGGTAACTTTGAAACACAGTCCTCATTTGGGGGCACAGGGACTGTTCAAATGAGGTGTTTCTAACACTCATGTACTTGCCACTCTACCAGGATGAAGGAACAGAATGCAAGCCTCAAAAATTCTTGCCATAGGGTCGGAGATTTAGCTCAGTGGTTTCACCGCCTGCTGTGCAAGTGCAAGGACCCGAGTTTGATCCCCGGTACCAAAAAAAAAATTAAAAATTCTTGCCATACTAAATATATGTCAAGAGCTTTTAAAGGTCTGTGTCCTTTCACTAGGAACCCTATTTCTAAAAATCATTCCTGAGACAAACATCGGAGATTTTACCAAATATTTAACAATGAAGATGTTGAGTGCAGCCTAATTTTTAGTAGTAAAAACTTAAAAACAAGCTAAATTTTCAAAAATAATCACATAAGGTATATCCAAATAATAATAGGATATTCTTTTTAAAATATTATGTTAAAGAATATCTAAATAACATAGGGCAAATGTTACCATTATTGTAGGTGGAAACCTGGATATAAGGAAAACATAGTATTACATAATATCTCATTTTTTTTAGTGTAGAAAAAAGATGGAAAAATATATTAGAATGTCACAAACTCTTTTCTCTAGGTTGTGAAATTATGGAGGATTTTGGAATACTTCTATAATTCTACAATAACCATGCATTATTACTACGACCAGAAATCTAAAATTTTTTAAATGAAAATCTTTGTTTTGGGCTAGAGATGTAGCTCAGTGACAGAGCACTTCACTAGCATGTATGAGGCACAAGAAATTTAAAATTTTTTAAATGAAAATCTTTATTTTGGGCTGGGGATATAGCTCAGTGATAGAGCACTTCTCTAGCATGCATGAAGTCCTGGGCTCAATCCCAAGGAAAGAGAAATCCTTTAGGAGACAAACCCTAGTAGGCAAAGGCCACTATTCCTTCATCAGCTTTCAAAACCTAAAGTAGTAATGACCCCTCCACTCAAAAAAAGCCATGAAGCTTTGACCTCTGCTATTGGGCTCATAATAATTTCCCTGAAGGTGGGCATGGTGGCGCATGCTGGAGCACTACCACAAGTTCAAGGCCGGCCTGGGCTCATAGTGAATTCAAGGCCTTTAGGAAGACCTAAACTGGTCCACAGGCTTCATTCTGCAGCTGCAGCCAAGAGGAAAGAAGTGACACTATCAAAAACAACCCTCGCACCAAAAAAAAAACAACCTTGCCTGGCATGGTGGCACGTGCCTATAATCCCAGGACTTGGGGGGCTGAGGCAGAAGGATTATTTCAAGTTCAAGGCCAGGCTGGCCACATAGTGAGTTCAAGGGCAGCAGCCTGAACTACATAGCAAGACCCTGTCTCAAAAAAAACCCCAAAAATACCAATCCACAGACATCTGGTGGTTGCCTCACCAATGGTTTGACCCACTGCTTTAAAAGACAACATTGATTATAATATTGGCTTGATCACAATATGCTATAAGCACCTTAATTTACACCTATAGTCTTACAGCCACCTAAGTGACACAGGAAAAATGAGACCCAAAGAAGTAAAGTGACTTGTTGAAGGCCAAAAAGTAAATTATTGGCAAACTAAGTCTGGAACCCAAGTGTCCAGACTTCCAGTTCAATGTTTTATTCACAAAATCCTTGGCTCACCAGAACTCTGGTACCTGATGTTGGGAAGAGCCCAGACTCTTCTACCTCCTATGGGTATCTTGGCCCAGCCCTACGGGATCCATTAGACATTAAGTTGTCAGTGACAGAGATGTAGGGATATATCAAGTTCATACTTGGGAGTCAGGAGTAATTGACACAGGGCAAACAGAAAAGACACGCAGGAATATATGAGTGTATTGGGCAATACAGAATGAAAGTTCTACAAAGAATATGACAAACAGCATGTAATGCTAAGTGGACAAATGAGCAAAGCTTTGATCACGCACAGAGCTCACCAGAGGAGACACAGGGATACTTCCCAGGGATCAGAATAGGCAAGAATGATGGACCAAATGGGTACTAGGGAAAGATAATTAACTTCCTCCTGGTTTCTTAGCTTGGCGGGGTTTGCCTCATTGGACAGCAAACCACTGTGGAACAGAGATAACAAATGCAACCATGCTGAAAGAGGCAAGACATTCTGAACCCTACCTTACAATGGCGACTCTGCCACCTGAGGAAGAGGGCAGGAGGCTATTGTGCTGTATTTTTCTTACCATTCCATATTTTCATATTCTCAGAAAGGAAAAAAAGAGTAGAAGACAGGAGGAACAGGAGGAAAAGAAAGGAAGATTAGAGTATAGGAAATAACAGAAAAGTGTATTTTAATAGTAAATAAGCTAGATGACAAACTTGGAAACATAGTTCTTTGGCGGGTTTTTTTTTCTAATTTCAAAAGGAAAGTGAACTTACTTACTCTGGTTTCTACTCACACACCTGTCTCCACCTCCCTCCCTAGCCTGTCAATTCCCAAGATAACGAAGTATCAAGGTAAGTCGGGCCAGAGCACCTGCACGTGGACAGAAGAACTCACCTCTCCTCAGCCCCAGCACTGGTGCTGGAACACTGCACTGCCTGCCTGAGCTTTCTCAGCTGGGAGGACTGCTATCCAGTGAATTAATTTGGGCTGTCAATGCAGAGAGCCAAGGTGCCACCTCGCCGCATGAATACAGTGTGCTGCTGGCTTCCTCTGGATCATCCAGGTGTGTCCACCATTACAGGCAGCGTGACTCCTGAGGGATGGGGCAGCCTTATGGGGCAGGGACTCAATGAGCCAGCAGGGAGCAAAGGCACAAGGGATATTCCAAAGTGCAAACACACAGAAAAGGCCAGCCCCTGGGCCAAATCCGTAGTTCAGTGGAACCCTATCCATCTGGCACCAGATGGCTGTGCTATTCTGGACCTGGTCATGCCCCTTGAGAAAACCACTTTGGTAATGGTGCTGTCCGTTCTGTTCTCAATTTGCACCTATGCTTAGACATCACTGGACAGGAAAGCCACAGAAGTTCTTAGCAATATTTGGAAAGAAGAAGGAATAGTTATTTATCTTATTTTAAAGTACTTGTTTTATTTTGAATTAAAGGTGTTAATTACAGGAGAGGGAGCCCCAGAATAAAATATTTCTTTTTGTTGTTGTTGTTAAATTCTTTTATTGGTACATTTTAGGTACACACACAATTATATTTCTCATTGGGAATTGTACCTTTATATAATGCATCTTGGTTCTTATTTTTTCCCCATTCCTAGCCCTCCCTTCACGCCCTCCA
>NW_004624766.1:9557696-9672763 GCF_000247695.1 Heterocephalus glaber
GGATCAAGGTGATGCTTGCTTCCAGGAATGAATTTGGGAGTATTGCTTCCCTTTCAATTTCATTGAAGAGTTTAAACAGTAGAGGCAGTAGTTCCTCTCTAAATGTCTTGTAGAATTCAGCAGTGAAGACATCAGGGCCCGGGATTTTCTTAGTTGATAAGTTTTTAATTACGTCTTCAATTTCATTGGTTCAATGAATACTCATATTCCTACCACCTAGATTTTACAACTGTTGTGTTGTTTGTTTTGCCTTATCACACAAAGTCATCCCTCTATCAATCCATTTTTTCTTCTATATTTCAAAATAAGTTGCAAACAGAAGTGCCCTTCACATATGCTTCAATGAGATTTTTCCCCTCAGCTATTTTATTGTAGTAAAATACACATAAAACTTAATCATTTGTAAGTGTTCAGTTCAGTTATATTAAGTACATTTGCATTATTGTGCAAGCATTACCACCATCCATCTCTAGAACATGCAAAACTGAAACTTTGTACCCATTAAACAATAACTTCCTGTTTCCCTCCTCTCAGCCCTTGACAATCACCATTTTACTTTCTATCTTTATGAATGTGATGACTTTAGAAACATCCCAGGTGGAATCATGTATTTGTCTTTTTGTTACTGGCCTACATCATTTAGCATAATGTCCTCAAATTTACTCGTATGGGAGCATGTGTCAAAACAGCTTCTGGCCAAGCTTGGTGGCTTATGTCTGTACTCAGGAAGCTGAGATAGGAGGATTGATAATTTGAGGTCAACCTGAACTACACAATGAGTTCATAGCCAGCCTAGATACGTAGTGAGACCCTGTCTCAAACAAACAAACACAAACAAAACAGCAACAAACAAAAAAGAAAACAGCAACAAACAAAAAAGGAAACTGCCTTGTTGAAGGTTGAGTAATAGTCCATTGTTAAATACACAGTATAGCACACTTTGTTTATCCATTCTCCCATCAATAGACACCTGAATTGCTTCCATCTTTGTCCACTGTGAATAGTTCTCTTATGAACACAAGTATACCAGTATCTCTTTAAGATCCTGTTTTTAGTTTTTTGAATAATAGACCCAGAAGTAGAATTGGTAGATCATACAATAATTTTATTTGAAAAAAATATTAATAATAATTTTATTTTTAATTTTCTGAGGAGACTTTTTCATAGAAGCCATACCACTTTACATTCCCACCAAAAGTGCACAGGAATTCCAATTTCTCCACATTCTAGACAACTCATACTTCCCAGGTTTTCTGACAGAAGCCATTCTAGTAAGTATGAAGTAATATTTCATTGTGACTGTGATTTGCATTTCCCTACTGATCAGTGGTGCTGAGCATGTTTTCATGCACTTGCCGCCATTTGTATTACATCTTTGAAAAAATAACTTCACACTGTTTGCCCTTTTTATAAATTGTGCTGTTTTTGTTATTGTTTTAATGGATACAACCATAGTTTTACACAAAATATACTGAAGTCAGGTAATCCTACAACTTCATTTCTCTTTTTTAAGACTCCTTTGGGTATAAGAATCTTTATACTTCCATATAAATATGAAAACCAACTTGTCAACTTCTACCCTAAAAAATAAGGCCTCTTGGGACTTTGGGATCGCTTTAAATCTATATCAGTTTGGGAAAACCTGACAAGATTTAGCCTTTCAATCCATGAATGCTACGTATCTTTTCATTTCTTTAGGTTTTCTTTAACTTCTCCAGGAATGTTTTGAAGTTTTTATATACAGGTCTTTCACAGTTCTTAGGTTTGTTTATAAATGTTTTAAGCTTTGGATATAATTGCAAAAGAAATTGCTTTTTAAGTTTTTCTAATTCATTTTTGCTGCTACTGCTGCGGCTATACCAAAAAAGAAAAAAAAAAAGATTTTTGAATGTTAACTTTGTACACTGCTAAATTACCTTCTCGGTTCTAATATTTAGTTTATCGATTAAGATTTTTCTATCTCAACAGTCATGTCACCTGTGAATAGAAAGAGATTTACCTCTTTCTGATTTTTAAAGCCTTGTATTGCCATTTCTTGCTTTATGGCACAGGCTAGAACATCCATCCAATATAATATTCAATAAAATGGTAAGAGAGGACACATTTGCCATTTTTTGATCAGAGGGACCACATTACATTTTTCACCATTAATTATGAAGTTGGCATTTTAAAACTTCAAATTAACACATTAACTATATAAATGAATGACACTTCCATAAATGCACATATGGATCATGTCCACCTCCCTTCTATCTTCTCCCATCTTCCCCTCCCCCTCTCCTCTCAGTTCTCTTCCTAGTCCCTAATAGTCCTTGAATTAGAATTTTATAAACGTCCTTTATTAAAACGCATAAGTTTCCTTATATTTCTAAGTGTTTTTATCAAAAATGGGTGTTAAATTTTGTCAATGATTTTTCTATATCTGTTAAAATTTTTTTTTTTTTTTGTACTGGTGATTGAACTCGGGTTCTTGCGCTTGTGCAGCAGGCAGCGAAACCACTGAGCTAAATCCCCAGTCCTTGAATTATTTTTATGGTTTTTCTCTTTATTTTGTGAATATGGTGAATCACACTTACTTTCAAATATAAAAGCAAGCTTATGTTCCTGTGATAACACTGCTTTGTTGTGATATATTATTTTCTTTAAATACTACTGGATAGAAATCTTTTAACTATTACACATGGAAATCTGCCTCTCTGATTAGCACAATAGTTCTAATATCTACAAGATGGGAATGGCTTTGTTATATGGCCTTATAAAATCTCAGAAAGCTTTTCCAAATACCTGTTTTATTTTTATAGTTAAGATGATGCCTATATAGAATTTTTAAAAATCAAATAGTATAGAAAGGCATACAATGAAAAAGTCCTTTGCCTAACAGTAAAAAAAAAATATGAGCAACATCTCTCTATTCAATGCTTGGCACATCAATGATAGGAAAACTAGAAAAAACTTTGGCAGAGAATCAGAAGATGTAAGTTTCCAGTCCTGGTTCTACTGCTCCAAGAATGGCTTTGATAAGTCACTTATTCATGCAATAGGTGTCTTCTTAGCTCCTACTACTATATTTAACCTCTTTGTGCCTCAGTTTTCTTATCTGAGAAATGTATACAGCATTACCCATCTTTTCTATGTGCCTCAAAGTGGGGAAAATAAGATGTAATTGAGTATGCTGAAAGCTGAAAGCACAATACAAATGCAACAATACATCTGGCATTTTGCCTTTGGAGAAACCAACATGGAAATCAGAAGCCTTGCCTGGAACATAGAAGACAGAGAAAAGATAAAGTGGGAATGAAAGCCTCTAAACTCTATTCAGTTTTATAGTATAATTATACTATATACACTTGTGCTGACCAATATAACAGCTACTGGTCACGTGTGGCCACTGCATTGTAATTAATTAAAATTAAATAAAATTAGAAATTCATTTCCTTGGTCACATTAGTTGTGTTTCAAGTTCTCAGTAGCCACATACTGTTATCAGCTATTCTAGGGACTGATACAGACCATTTCCATCATGACAGACAGTTCTACTGGATTGCCTGGATCCATATTATTTTATATCATGCATTCCTATAACTGCTTGATATTAATGTTGTTGGTATGGAATTAATACATAGCAGCCAGCCTGCCACCATAAATCAAAACAAAACAAAACAAAAATCACACAGCTGAAAAGAAATCAGTCTCTAGGTAGGTAACAGCTCTAACCAAACCAGAATGCTATTGACCTTACAACTTTAGAAGGACCCTGGTACTCCATCGTATTATAGAGATTATGAAACTGAGGTCCAGGGAAAACAAAGTCTCTGGGTGCAGACCTCACAGAGACAGTTATCAGAGTTCAAAGGAGAACCTGATATTTAATAGCCGTGACTTTGATTAGGGTCTGGGGTTTTAATAGCAACTCCGTCACTTGCTAGCATGCGACTGTGGACAAATGACTACCTCGGAGTCTTACTCTACTTATCTGCAAGAAAGGAATAATAATACTAACTATGCAGCATTCACATGAAGATTAAAGACACTGTAACATCTAGAAAGTGCTCAGCAGAAAACCTGGCACCCACCCGGATGTGGTGAATGCTACCTGCTGTCATTATTCATAATACATTTCTCTTTCCACCACACCACAGACTCTGATAAGGCAGGCTGTGGCCACCAGATGCATCATCATCATGGAGCTGGTGAGTGTAGGAAGGAACAGGGAAATTATGCAGCTTGGCAAAATGTGCCAGGGGAGCAGAATGATAAATGCATTGTACAGCAGTAACTATGGAGCTGCTCCCACAAGTCCCCAAGCAGCAGCAGAAATTTCACCTTGAGGGGTGAAAGGGAAATGTACCATTTGCGTGCCTGTGTGCTCTTATAGTTAAACAGGTGTCTGAGGAATGGAACAATGCAGATTGGAAAAGATGCTTATATTTCTATGACCCCCCATGCTAAGACTACTGGAGGAGTCAGCATTTTGTTTTTGTTCCTCTCCCTGAAGAACCAATATATCACAATTCTGTTAGCAACCAACACAGCTATCCCATGACCAACCTCTCCCAGGCTACTTCAGAAGAGATAGAGCTGAAGTCCATAAGGCTTCTGCAAGTGCCTACTGGGTGACCTAGCATCTCATTCCCTGCCTCACCCTTGGGTATGTTCTTCAAAAAAGTCAAGAAACACAACACCCACTCTATAGTACCATATACTTTCCCCCTGTAAGACCATGAGATAAATAGACAATTTAATATAATCAACTACTAATAACATGTAAAGCTCCAAGTGAACAAAGATTTCCATAAACTCAATCACAAATCCCACCTACGTGCTTTCTGATGGGTACTGTGCTATACACTGAAGGTATGGTAGCTGTCCTCAAGTGGCTACACTTTGAACTGACAAATGAACTTGTCTACAGAAGATTCAACTGGACAAGTGCTAATGTGAGCCTTGGAAAGTGGTACAGTTTGGATTTGCCAAACTGTACAGGATACGGGATTGAGAAAATCCAAAACTCATTCTGGCTGCCACTGTGAATGCAAAACAAACCAGAAGCCCAAGAAAGAAACCTTGAGTAAAACAGCTCCCAAGGCGCTCTTTACTATCCCAAGCTTAAGGTGGTAGTTTCTTGGGAAAGAAGGCCATATGGGTGACCTTGCTCACCTCCCTCAGCTGCACCAAAGAAGAAAGAATGAGTGGTCAGAGAGTCTGCCTCTTCTGGCACCAGCTGGACTTCTAAGGTTAGGGTAGGGTGAGCACCATTTCATGGTCACCCATTTGCCCTCCAACTGAGGCAATCTGAAGTCCTCTTTACCTGTTGGGAATATATTCTACTAGTCACAACCCATTCAGAAAGCTTTAGGATGTTGCCCTCCCTACTGTCACATTTCAAGCCCAAGTTCCTTATGTAATCAATGCATCCTGGGTATCCAATAGGTACTGGTAATACTGAATAAAGAAGAACATAAGAATCATGAAAACAATATATAGCAAATTTCACATCTATGATAACTGATGATGATTTTTCTAAAGGACTATAAGAAATTAAGGTTTCCTGAAAACCCACAGAAGAAATCTCATAACAAAATGTACATTTGCTTACTGTTTCTTAGTTTATAAAATGCTCTCATATTCATGACATCACTTGATGACAACCTGGAGAGGTAAACCTAGTAAGTATTATGCAAACTCTGACTCAGCAAAATAAGCAGCTTGTCCAAGCTCAAGCTATCTTGTAGTCTCCTGCTTCTTTCAAGCCTTTTCTCTATTTGTTGCTCATGCAGACCCTGTGCTCAAAGGATGTGCATACTCCATTCTATTAGTGAAAAGTCCTACTCAGCAGGAGCCTCAAGGAAATAAAACCACAGAGAAGATGCTCAAGGATAACTAGCTTATTCTTTCGAATGTTTCCTCATTGAATCTAGGGAGTGCTGGCTACAATGACACATGCATTTTGTTCAGTAGCCATGAGCAAACTTCCAGAGTCAGCTGGGTCTCCTAAAGTTGTGGGCAGAAGATGCCTAAGAGCATTCCAAGTAGCCTATCTGAACCTGCGAAGGGACCCCTGTTCTGCCTTCTGGTTTGCTTTCTCCTAAGTCTCTGGCCCCTCTGAAAAGCCAGAGGCTCTGGATGAAGATTGACTGTTGTAGCAGCAGCTGCTCTTTTTGCAAAGGTATCTCAGATTTCTGCTGCCCATAACCACTATCGCCCTGCTTAAATGAAAACAGACATCTGGTAAAAAGAGCAATCTGCAGATGCAGGAGGTGGCCACTACCACTGAGAGTTCCTACAGAGAGCCTCTGCCCCACAGAAGGGAATCATGTGACCACATAAGACTAACCTCTCCCTTCTACTCACAATGCAGCAGCCCCTCTTAACACTGGCCTGAGGCCTTGGGGTTCAGAAGGCTGTGCCCCAAGGGAATGACCTGGATTTATTTCCTTGAAAATGACAAGAACAATCTTTTCTCTTTTTCTCCTTCAAAAGCACCCACCAAGGCAGTGACTCGGGACACTGCAGGCAAAGGAGAGGCTGAAACCAGATGAGAATAATGTTTGAGGAAGAAGGGTGGCTTCTAAAGCAGCATCTAACAGAAAGTAGCCCAAAAGCCTGGCAATAAGAGCCTTGATTCAGGCCAGTGCAACAACAAAGAGGGCTCATTGATCCAAAGGCCTCCAAAGCAGGAAGCTGTAAGCAGCATCACACTGGGACAAGCAGATGCCATTATACCAGGGAAATCAGCCATTCAGATCAAGGTCTCAAACAGCGATCAGGGGTCCAGGACTAAGTCCAATCCCTGGGCGGTGGCACTGGTAAAATCCAGGTCCTGCTCAAGGCAGGGTCTTTATGCAAGTAAAACTGATAGAGAGGTCCAGTTCTCTGGATGGGGCCAATGTGGGAAAGAGGAGGTGTTTGGTAAAGGCAAAAGGCAGGCCAAGGTTCATTACAGCCCAGAGCTAGGATACAAGTAACCAAACAATTCCAGACCTGAACTGTCAAGAGGGATCAAGGACCAAAAACAGTAGAGGGAAGGGGGAAAAGGCTGCAGGAACAACAGCTCAACAGAGCCAAGGAAGGAGGGTAATGACACCAAGCAGAGAAAAACTCAACAGAGAAAGACATTTGTCGGGCTGGATGGTAGGAATGTGAAGATGCAGAGAAAACACTACCTTTGTTATCTACTGAGGAATAAGTAGTAGTGGTACAAGTAGCTATGGGCAAAGGGAGAAAGCGCAGTACATGCAAAGAGCCAGAAGTATCTAACAACAAGATGGCTTCGTTGATCTGGCATGGATGAACTGCACAATTCAACAAGAGACTGGTAGAAGGTGAGGCTGGATATTTTGACTGGGCCTGGATCAACAAGAGCTTTTTTATTATAAACTAGAGATTTTGGACTTTATCCAGGGTGGGAAGCTGTTATGGTTTACATCTAGGTGTCCCCCAAAGCATCATGTGGTCATAGGTGGGGGTTTTTCAGAGGTGGCTGGATCTAGAGTGTGTGATGCTAGGATTGATTCATGGTACAATGCTAGGCTCAAGGGCACTAGGATTAAGGGTGTGAGTGCTACCCACCCTAAGAAGTATGGGTAAGATAAAGGGGCAGAAAGATGTTGTTAAGGTCCCTTGTTGCTTTTGCTATCTTCTGCATGCAATGAACTGTTTCTCCTCTGCAACGCTCCTTTGCCATGTGCCACTCTGCCCTGGAGCCAGCCAACTATGGACCGAAACCTCTATAAACTGAGTACTAATTAAACCTTTCTCCCTTTCATTTTGGGTACTTTGTCTGGTATTTTGTCTCAGCAATGACAGAAAAGTAACTAAGGCAGAAGCCATTAAAAAACAAAGACATAGGGCTGGGGATTTAGCTCAGTGGTTCCGCTGCCTGCCTTGCAAGCGCAAGGTCCCGAGTTCAATCCCCAGTACCAAAAAAAAAAACAAAGACATATACTCATCTCTATAGCAATCATTTGCTGAGCACCTACTGTATACTGGACAGCAATCAAGATGAAGAGGTGCAAAAGGCCAACAGCAATCCTGGAACTCATACTCAACTCCATTCTATGCCCACTGGCTGGAAAATTTAGGTCATGTGATCTCATACCCCTCATGAACAGAGCCTGGGTGTTATTCTCCTTCATCTCCTAAAGGTTTCTTACATACAAGCAGTATAAATGTTTGTTATGAGAATACACATTTTCTGGACTATTTGTTTGATTTTTGGTTTGGGGGTTTGTTTTCATTTATAACACTAGGGATCACACCCCAGGACCTTGTAAATATTAGACAAGTACTCTATCGCTAAGCTACACCTCCAGTTCTGTGTTCTATGTTTTCTAAGGATCTTTTCTAAAAAGTGAGAACAGAGCATGATCAAATATATTCTTAGTCATCACTCTGGCAACTGGATGGGGGCAGCTGGGGTGAGGTCAAGCAGAGACAAGGGGTTGCCAACTACAGGGCCATCGCTGCAAACAGGCAACAGATAATGGGAGTCCAGGCTAGCAGAGGTGGAGTCAAAGGTAGCTTTGTCCCCTAGCCAACCAATCATGCACAGTCCCCTCAGCCTTTCCTATCCACCCACTACAGCATCCTTAAACACTTGCTGCCTTCTGTTTTCATTTGAAACCTCCACTTGATTTACTTTCACCCTGGGACAGCAATTTTCAAGGTCAAATACCACCAAAGACAGCTGGTCAGCTCCAGGCTGACCCTCGGCAAGGCCTGGGGCAGTCACACTTTCGAAGAGTGTGGCAGTGATACATGAGGTCACTGGGACTTTAAATCAGTGCTGTTGGGTTCCTCTGCTGCTGTGAGAAAGTAAGCCAGAATCAAGCCAGAAGCAGGCCTTGTTATGGATGCTGATGGCTGCCTGGACTGGAATTCACACTCCGCAGCTGCGTGGAGATGGACTGAGTTACCAAGTATCTGGGCTTCACTACTGGGTTTGATTCTAATAACGGTTTACCACAAGATCTAGAATGGCTCTATGTTGCTCTAAGATCTCAAGTGGTTAAGACAGAGAAACAGCCCTGATTCACACTTAAAACAAAACCTGTAACTGAAGCATAGAACAGCTTAAACCCAAAAAATATTGCTTCTTTGCAGCACTTTACAGTTTACAAAAGCCCTGATAGATCTTATTTGCATCTTTCAAACACCCTGTGGGCAAGGTAAAGCACATATTACACACACTTTGTACATGAGGAAAAAGGTATGGAGCACAAATGCCAACCTAGGTCTTGCTTCACATTCAATTCCAGCCAGCCCCATGGTTTACCATAATCATGAATTAACTTTAATGTCCCAATCTTCGCTAAAGCTATCCTTTCCTAGCCACTTTCCTCATAAGACACTGTTCCAGAGTCCAGACAAGCTCACTAGCTCTCTGTTAGACCCAAGGTAGTGGTTAGGGTAGAGAGACAAGTTGATGAGCTTTGGGATCCACCCTGGGACTGGGAGAGCACACTCCTGAGTGTGTCTGGGTGGGTCACAGACCCATGGCCTTGGGATCTCTGTCTGGTCCCTCCCCTTCCTCTCTGGCACTGGTGCCCTGCTCTGCTTCCCAGCCACCATAAACTGAGCAGCTCTGCTCCACTACAGCATTCCACCATGATGTTCCTGCCTTGGAGCCGTCTGACCATTACCCAGATTAAACCTCTCCTTTAAATTGTGAGTATCGGATATCGTGTCCAAAAACAGGAAAGCTGACTAATGTTCTGCCCTTACTGTATGACTTTCAGCTCGCATTAGCTCTCTTTCTGAAAATGTTTCCTTCCTTCCAGAACGAGAACAACAACATCCAACACTCAGGCATCAAAGCCAATAATGGTGTCTTTCTTCTCTCATTTCCTGAGAGCCACCAGACTCTACTGGATGGACCCATAACAGAGTAAGGTGAACGAGTCCCTCCCTGGTGCCCTCCCAGTACTAACCTCCTCTCTCCAGCAGATAATTTGGCTTTCAATATAACTAGGAAGATTGAACCCAAACAACATAAGCTTGCATACTCTTCAGCACACTTCCACTGCTAGTTTGTACCAAGCCTGGCCCTAATTATACAAAGATAAGTAAGACCATGCCCACCCTTAAAGAATTCAAAGTGTGATTTGGAGATGGATGTAATAATTACTGTATCACTAGTAAATAGTGTATTGGGCCGGGGATATAGCTCAGCAGCATAGCACCTGCTTGGCAAGCGCGAGGCCCTGAGTTCGATTCTCGGGACCAAAAAACAAAAGGAAAATAAATAGTGTATTGCAGTATTGGGCAGCAACTTTATCTTTTATTTATGGATTCTTGGTGCCTTGCTCTGTACATGGCCCACAATAGGATAAAGAAAAGATCTGTTGAATAAATAAGTAAAAATTAACATCAACACAGTGACAAAGGATATATACATTTCAATGAAAATATTCTCTTCTCCACTTCAAAATTTCCAAATTCACATATCGTAAGTTAAAAGAAAGAAAAAGTGCCCCTCCTTCTTGTGGGAACTAACCTCTCTGCAGTGGTCTCAGGCCTAGCTCTCCTCTCCACAGGGGCCTGGTTCCATCCACGCCCCCCACACACACCTTGTGCAACTCTGCTCTTAAGGATTTTTCTCTCTCTAATCTTTCCCTTCAACCACCTGACACACTTCTGGTTGCTCCATGCTGACCACACAAACTTGAACCAGGCTCTCCTGTCAAGGTGCTGGGCCTGTTCCCATTCTTTGCTACCAAGTCTCCGGCAAGGACCACCCCACCCTGCAGCCTACTGCCTATCACCCAACTCAGTCACCATGCTTCTTTTTTTTTTTGGTACCTGGGATTGAACTCAGGACCTTACACTTTCAAGGCAGGCAGCAGTACCACTAAGCTAAATCCCCAGCCCTCTTTTTTTTTTTTTTTTTTTTTGAGACAGGGTCTCACTGGGTAATTCAGGCTGGCCTTGAACTCATTATGTAGCCGGGCTGGCCTCAACTCAGGTGACCCTCAGGCCTCAGCCTCCCTGCTGGGATTTTAAGTGTGCACCACCACACCCAGCCTGCAGTCATCAGGCTTCTACTTGGACTTCCGCCTTTCCCATGAAGCTGCTTTCCGAAGTGTTACCAAACCCAGTGGTCTTGTCTCTGTCCCCAACCTCCCTGACCTCTGTTGACGTTTCCTTGGCTACCTTCCCCTTCCCTTGTCAATACTCAGTCTCTGCATGGCTGCTAGTCTTCCTCTGCTCTCCCCTTAAATGCAAGTCCTTGATAGTTACTTCACATTAGCTCCCTTGAGAACTAATTCAGTCAAGATTTCCAACTGGGGAAGCCTTTCCAGTCACAACTCCCTACCCTACCCTACAGAATCCAATAAAACCAGGGGCTGAAGTGCAACATGGAACAGGTCCCCAAGGCCATGGGACGCCGAGCCTGCCTTTGCCCTCTGGCTCTCCAGTGCCTCTATCCCACTCTGCTTGTCCTGCAATGGACTTAACTTACTCCCGCCACTAACTCACAAGCTCCTCGGACAGGAGCTGTCCCACTCTCTCCCACTTCCCCCACCTCGCTAAGGTAGCTCTCAGGGAGACAGGCATGTCCAAGCCATCTGCTGGATGAAACCAAAGACGAATGTGCACAAAAGCCTTCAGTGAACTGCGAAGGGCCAAAGGACTATGAACCTCCACAGCAGTGGCCTCTGTGAGAAATTCGGCCACTCAGTGTAGTCAAAGCTTATCTGTGCTGGTTCTGCAGGCATCTGATGAGCAAATGCCTGAAAACATGGAAATGTATCTTCCTGAACTGTTCTGCAACTGAGAAGCACAGGCTGGAGAGAAGCAGAGGGCGAAGAGGAGGGAGAGTCACACACCTCCAAACCATTTCTTTCATTCACTATTCTTTTTGGTGGAACCAGGGACCGAACTCAGGACCTTGCACTTGCCGGGCAGGCGCAGCACCACTGAGCTACATCCCCGGCCCTCATTCACTTTTTTTTTTTTTTTTTTGGCACTGGGGAATCGCACTCGGGTCTTTGCGCTTGCGCAGCAGGCAGTGAAAAAACTGAGCTAAATCCCCGCCCCCCTCATTCACTTTTTAGAATCAGCAAACTCACTAAGCACCTGCAAGGGGCTTAGTAAAGAACACAGATATGAAGAACACAGCTTTAAACGACAGAAAAGCCCCTTGATCTCCTGGATTTTACATTTTAGACACAAGACCAGGATGATAAATATAAATAAAAAAGAGTAGGCAGCACTAAATGCCTGCTGTATCACATCTTTTACCACCTGCCTCCAACATGACAGCCCTTTCTGGTAGCTCTTTCTCTCTTCTGAGCAATCCCATAGACAGATCCAGTCCACTGCTTTGGGGTTTATGTTATTTATTCCCCTGCTATGTCAGCAGCTGCAGCACAGATGTGCTAGAGTTTCTAATCTCCAAAGGAATATTTTTTGTGTGAACACTGGTATCCATTTTAAGCACTGCTGTCCTGTTTAGAAAGAGCTCTAAAACACCAGGCCTTGCTGGGTATGGTGGCGCACACCTGTAATCCCAGCACTTGGGAGGTTGAGCCAGGAGGATCGCTGAGAGTTCGAAACCAGCCTGGGTTACACAGTGAGTTCAAGGCCACCCTGAACTACATAGTGAGACTCTGTCTCAAAAAAATAAAAATAAAATACCAGGAAATGTTTAGACTCCCAGGACCCCATGGTTGGAGACCTCAGGCTCCTCTAGGAATGGGAGTGATGCTCTGCTCTGGGGTACTTACCAGAGAGGCTCTTGGGAATGCTTTTTCAGGTTGTGTTCAATTCTGTCAGAGCCCTCTGGACTCAGCTGACTGCTGGTGGTAGATTTCTGTGTTATTTAGGGCACTGAAGTCCCACAGTCTTGACACAAACTTAAAATTAGAAATGCATTAAATATAGGAAAGAAGGAAGGTCATTCAGGAAAGGCAGTCTTCCGAGGGAGCTGCAGGACAAAGACACCCTGGAAACTTCCAGATTCATTAATGGGTTTTACACAGCATTCAAGTGGTATTTCTCCTTCAGAAATAACACTGTGAAAGCGTAGGGAACTGGCTCAAACCTCAGCTAACACAGCCCAGTGAGTGACTCTGCAAACTAAAAATAGCTTCTTTCCCACTCATTCTGACAGATTTCACTTAGACCCTGTGCACAGGTTGATCCTCTAACAGTTTCATTCCTGCAACAAGAGGGCTGATGGCATTTGGGCTTGATAATTACCCAATCTCTGGTTCAACTCTAGCCTGTTTCCACATTTCCTGCTCCTGCTCCAATGACAGTGAATGTGCACGTGCACGCGCACACACACACACACACACACACACACACACACACACACACACACACACAGGGATTTGGTGCTCCTCAACAAAACATGGACAGAATTTAAACCAGGAACATGACTCAGGACTCTGGCTGCAGACTGAGCCCCGAGCAGGCCCTTGGAAACACTGGGAATTAGGTTGTTTGTCTTGGATTTTCTCTGAATTCCTAGCCAGCCTCTCTGGGCATCGGTTTCCTCTATTATAAAATAAAGAAAATCATTCCTCTTCTGACCTATTTCACAGCATCATGCTGATATCAAATGAGACAACCTAGGTGAAAGTTATTTTCCTTCACTCCCACACCAGATGATGGTACAGGTGAGACAGGGAGCCACACAGCAAAAGGAGGCTCAACCACCGGAATGCATGGGTATCCTGACTGCATCAGGAGATAAAAGCAGACCTAGAGGCGTGGTTTCAGTTCACACTGTCCTTCAGCATGGAATGCCTTTCTACCTTTGATACAATCCTACTCATTTTCAAGAACTCAGTTCAAACAATACTTCTTTTTTGTTAGTGTCTTCAGAACTTCTAACTTCTATCTTCATTGCTCCCTAGGCCTTTTGTACCTATCTCTTTTGGGGGGGGGGGGCGGGGATCGATCTAGGGACCTTGCGCTTTCCAGGCAGGCAGGAGAACCACTGAGCTAAATCCCTGGCCCCTGTACCTACCTCTTATCAGACTTAATGCACTTTTCACTCTGCATAGTATTATATTTACTTACATAGCTGGAAGTTTCTTGAGAGCAAAGACCATATTTTTAATCTTTGTATCCACCTTCCCACCTACCACCACCGTGTCGCCAATACTGGCCTACAGCAGATATTAACCAATGTTTATGGAGTTGACTATTGAAAGAGCAAGACCTCACACTCAAGAAGGAGGTAAATGTCAGAGACCCAGGTGGGCAGAAAAGGTGGGACAGTGCACACACAAAAAAACGAGTGGAGACAACAGTGGACAAGGCAACGTCAGCAAGGTTGACCCCACATAAGGGCACAACCATGGGAACAAGAGGCAAAGCTAAACTGAAAGTTCTGAGAAGACTAGGCAGGGATCTGGCCCTGGAAACACTGGGGATTAAATAGAGAACGGGGTACCCTTTAGAGGTCCAGGCACTAAGAGGCAAAGGCATCATAGTAAGCCCTACACTCAGTGGGCTTGCGAATAGGAACAAGGGCAGGGAACAGGCCCAGGGCAAAGAGTCAGAGCAAAGCTGAAGTTGTATTAAAGCCCAGAACTTCTGACTTAGCTAACATCCCCAGGTCTGCCAAAGGTGAGCTAGCAGCTCAGGATTAGTGACCCTGACTAAGAAACTGAGAAACTACCAGGCCTGGTGGCATATACCTGTAATCCCAGCACTTTGAGAGACTGAGGCAGAAGGAGCTCAAGTTTGAGCCTAAGCTGAGCAACTTACTGACTTAGTGAGACTCTGTCTCAAAAATAAAAATAAAGAAGGGCTGGGGAAGTAGCTTAGTATGAAGGGCCCAGGTTCAATTCCCAGAATCACTAGTAATAATAACAATCATTATTATTATTATTTAATAATTATTTAAAGAAAAGAAATTGAGAAACTGCAGAGGCCACAGTCATTACAAATTTAAATAGTGATCACCTCCATTAAGTAGAATTAGAGGTGGAAGAGATTCTTAGATCTATAAAAGATATTAAAAATCTGGTGTAAAAAACTGAAAGTGTAAAATAAGAATCAAAATGTATAATTGATATTGTGAAGTAGGAAGAAAAGATCTAAAGGAGTGGGGGAAGTGGGAGGGGTAGGGGAAAGGAAAGAAGGGAAGAGAAAAAATATGAGAAAAGGAAAAACAATGGAAACAAAGTCTTTGTAAACAGGGAAGGGTGGAGGGGGTGAAGGAAGGGCAAGGGAATGGGGAAAAAAATGAGAACCAAGATACATTATGTAAAGGTACAAGATCCCAGTGATGAATGTAACTGTATTGTATACCTAAAATCTGATCTGCTTCTACATATGAGGAAAGCAAGAACTAAGCAGAGAAGGAGACTTATCTAAATTCACTCAGGGAAAAGTCAATGCTAGAACCTAAGTCTGCTAACTCCCAATCTAGATCTTATCCCCTCAGAGGCTTCCTCTCTGCAGGTCTCCCGATGGCTCCACTAACACACCAGGTACCCAACTTCAGCCCCTTCAGAATCTCAGGGAGCCCCCAACGTAGCAACTAAGCAGCACACGCGCTTCTGCCTAAGTGAGCAATGCAGGCTTCTACCTCAGGGTGGGGGGAAGACAGAACAAATGCCCCACAGGAAATATGCAGGTAGCAGGCCACCTTGGGCTTAGAAAGCAAAAGGCCACTGTTGTATACGTTTACTGTTCAGCAGCAAAAACCCTGTACTGACACACGCATAGGTAGATAAATATGAATCATTGTGCCATCCCTGGAATTTTCCAAAAGGGGCTAAAGAGACCCAGTATTGATAGTAAAGCTGATAGTGCACGAGACATACAATTTTCACACTCATTTAGTTTCTCCATAGATGAAGTCTTCAAGTACTTCAAGTTCCTACTGTGTGATCCAGAGCCTGCCAAATTACCTGTTATAAGTCTTATTAGTGGCCTAATTCATAAAATAGTAATCTAACACATGAGAACAGGTTTATTATGAAGATAAAATAGTATCCATTAAGCATTTAGCACACTGTCTGGCCCATAATAACCACTAGGTAACTTTGTATTTATTTGCTTTCTTTTGTTCCTGGGAAGGGAAGGTTTTCCCACAATCCTGCTCAGTCTACCTGTGTTTTCCCTTCCCACTGGACCCTTCTATGCAGACATCCCATTTGAGACCCCAGCCCAGACAGCTCACTCCTCTCCCTGCTTATCCCTTGGATATTAAAGGCAATTAATGGAAATTAAGGCAACTAGTTAGCTATGTGCTACACACAGGTCACTGAAGTTCAGAATTGTCAGTTTAGTCGAAGGGGCTATTCCCACCTCCGCAAGTGTCCCTGCACCAATCCCTCACCAGGATAACACCCAGTTTAGTATGGTATCTTTTCCAAGGTGAATCCTCTCCCAGAAGCTGCCCACTGGCTGGCTCGCTCTGGGCCTCAGACAAACAGATGACTAGTATGCCAGATCTGGACACTAATAACTGGAGATAATTCCTAGAATCAATTTACCAGTGGGCAACAGCCTAGAGTCTGAACCTACAGGGACAACAAGGTATGCCCACAGCCCCCCAGAGACTGAAGCAGAGAAGGAGAGCGCTGAAATGAAGCTGCAAAGGGCTCTGGGGCTCATGATCACGCCTCACAGTGCCCCGCTAAGAAGCCACATAAAGGTCACACCCATGTAGGGTCTTAGTCCACATGTTTGCACTGGCCATGTCTGCCACAGCACTGTAAATGTGGCTACCACAGGGCATGAAAAGCCTTTGAAGGGGACAAAGAGAATGGAATCAATGGTTGCTGAATGCCTACTACATGCCAAGAACTGTGCATGTTATCCTCACCAATACCTTTTGTGTGATTTTATAAGGTATACCTTAGCAATTATTATCCTCATTGTGCCAACAGAATGAGAGACAGAAAAAATCTATGAAATCCCTGTCCCCCTGCTACCGTGCTACCCAACCCCAATGTCTCAAATGATCTGGGAAAGACAAGGGAAAGCTAGAGTCTAAGACAGTGGTGGCGAACCTATGACACACATGCTGCAGTGGGCTGTTTCTATCATTGAAAGCTCTAGGAGTTTCGCCATCACTGGTGTAAGGCATTATGTGCCAGGCTCTTGGCCCTTAATTCACAAGTAGACAATATCAGTTTAAATATCAATTCTCCCATTCACTGCTGCAAGAGTCAACCTCTTCCAAACAGAATCTAGACAAATACAGCAAAAGTCATAAAGATGTTCATAACCTTTGATCTTCATCCCTAAGATCTTAAGAAAACACTTCAACAGGGATTCACTGCAGAATTCACAATAGTGATTTAAAAATTTAGAAAGAAATGATCTAAATGCCCAACATCCAAAGGTTTGGAAAATCCCAGAACCTTCTAATCATGTAATATTACACAGCCACTTTAAGTGATCATTTTTAAAGACCAAGAGGAAACACAGCAAAACATTTGTGATAAAATAAACAAAGACTGAATACAACACCTCATAAATACTATCACTAAAGAAGTATGTACACGTGCATATGCAAGAAAGAATTTAGTCATGCTAAGGTGATAAGATTATGGTGAGTTTATTAATTATCATCACGTGCAAATGGTCTTTGTGGTGTTATTTAGCACCTGTCCAATCAAAAGAAAAGAGAGAGAAATAAAAGACTCAACCCAGCACTAAGAAAGGGCCCAGAGGACCAGAGCTGGGAGGCAAAGCAGAAATTGAGAACCGACCTACATACCCAGAAGGAGGAGGCCAGATAGGCCCCTGGGGAAGGGAAGCCCTCCAGGTATGGACAGGGAAGCCTTCCAGGTATGGAGAGGGCTGTAATTAGTCTGATGCTAATTACAGAAGTCTTACTAGCTTACTAATTTTTTGACAGACTCTGAATGAAGACTGAACTCCTTCATTAAGTTTCAGAGGCACATTTCCTATGTGGCCATTCGTCTCAAAAACCTAACCTTTTCTTTTTCAAAAGAGTAGTGAAGTAAAATTTAGTAAGAGCAACACACACTCTGGAGAAATTAAGACTCCTGCCTTAAATGTAGAAAATTAAACCCAATACAGAGAACCAGAACCAGAGAGGCTTGAATAAGCAACAGAACTACAATATTATTTACACTGGGAAATAGAAACTGAAGTTTTAAACATTCAGCTCAGTACTAAAGGTTCCCTTGATCTCATTCCAACCCATCTTTCTAATATTACCTCAAAATTCTCCCATGTTCCAGTCAGATTTAGCCACCAGTGATCCCCAAAACATCTTCATATTCCTATCCCCATGCCTGTTCAAGCTGTTTACCTACCTAAAAGCTACCTTAGCTCCTACAACTGCTTGCTCAAGCCTGACCCGTCCTCTAAGGCACAGCTCAAAGCTACATCATTCTCAAAGCCCAGTCCAATCCATGTACCCTGAATTCATTTCCCATTCCTCCCATTAAACCCAGGACACTGTACCCTGAACCTTTCCACAGGAGTTACACACCGTCTGCCTTATGGTATCGTCACTCGGGTAACTGGAAAAATGATTCTTCTGCCATATTAAACGTGAGCTTCTTGGGGATAAAGACCCTTTCGGGTTCCTACACAGAAGCCATCATGAGGCCTGGCACACAGAAGCCCTCACTAAACACATCACTGGAAGACAAGGGAAAGAGACGCACTGCATCCATGAGGAGTCACCGCCTACCTCCGTGGCTCCCATCAGGCAATGCAGAGGTGAAGGTGTGCTGTTCGGTGGTCTCGATGAATCCTGGTTTTCTAGTTTCCAGTCTTCTTGAGTCTCCAGCTTCCTCCCTAGTTGACCATAGTCTGCTCGGCCCCAAGTAAACACCTTGCCAGTTTCTAAAAACAAATATTATTTGAATTAGGGCTACATTTCACGGTGATGCTCTCATGGGTAGGCAATGAAATACTAGAGAAAATGTGAACATTTGCTTTAGCACTGACTGCTCTGTACCAAGAGCCTTCCTATCTCCTTGTAAAGAAAGCAGGGGTATTCACATTGTTACAGATATGGAACTGAGTTCAGAGAGATTAAACAATTTTCCCAGGATCAAACAAATAGTGAGGACCAGAGCAGGAATCAAACAGGTTGATCCTAAAGCCCATACTCTTGCACTGTATACAGCTAGAGATAATGGTTATTACTACAGATAAACTTCAATCACACTTATGTCTACCCACACATCCTCCTTGTGCTTTGCCTAGATGCCTATTCTCAGGCTCTCCTACCTCTAACCTTACCCAAGGCCCCTTTACTGTCACTGAAGTTCTCCACATGTATTTCAAACTTTTAAGGCCTTATTCTTCATTAATAGCTGGTTTCATGTTTTCCCCACCATGTAACACAAGAGGACCTCTCACGGCCTGTGCTCTTACTAAATGAACAATTCTAATAGTTCCAAGGCAAGCACCAATGTGTGCTAGAAGAAAGACAGTGAGAGAGAAGGAAAAAAAAGACAAAATCATTTGGAACCAGAAAAGCAGCTGGCTCCCCAGCACCACATGGGAAGCTGGCCAGTGCTGAAGATTATAGAAGAAAATGAAGTTTGAAAAAGGAGACATAGCCTTTCCTCTCCAGATAAGGGAAAATTCACCAAACTCATTCAGTTGTACCAAGTGCCGCACTTGTTATTTCAACAGAAATGCAAAATCCGATGAGACATAGATTATTAACAGATTCTCTGCAATAAATATGCATAACCATGTGCGCTGTATAAATTCTTTATACATGTTTATTTTAACAAAGAAAAACTCTGCTTAAGAGACAAAACACCAAGTAATGCATATTAAATTCTAGATAAATCTACTACATACTCTGTGTTTGGTATCAAAGCTTCATCTGGCCCCACATTCAACATATGTTTTATAGTGTTGGCTAAAAACAACTACAGACTCATGGGGAAAATGTCAGAATATCACAGGGAGATAGGGCTGGGCATGGATGCAGTTCTCAAGCTCCACCTGCTTGGAACCACTGAGGTAAACACCAAGCAGTTTCCAGGCATCTGACTTTGGGGCTTCCTCAAAGAGAGAACAAACCCTGTGTAGCCCACACGGAGCTCAGTATGGCAGGGGAACTGGGAGTGGGTGCATTCAGGTACACTATTTCATGCATCAACAGGTACGGTTCCTTTCCCACCTGGTAAACTATGGCTCAACTTCTAGGGTCTAACTCATGGGCCACTAGCTCTCTGAAGCCTTTCTTGACTCTCCAACTCTCCCCAGAAAGGGTGAAACTCACCTTCCTGTAAGTTCCTTTATTAGTGTACTATCAGCTACTAAACTGCCATTCAACACTCAACATTCTCCCTTCACTTATGCAGGATCAGACTGAAAAAAGTCCATGTACCCAGAACCCTCAAAGCATTGAAAACCGGCAAACTGTGCTCACTGAAGTTGGCTAGGATTTATGATTAAATAGCCCTAGCAGAAGCCGTCCAAGAAGCCAGAGGATGAGGCTGGGCTTCTTAAACATCCCTATCACTTCTCAGCTGGGCAGAAATAGAAAGCTGTTATCTGCAAGAATATGGAAAGAATTTGTTCTCACAAATTGCCCAATGAATCCTGTCTATCACATCAAGCAAAACACCTTACAACTTTCTCTGTTATTGATTATTGATGTCCAAGACAGGCAAGACTGCCAGGATATGGTGCCACCATTATTACATCTCCAATAGCAATTCAACCATTTCACTTACGTGGCACTTTTCACCTTCAAAGCATTTGACAAAGATTAACTAATTAATCTTCATACTCTCTAGGGAGTCTGCAGATGATCTGATAGAGACAAGCCTAGAAACCAAGCCAATTTCACGTTCAGCCTTCAGTCTCAAGACTAAGTTTGGTGTCCTCTCTGAACCCATTTGTCTATTTCTTCTCAAAGGACACTCTGCCTCAGAAGGCTCACCAGCAACAGAGGAGATTCCTATTTCTCCTTTCCTTTAAACAGGCATTTATGGACAACTTCCCAGGTACCCAGAATTCATTTCAATTAATCCTCATAATAACTCTGACATAGAGATTATTAAGCTTATTTTGCAGATGAGCTTACATGACTTGAAAGTCAAATGACTCAGTCAAGTTCAAACAACCAGCAGGTGGTGAAATCAAGATTTAAACGTGTGTCTTCTGCCTCCAGGTCCAATGGTGTCTACAATGATTGCACAGCTGCTGCCGCAAACTGACAAAACCTGGTGGATAAAACAGCCATGTTTACCATGTTTGAAGACAGGGGACCAGATTAAATGGATATTCTGTGTGCTGCCCAGCTTTCCTCACTAGACTGACCTCTCCAAGGGGCTCATGTTCCACTCACAACTCTCACTGCTGAAATAAAGGCATTCAACACATGGGTTATGATTTTATGTCACCTTGAGTAAAAGAAAATAATGAATCTACACGTAAAAAAATGTTCATTAGTGCACTGTAGATAAATGTCTGCCTCAAGCTAGATCATGCTGTCAAATCCAAGGAGATTCAGATCATAAATTTCACAAATGAATCTTTCCCTTAAAGAATTACATATTACTGAGATAAAAAATAGATATATTAATGTCATCTAAAAAGTATAGGTATGTGTCTGTGGATAAATGATAAATGAGAGAAATGACAAAACAGCTCAAAAAAAGTCAGCAAATGAAATATAATTTAAAGACACATCCATGTAAGAATTAACAGAATAACTACAGAACCAAGAAATAACATTGCAACCAGTCTCAATGCAATATAGAAAACAACAGGAGCCAAATGAGTAGTATTGACAATGAACATTTAAGGGAGTTTAGAGGCAACATTTTAAGCTAGAATTGTCCTGGCAGTTTCGATGGAACAAATGCCATTTAAGGTGAACTTCTGTATAAGAAAATAAAATGGGAAAATGAGGGAGGATGTTGTAGGAGCGAGGAGAAAGAGGTGAAATAACATGAAAATCAAAAGGGACAAGGCCAAAGAGTGAAGGGAGATGCTAGGAGGGAGGCTGCAGGGAGGTCAGGACTGCCAGGCTAGGCAGCCACAAGGAGATGGCAGGCGTGGAATCTGGATCTCACTTTCCACACCACGGGGCCACAAATCTGGTTGCCTCCTCTTCGCTATCAGTACCATATTTTTTAGCATATCAACATGTGTATTTTCACTTATTTATGAAAATGTACGCTTGTGTTTGACATATTTATCATTCTTTACAAATTTACCCTCTAAAATATACAGGATGACAGACTCAAAAAACAGAAAATTTAAAAGAATGCCAATAAAAACATAAAAGAAGTCCTAAAACTGTCTTATCTCACCCAGGCAATTCACCTTGCACACTCAGTTTAGGGACCACTGCAGACTGTTGGACAAGAGCGGGACCACGTGCAAGGAATGTTTGGAGGTGGTATCTCCAGCAAAAGCCTGGAGGACAACACCTCTGGAGACCTACTACGCCTAAGCAGCACTGGGCACTGTGTTATGCACTCTCTGTACAGTGTCCTGTTCATTCTTCCAACAGTACTCTCACCATCCGCATTTTACTGACAGGGAATAATAGACTTAACCCAAGTCACAGAAGCAGTAAGTGAAAATGAAAGAAAATGGGGCCTAAAGTGGGGTGAGAATCATAGAGAAAAAAAGAAAAGTTTTTAGAGCTCAGTACCTCATTAGAAAAAGAACAGAAAGACATGAATGCCACTCTGAGATTTCAGGATTTCAGAGTGAGTAGGAAGGTGGTGGTACCTTAAAAGAAGTAACTGAAGGGGTAGAGATGCTAGATCAAGGGTCTTGCCAACAAGAATCATAAAATATTACTTTACTACCAAATGATATAACCCTCCTAGGGCCTCTTGCAAACATATTATCAAGCAGTCAAATATAAATAAGGGGGCGAGGGGAAGTAGAAAGACCACCGGGTGCCAAGCCTGAGAGGAGGAGCTTTGAGGGCAGGGTGGTGGGTGGGGAATGTTCTGGAAGCTGACTTCCAACAGCACCCAGCCACACTGCCTGGACTGGAGGTACAGGTGGGGCCTGCAGCCACATGGGCAGCCACAGCACAGTGAGAAGCCACTCACTCTAACACTGGCTGAGTTCCTCAGGAAAATGACATTTCTCTCCCGTTCTAGGGACGGGGGCCTGAAGGTGACAGGAGGACAGATTAGAGGAATATACACATTTTCTTAACAGAATCAATTCAACAAGGAAACAGTGTTGTGGACAATAACACAATGGAGTCAGTAAACAGAGGTGGATGTTTGAAAAGGAGAATCCATGGGTCCCATAGGTACAAGGCCACACAAGCTCTCCAGTCTCTAAACTCTCATCTCCCAGGATGCTGTGATGCCTTTGAGAATATATGAGTGGGAAGCTACTCTCTACCTATGAGTTTTTAACATTTACAACTCAACTTTTTATGAATTCTAGTTACTCTTGGGGTTATTTATTCTTAGCCCTGAGAAGGTAAGAATAACTTCTGTAGCTCACCCTTTATTCTGCCATGTGACAGAAACTTTATAACAAATGCATTGGATTTGTTTTAATACATCACTAACAGCCCAAGAGCGATCCGGGACCCTCTCTCTGTGTAAGGAGCAGAAGAGCCAAGGAGAGGGCTGGCCGGAAGCGGTCACTCTGGTACCATGCCATGCTGCCACAGGCCCGTCCTCACTGTCCCTGTGTCTATTCCCCTTGACCCCGTGCACAAGTCACCTCCTACTCACTCCGGTTCTGCTGACTCCTCAGCCCAGAGTATTCTTCTGCACAATAATCCCAGGAACCATGATCCACCTTTTGGGAGCTCTTCTCTACGTTCGTAAGCACATATTCCTAAGAACTATCTTGTCCTCCAGCAAGCCAGGTACATGACAGCAGGGCTGTCTGCTCTTGTTCATTCCTTTATCCCCAACAATGCCCAGCATGAAGTAGATACTCAATAATTGTTGTTACCTGAATGAACAAATGAATCTATCTCTTCATGAACCTACCTACTTTCCATCCATTCCTATTGCACTTTACCATTCACTGGCTTCATAATCTTCAGCAAATTAATTCAGTATCTCTAAATCTCATCTACGGAATGATAGTATCTCTGTGTAGGGCTGTTGCAAGAATAGTTTTGCATGGGGCCAGGGATTTAGCTCAGTGGTTCCGCTGCCTGCCTCACAAGCACAAAGTCCTGAATTTGATCCCCAGTACCCCCCCCATAAAAGAATAGTTTTGCATGAAGCATATGGTATGTAGTGGCAAATATTAGCCACCCTTAGTATTCTTCTCCCAAACTAAATACAGAGCAACCGTGACTTCCAACAAGGACTTCCATGATTCCACAAAGTTCTCGCCAACTTGTTTTATTGTCTCAGCCAACTCTCACCTGCCAATGTCTTAGAGTCAGTGCCTCTAATGATAATCAAAAAAGAGAAAGAGCAGGGAAGGTTCTATTGTATAATTTTGGATTTTCTTAAGATTCAGGCATCATGCCAGATATGTTAGCACATACCTGTTAATCCCAGCACTGGGGAGGTTGAAGCAGGAGAATTGCTACAAGTTCAAAAGCCACTCTGGGCTACATAGTGAGTTCAAGGCCAGTCTGAGTTCAAGGCCTACACAGAGAGATACTGTCTCAAAAAAAAAAAAAAAAAAAAAGATTCAAACATAGTAACTGGTATATTAGAGGCATCTGATGTACTACATGATACAGATTAATTAAAGCTAGAAAAAAAAGAAGGGAGTGAAAGGGACAATGGGGAAGAGAGGTGAAGTGAGGTAAGCTGGAGAGAGGAGTGGAAGAGAGAGAGGAAAAGGGATGGGAGAAAAGGGGAGAGGAGGAAAGGGGAGGGAAAGAAGTTTTAGCTCATGAGCCCAGACTCATGAGACCTGTATCCCAGCTTCTCCTCCAGGCTGCATGGCCTTGGACAGACCGTTCTCCTTAGGACCCCAGTTTTCCCATCTAAAAAGTGAGTGGACTGGACCAGACGGCCCCTCAGACATCTTCCAGATACAGACTTGAATAACGATGTCTAAAACTCTTCAGTGTCAAAATGAGTAATGTACAATTTAATTTTATTGCCACCTTTGGAGTCTTCAGTCTGATCAGTACCCTAAAATAAAACATCTCTAATTTCAAAGACCATTCATATAGTTAATAATTTAAATAAAAACTGAGACTTAATTATACAGTATATCCTATTTCTAGTAAAATATCTCTCAAGTTTCCAAAGCCATACCATGAATGGTATCATATAATAAAAAGGTTGGAATTTTTTAAATGTTAATACAGAATAAAATCTTCACATATGGGCTTCCCAGCTAAAAAAGGGAGAATCAGCCTGCAAAGAGAGTAAACAAAAAGAGAAAGGCCTGGAGAGAATGTACTTACTGAGAGCTCACTGCGGAGAACTTTGTTTCAGGCTCTGTTACATTACATGATTTGATCAAGCCTCGATGATTGGTGTGAATCCCATTTCACAGATAAATAGACCACAGAGGTTAAATGATTTTCCCAAATTACAGAGCCAGTAAGTGGCAGAGCTTCAACAATAGTAACTGCTATTTAAGGGTTCTTAGTTCATGCTAGACTCTTTATATGGATTATCCCATTTAATCCAGAAACACCCCATGAGTGGGCACCATAATCCTCCAATTAGAGATCAGACAATTAATGCATAGAGAGAGGTTACGTCTTGGGCTCAAAGCCAGCAGCTGTCAGTGGCAGATGCAGTGGCTTGGCACCAGGGCCGCTGCCCTTCATCACTGTCCCACCTGACCTCAGAGTGAACCTTCCCGAGGTCTTCCAGAGGTTGTTTAGAGTCACAGGGAGAAACACCTGGGCTGGATGAGCAAAGACAGCCCAGCTGCTGAGGGGCTGAGTGCCACCCTTGGTCTGTATAGCAAAGATCAGGTCCCAAAACAGCCAGGCACATACCTATAAAGCCAGCTGCTCAGGAAGCTGAGGCAGGAGGGTGCCGAGTACAAGGCCAGCCTGAACACCTAAGTGAGACCCTGGCTCAAAATAAACAATGCTTTTAAAAGTGGGTTGGGGATATATATAGCTCAGTGCTCCCTGGGTTCAGTCCCCACCCTTCCACACCCTGAGAGTCCTAAACACACAGGCACTCCACTCCACAAGGCTGCTCCATTCCCAACACTCACTTCACGAGCTCCCAGACTGGGGGCACGGGTAACGGGCATCAAGATGAACTGCACATTCAAGGGCCCCAGGCTTCGAGTCTACTGGACATGCAGGGTTGGGGCCTCCCTGACACAAGCAAGGAGGAATCTGTCTAGTTTCTTCTCCAAATGGGACAAGGACATCTTAGATGTCCCCAGTCCTAGTTTCAGTAGCTCCCTTGCCTTCCATGCTGTCCCTCCTGCAAAGCGCCTGTGTTCCAGCAAAGGTGGGTGACTGACTACTCCTTTACAGAGGAGCATATTCGTTCCTCCCTCCTGGGCCTTCGGCTCATGTTGTGTCCCTAGCCTGTGGTGCTGCCAGCCTGCCCTACCTACAGAACTCCTCCTCACCCTTCAGGACCCTACTCAAATGCCCCTCCCTTCCCAAAACACTCTACCACCCCCTGGGCAGAACAGACCCACTCTTCCCTTAGGACCTCCTGGCACTGTGCTTGCACCTGTGCCAACTACTACTGTACTCTAGACTCCAAAAACAGGACAATTTGACTGCAGGACTTATATTGCCCATGAAAGGGTAGAGGTCAGTGACCCTCTCTTATTCTACGTTCTCCACAGCTCCTAGCAGAAGGCCTGGCCCAAAGCAGGTGCTCGGTATTGGTTTTTTTTTAAGTAACAGATACCACTTTTACCATGGACTTTTCTTCCTTTTTCCGTCTTTCAAAATTATTTTTCATTGACATGCAAAAATTGTATATATTTATGGGGTACCAGGTAACACTTCAATATACGTATACATTTCATAATGTTCAAATACTACCTTTCTTTTTGTTGTTGTTGTTGTTTGTTTTTTATTTTTTTTGGTACTGGGGATCTAACCCAGGACCTTGCGCTTGCGAAGCAGGTGCCAGAACCACTGAGCTAAATCCCCAGCCCCAAATACTACCTTTCTTAAAGGAAGAAACTTAAAAATCTCAGCCAATTCATGCAGAGGTAAATGAAATGACCTCTCAGAAACACGATGAAAAAGGCAGAAATAAACACAAACACACTCATTGCAGGTGTCACGAACATCGTGACCACAGCTCTCTAAAGTCAGTCTGCAAAAAGCCACAGAGAGAGGCTGGACCACGATCCCCTGCTCCAGGCCACTGCTATCCCTGGCTCAGTGCTCACACCTAGAAGCCACTTGGCATCCGAGAAAGAGACCCTGATTGGGGCCAGTGCCTCTGCAGATGTTTCCCACATTCAAACTCCAAATCTCCTTCGCACACTTTTAGATTCTTATTAATAACACATTAAAATGTAGACTGCTGCCTAATCTTAGCTGTATGATTAAAAAGAAAAACCTCAATTCTCTCCCTCCCAGCAAGAAAGGAAGCTACACCTCCAGGGCTCCTGAACGTAAGAATCACACCCTGCAGAAAAGCTAACAGGAGGCTCAAGTTGGGGAGAAGAGGGCATGGAGGGCAGCTGAAGGCAAGAAACAATCCCTTGACTTCAGAGAAAATGAAAACGAGGCTGAAGGAAAGGAATGACCTGCCCATGGACAACGTGCTTGGCAGAGGCAGAACTAGTGTCCCAGTTTCCTGCTCCCCAGTGCTCCACCTACTGCCTGGTGAGGAGAGGAAAGGAGGTAGACAGACTGTAGGGCCTCAAAGGCTTGGAATCGTCTGTGATTCTTCTGCAGTGAGCAGGGCACTGTCCAGCTGGAGAAAGAGCTCCTAGTTCTGGATTCTCAAGAGGATTATTGGAACAAAGTTCAGAGTTCTTCACATCCAATTCAGCCTCACAGGACGCCGTAGCAACATCGCGAGTCGCGCCGAACGCGCCGAATCAGCCCGCCCCTCCCACTCTTCTGTACAGCGACCTGGTTCCACACTACAAAGACGCAGAGGACACTGGACCACCAGACCACTGGACTGGGTAAGTTGGAGTTATCTTCACCTCCCATCAGGACCGGGACTATCTTCAGGGGAAGGGCAGCTGGAACCTGCATACAACTCTGAAGAGTTCAACCCTGCAGGAGGACAGGGAGCTCAACTTGGGACTTGCAGCCAGAAATCTGCCTGAATCTCATGGGTCTGCGACTAGCTTGCTGAGACTCATTGACTTATATCTGCACACTGCAACCCACGTTGTCTATTGTGACAGCAGAGACATACCCTGAAAGAGGCCCTTCATCTTCATGGTTATTGTTTATTCCCAGAATTAGTTTTATTATTTTGGGTTTTTTCTTTTCTTTTCTTTCGCTCCTCTTATCTTTAATTTTTTTCCCTACTCTTTGCAAATATCTCTTTTTCTTTCCTTTTTTCTTTTCTTTTCTTCTTTTCTCTTTCCTTTCTCTCTTACACTCACTCTCGTGCTCTCCCACATTGTTCATCTTCCCTTTTTGTCCCTGTTTTGGTCCTCATTCGGAGTTCTTCTTTATTTTCCTAGTATTCTCTTTTTCCCTCTCACCTGTGTCCTCTGGCCACACTGCTAACCTTCCCCTATCCTTCTTCCCATCTGTCCCTCCCTCCCCAGCCCCTTCTAACTCCCCATCCCAAAGGGTAAAGTTGTTATATTGAAGAGTTTACTCACTATATGTTGGGTTGGTCCTCGATCTTGATTTAATTCACACAGCTAAAGGTGATAGATTAATAACTACCACAAAATGTCATTTTCAAAGATGTACTTGATGCAGTGGTGTTGCTGATTGTATCACTTGGGCTAAGGTGTTGGTATTGATCTAGTCAATGAACCTTCCTAGTATAAGGAAAATGAGATAGCCTGAGAGTCATTAGAGACTCAAAACCTAAAGACCAGCTACATCTGGAAGACACCTCTGAGAAGCAATCATTCCATAAGGGTTCTAATTACAAGCAACAAAGATACCTACAGTAAGCAATTTCAAACTATCAACCCAGGAGTTAAACCAAGGACAGTACCAAAAACAAAAATGAGAAGACATTTAAGCAAGGCACAAACTCAATTCAGTCTCACAAGTCATCAGAGCAAGAAGGAACCACAGAGCACTTCGTACCCAATCATCCCAGAAAAGAATTTATTTACCCAAGGTCAAATAGTGAGTTGGAAGCAAAGCGAAAGACAGGAATCCAGAGCACCTTATCTTCTTATCTTCTAGTACCTCATGTCTACAACTTTGTAGAACAGTATCAGTCAAACAAGTTAAAAAAAATTAATTTTAAAAAAAGGAAGAGGGGGCCGGGGATTTAGCTCAGTGGTTTCGCCACCTGCTGCGCAAGTGCAAGGACCCAAGTTCGATCCCCGGTACCAAAAAAAAGGTAGCAAAGTATCAGTCCAGCCTCTCTCATCTTCCTCTGCTACTTGCCTCACCCACTTACCAAGGGGCTTCCTGGGCTCCTTGGCAGGCAAGAGCAGGTAAGGGAGGTCCACACAGGCCCTCAATGCCTGTGTCCTGAGGGTGGCTTCTCGGAAGGAGGGCCCAGGGCTGAGCAACGGAAAGACACACATCCCTGTCTCCTTCTCCTCTCCCCCGCCCCCCCCGCAAAACTGCCATCCCTACCCCTAAACAACACCTTCGGGCTTTGTCCATTAGAAAAGATCAGGCACAGCCTCACCTCTGAAATTACAAGCTTGGGTAGAGGGAGACTGCCCCCAGCTGTTGCTGAGACCACATTTTCCGCTGCTGATGACTCACAGCGCCAAAGCTGAAGGCTGGAACCTGGGAGCCGGCACAGCCAAGGGAGACCCCGCAGTTGCCAAGCACACCTGGGCCTGCAGAGAAGCTGCCCATAATCCTTCCATAAAAATCAAGCACCTGGACATGAGAACACAGCTCTCGCTGCAGACCTCCTGAAGCCCCACAGAAGCAGGACCAGGGTCAGAACAAATCCTGGGGCCAGTGAATCCTGCAAAGCCCACTGCCTCCCCACCTTGTGTAGAAGCTGGACTCTCACATCTGAAGCCCCAAGAGATCCCCCCAGATACACTATTTGCATTCTGAGCTTCCAAAAAGAAACAAGCTTCAGTAAAAGACAGGCCCTGTTTAAGATCTTCAAATAAGGGAGATAAAGATTACTCCCAAATTTTGGGTGAGTAAATAATTCTTAAGAACCAGGAGGGGAGGGAGCCTACCTTGGGATGCCAGTTTGTGGCCAACCTCTTGGAATATGACCTCTCAAACTCACTGCAACCTCACCTCTGGGAAACTGTCCCAGGTTCTTCAAGAGAGGTGGGTAAAAGAGATCTGTCAGGACCCTCAAATAGCCCCGTTCGCTGATAGGGGAGCACTCTCCCCCGCCCCGCAGGAGAGGACGCAGGAAGGTGAGAGCTGAGCAGCAAGGCCGTCAGAAAGATTCAGTGGAGGTGACGCCCACTCCTCGGTGGGTTCAGGGCTTGGGGACTTGCCACAGCAGGGTCATTAATAAGTATCACCAAAGGGTACCACAGAGGAGAACCCATTATGTGTAAGGACCCATCAAGAAAAGAAAGATCAACAGGAAACTTGGAGTCCTGGTAATTTTAAAGAAGTGGGATGGAAGAGGGTTTCGATTAAAGTCCACTGTCAACACTGCCAGGAGTTGACAGGCACTGCACTTACATTCGAATAGCTCATCTAGAAGTCCGCAGCCTCGTGGTATGGAAAACAAAGGGTCAGCAGGGCCAGTCCCCGTGAGACAGCCTGGCTTTCCCTTCCACAGCTGCTCATCTCCCTCTTGCTGTGTTCCCTTCTCCCATCCAGGCCTCAGACCCCAGAAAAAGCACCCTTTGCAGGAACCCATCTGCCAAGAACCTCCGCAACACCGACGTGGCCTGTGTAAAATCCTGACATGGTTTAAGCCTACTTCTGGGGGTTCACATTCAGTCCCTCCAGAACCATGAGCAGCAAAGCCACAGTGCCTCCCAGAGAGGCAGACTTTTCCACGGCCAGGGCTGGGAGAGGCATCTGCTGCCCAAGAGTTTTCATTTCATAGGCTCGGCTCCAAGCAAATCAGCAGAGCGCTGTTACTATGGACCATCTGCCAGGACCTGGAAACAGCCCTGTTACATAAAGGGGCTAGGATAATGAAATTTATTAAACTGGGTTCTTGCTCCATAAAGGAGACAAAGCACTCTAAATCTCTCTTTAAAGGGACAATGTGGGCAACAGAGAGTCCCCGGGATAAGAGACCCCCTGGCTCTAATCCTGGCTCTGCTGTCCATTAGCTGTGGGACCATGAGGGCAAATCATCTCCTTTCCCTAGGCTTGTTTTCTCAAATTTCAAGTAAGGATGAGACGGTCCCTTATGGCATTAAAGGTCTATGACTTATTGTTTTCTCTAAGATGGCAAAAAATAAGCTTACCTGGGTATTAATTTTTATACTATAGGGTTAGCTTTCTAAAAATGAAAGGCACCTTTATATCTATGGGTTTAACAGAGAGAGTAATGAGCAGAGCCACTGGATCTGAGGCTAGCTGGAGGAGAGAGTGCACAGAGGAGAAACCAAAGGTCAGAACCTTCTACCACCCCCGGGAGGGGAGGCCCACGCAAAGCTCAGAGTAAGGATCTGGCTGGGAGCAGTACTCTTCATGGTCTCCTCCAAGGCACACAGCACTTTCCGGTTTACAAAGTGGTTTTGCATCCATGACCTTTGATCCTCACCCCACCCTCACAGCTGCAAGGTGTGATGCTCACTTCACATGAGCCAAGTGAGGCTACGTGAGTAGGTTGTGTGAGCCCGTGTCCCTAACCTTCTCTTCAGTTTCCCCTGTGTAAGATGGGAGAGAGCCTGACTTGACACAGTGTCTGTTGGATTGAATAGATGTTTGCAAAGCCCTGGCAAAATGTCCAGCACACAGTGTGTTCTTGACCAACTGCTTAACCCTTTCCTCACGGAGCTCTACCTCAGGGTGGTATTCAGAGAAGCCCCAAAGCTGCTCGTTCTCTGGCCCTTAAGAACTGCTCCAAGAAGAAAGGCAACACAATGGCTTCCCAAGTGGGAGATAAACCAAAGAGCCAGACATCTCCCACCCTTCCTTACCCACGGATTCCAAAAGTCACCCAGGCCCTGGAGGAAGGGGCTCCCCTGAGGGTGCATGCTCAGATCAAGCTCAGATCAGACCTGAGGCAGAAAGTAAGCAGGAGGCCTCAGCACAGGCACCTGAGCCACCCTAAGTCAGGGTCCTTCCTTTCATTATTCATGACTATCACACACTCCATGCCTCACAGAAACCTCCAGCAGCTCCTTCCCTGCTCACAAGGACCCACTCCCTTTACACCCAAATGTTTCCAGTCTCTTCTCAATTTGTCGGGGCTCTCCAGGTGAGAAGACCCCGGTCATGCAGACTACAAGAGGATGCACTCGCTGCTTCTACAGCTTGGTCTCCTCCTTTTGCCTACAATGCCCTCCTGTCACCACTGCCTAGACAACAAGTATGTAGTGAACAAAATCCAGTGAAGGAATGAAGGAAGGATCTGTAAATGAGTAAATGACACAGTAACCCCTTCGTGACGTAGAAAAAATTAGGGATTATGATTCTTATTTTATAGACTAGGAAATTCAGGCCCAGAGAAGCTAAATAACTTGTCCAATTGCACAGTCAGTAAGTGGAGAAGTTAGAACTTGGACCCAGCTCCTCAGGGCTCTTTCGGCCATATCAAGTTTCCTCCTAAAGTAGAAAGTCACTCTCAGATTGAGAAAGAGCTGATTCCTCCAAGATTCCTCAAAATGAGCCACTTTCCTCTTGGCACACTCTGAGAGTTCTTTAAGGAACTGGCTGTCACGATGATAAGTGAGAGTGCCTATAGGACAGGCAAGGTCCCCTGAGAAAGGGCACGCACAGTGTCGTCAGTCAAAAACCGAAAAATGATGGCGACACTGTAGGCTGGTCGCTTAATGCTCACTTTTAGATAGCTCCTGGAACAAATCAATCCCCACCAGGAAAGAAAAGGACTCCTTGAATGGAAACTCAGCCCTCAGAGTGGAGCTTGAGGTATGGCTGGCAGCCCCACTCACTGGAGACAGATGGAGAAGCCAAGGAGCCAAGGCAAGGCCATGAGACAGGCAGGGCCAATGCTGGTCTTAAAACCCTGGGCCACCAAGCATTAATGGTTACCTCTGGGAGCCGAGGCTCCCTGTCTTGGCCTTCTCCAAGAAAGTGGGCAGAAAGCAGAGTCATAAGCTGGGTCTCCTGGGTACAACTAGTGGAAAGGCACAGCTTCCACATCCAAAAGCTCCAGCTACTCTGGGCCACCAGCACTGATGCCAAAGGCCACCTCTCCGATACGCCAGGGGAGACACGGCCATGCATAAAGTAGACCAGGTCCTGACCTATATGGGGCTCATGCTCAGTGAGAAAAGAGTGGCAAATAAGTAAATTAAGAATGATATGATATCGAGCAGCAAAAACTGCTATAATGAAAAATAAAGCAGGGCAGAGAACCCAGTGTGAAAGGTGACATTTGGGCAGGAACAAAAAGAAGTGAAGCAGCAGCTCTGTGGGACTCAGAGAGATGAGCATTCCCACTGGAAGGGACACCTAGAACACACGCACAGAGAGGAAAATGCTGGGTGCTTATTGGCCCACACTTCCTAACCCAGCCCATAAAACCCAGCATGTCAGGGACTGCTTTCCCCTAGGAGCTTTCACCAGGGAAAAGAGACAAAATATTTGTTCCTTCCTGCCATAAAATCCAGGAATCTGTTAGACTGAATGCTTGTATTCTCCAAAATTCCTATGTCGAAATCTTAACCCACAGTGTGACAGTGTAAGGATGTAGGGCCTCTCGGGGAGGTGATTAGATCATGAGCGTGGGATGAACAGGATTAGTGCCCTTATGAAAGGAACCCCAGAGAGTTCCCTCACCCTTTCCACCAAAAGGTAACCACATGGTTCCTCTACACACCAGGAAGAGGACCTCACCAGACCCCAGATCTGTCCGTGCTTTCATTAGCAGTATCCAGGCTCCAGACTGAGAAATAAATTTTTCTTGCTAACAAGTCTACGGTATTTTGTTACAGCAGCCCAAACGGTCCTACCTGCTACATTGAGGTCACTTTGAGGAGAGGTAGCACAACAAAAGTACAAGCTCTGACATTAAACAGAGCAGGGTTCGAGTGTCTGCCTTGCTTAACTATCTGCATTATTTAGATAAGCCACACAGCCTCTTTGAGCCTTACTTCTTCCAGGAATGTAAAGGAAATAAACTCTACCTCAGGAGATAATGAGGAGTGTATAGCAGTAGCATCAAGAATAACACCTAGTACATGGTAAGTGCTTGGCAAACACTGACCCCCTGTCCCAAGGTAACTCCCTTGGGAATTTAAAAAAAAACATTTTTGTGCTCATTCAACCAATTATGTTAACTCATGTCTTAGTGCAACATGCCTGTAGCAAGGCCTGGGCTTGCCCATCTGCTGGGTCTGGGGCTGAAGGATGACCCAAAAGCCATAATGGCATAACCTGATGGGAGGTCTTGGCCTAGAAGAGAACTAGGGAGAGGGAGAGCTGGTCACAGAAGAGTGCAGCAAAAAGAAAAGACAACAGATACTGGTCTTGCCATGGGTAAGAAGGTGGAAATCATGAGGACCAGACCCTCAAAGAAATCAGGGCCAAGGCTGTCTCCTTCCCATCCCATCTCTGGCTCAGGGGCTAAGGCGAAGCTCTTGTCTCCGGGCTCTGCTACAAGGCAACCAGCAGAGATCAGACTGATCTCAGTTCCTCCCACAAGCAAGGACTATCAGGTATTAAGGTTCTTTCAGCTCTGACCTTGCTAATTCTGCTCTGCCTGCTGGCCCTACCCATGTCATCCCCTCAAAGCTGGGTGCCTGCTGGCTGCTGCCATCTGGTGGCCCTGCAGGCCCTACTGCACTTGGCTTTAGTCAAACCCTCCCCGAATCCCTTACCAAACGCACCCACTTCAAAGGGTGAGTCTTGCTTCTGCTTTAGGGGAACACACTCTGCACTTCTCCAGACTACAAATCAATGGGTAATTATTACCAAATGCAAACCCAAAAATAATGCCAAATCTTCCTCTCTCTAGCAGAGATGAAACAACAGCAGCTGAAAGTCTAAACTCCCTCCTCAAAGAGAGAGGAAGTAACTTGCCCAAGGTCACACAGCTGCCTGGCTCCCAGGCCTGTGCACAATTCCATTTTACCACAATGCCTAGGGCTGGTGCGCACCTGCAAACCAAAAATAAAGTCGGCCCACAAGCCTTTGGAATATGGGAAACAAACTCTCAGAATTCCTTGCAAACCTCAAAAAAGGGTAAAGCATGACACATAAACAGTCTGAGTACCACTAGAGATTCAGTGGGAATAACTGACTAGGGTGCCCAGAGAATCTCTTTAACTTTGAAGGTCATCATTCTCAAGAATGCCCACAGGTCTTACACAGCCGCCTCCACACCTCTGCCACAAACCAGATGGACCCAAGGGTCGGCAGAACACCTATCCGTAAGGACACCTGAGAGCAACATCTTGGGTTTGCATGTGCTCCCCACGCTCCACTCCAGACATGAGCTCCTCAGGTCGGGCCTCTCAGCTCCTGGTCAGAGAAGCTCAGTAAAAGGGCATACAGCAAGACTCCTTAGGATCCTGCACAATCACGGGATACATTCACGCTCTGTGGACTCAAATGACCACACCTCAGCAGTATCTGCACCATCTTGTGTACCATATAGTCCAGACCCCGAAAAAACAAGGCCTGACTTTCAGTAGGGCCTTGCCTGTTCTGTCTTCAAATATCTTCAACATGTTGAAGCTTTATTGGATGATCTTCAAAGTCCCTTTGACTCTAAAGCGCTAGAATCTGGACCCCACAGGCAAATCAAGGCTACTCTTCATCTGCAGACAGAGCAAATAGGAAGGTAGGAAGAGGAATGTAATCTAACAATGCTTCCCTCTAGTGGTAGAATACAGTCACTACACACACCCCCCAGTTGAGAACACCCTGGCTAACCTCCCACTCCGTCCTACCCTCAACTCTCAACAGCAGAAATCAACCTACAGTCAGTGAAGCACAACTGAAGAGAAGCCAGAGGTAAAAAAGCAAGGAGGCCTGGTTCAAGGAACCAGTGAGGCTTCTCAGCTGGTTCTGCAACAGTGGAGAAACCCCTCATCTTTAGGAACAAGGATATTCTGGGGCTCAAAGGTCCTTCTGTGACCTCCAACTCCTCTTCAGATGAGGAAACCAAGGCTCAAGGATGTTCAGCAGAAACCTGCCCAAGGTCACCAACCTGACTCATGACTGAGCCAAAAAGAGATGCCTGCCTTCCTGCCTCTAACTCCATTCTCTTGCTTCTTTTCCACGTGACCTCTTAACTGAGGGCCATGGAAGAGACTCATCAAGGACATCAACACAGGAACAGGTGACAGAGGGACCAGCTCCCTGGACTGAGGGGTGAGCCATTTTAATGGGTCTAAAACAACATTTGTGGGGGACAAAATCAGATTGCTAATTACATACTCAGCATAGAAAAGAAAAAAGAAAAGCAAATTTACTCACAATCCCAGCAATGAGAGATAATATTTGGGCATACATCCTTCTAGTCTTTTCTATGCAAACATTTTAAAAACAAATTAAGAGTTGTAATTACAGCAATTTATTGTAACCTCCTCTTTTCACTATGAGCATATTATTCTGTGATTAATAGCCCTCTAAAACATTAGCTTTAATGACTATATAATATTTCAACATAGGGCTGTACCACAATTTATTTAAACAATTTCCTTTCAGTTTCATTTGTTTAAGTTTGTTTTTGTCATTATAAATCAGGCTGCAATGAATGGCATTCTATTTAATCTTTGAACACATTCATGATTATTTCCTTAGGCCAGTTTTATTTTTTATAGGATACAATTTCAGAGCTGGAATGGCCTGTAAAGATGATTATGATGCCCACAACATCCTATTGGCCAGATGGCAGAAAGTGAGCCAGAGAGTTTAGTATCTCGCCGGAGGACAAAGAGAAAGCAACAGAACCAACTCAAACTCTCTACCTAATAGAATGTGACCTTCCCAAAGCCCAACCACAATTTCATGCCCTTCCCTGACCAATCTTGCCCACATTGGCCTCACTTCCTGAAATCCAAGAGCTCGGTGTCTGGGCTACTCCTCTAGCCCTATGACACATTCTTTTTATTCATCTACTAAATATTTAATTTGTTCACCCAACCACAAACTTCCTAAAGGTAGCTCTGGATTTATATCCCTTGTTTCCATAGTATAGTGCTATATACATACAGGCAAGCATGCTACAAATACCTGCTGTAGGATCAAAGATAACTAAGAATTACCTTCCTCATTGCTTGTGAGAATCCAGTATCACCGGCAAAAGTTGGGGGAAGATCTCTGAAGAGTAAAAGAAGCTTAGTTAATAAGGTAGAGCATTCTGATATACATATAATTTGGATGAAGAGCAGCAGGCTTGAGAGCAAACGACTGGGTGCAAGTTTCAGTTCTGCCCATCTTAAGCAGGGCAATGCAGTTAAGCGATCAGGGACTCATCTGTGAAGTAAGCATATAAATAACATTCATACTAGAAAATAACAACAAGGGCCGGAGATTTAGCTCAGTGATGCCACCGTCTGCCTTGCAAGCACAAGGTCCTGAGTTTGATCCCTGGTACCCAAAAAAAAAGAAAGAAAGTAAGAGCAAAAGCACTTTATAGTAATAAAGGTTGTTGGATTATCATAAATAGACATGCAGTTGCTTCTACGAATATCAGAACAGCCTGCTGACAGTACCTCCCAGTTTCTACTCCACACACGTGTCCACTAAAGGAATCTATGACTGCACCTTTCAGTAAAAATCAGGATTCTCCTGAAGTAGAACTTCTTGTATAGAAGCAATTATTCCTGGTCAGGTCCCTGGATTTAACTAGGTTAAGTCATCCACATCTCCTCATTATCTGAGAGAACATGAAAAGCAGACAGAGCACGGGACTGGGAGTCAAGAGACTTGAGTTCTGGTCCTAAATCCTCCGCTAACTCCCTGTGCCTCTCCTCCTTGGTCCTCAGTTTCCCCATCTCCAAAGTGAGGCTGTAGGAGTCAAAGGGAGGGCAGGAGAATGGGGAAAAAATAAGAACTGAGATATATCATGTAAAGGTACAAGTTCCCAATGATAAATGTAAATGTATTGTATTCCTAAAATGTACCAATAAAAGAATTTAAGGAAAAAAAACAATGAGGCTGTCAGGCCAGATGATCTCTAAGTTCCCATCATTACTGACATTCTGAGGATTCTAGGATAAAAACTAATTACTTTAATAACAAGCAAAACTAACTGTTTCCAAACAGTCCTTCGGGTTCAGTTTGACTTTCAAGCACAGGGTGTCAAAATTCTAAAGCACAAGCATCATGAATTCCAAAGCACCTGCTTTAAATAGAGCCCATGAGCTCAGAAGCTCCCTGAGCTCAGTTGAGGTTTCATGATATGTGGTCCCAAAGAAAGAGGAGTAATATACACTGTCACCCTACTCTAGAAAGGATCTTGGACTCAAAAACAGAAATATCAGCACTGGGTATATTTATAAAGTCTGTTTAGTGTGAATCAATGGCTAAGCTTTGATTTCACTATGCTTAGACATCAAATGCAGTAAAATATTTCTTGGTCTGTGACTCTTGAAGAAACGAGAGTGGCTAAAAGGAGGTCCCTTCCACATGTACCATGAAATTCCTCTCTTTAGAGAAATAAAAGAAATAAAAATATCTCCATCAAAAGGACATTACCAAGAATCAGGAAGATGGGGGAGGGCTTTACTGAAAAGCAGAAATGGATTTTTAGTGTAGATGCTGCCACAAAGTCACTTTCTCTCCTCTTAGTTTGTCTTCTCATTTGAAAAAGTGAGGAAGACGACTTTTCCCTCTCTGATTCTCTAAAACTTTCAAGACTCTAAGACTTTCCTGGGTGACACTGAAGAAAAGCAAAGAATGTCAAAAAAACTCCGTATTTACTTTCACTTTTTCAATCCATATCCTTTGTGAGATCACAAGGCTACTTTGGGATACTGCATGGTTTAGGGAAAGCTGCCAGCATCCAGAAAGCAACCAGATTTTAGACATTCTGACCAACCCCACATTAACATTTGGATCTTGTGAAAAATCATTCACCTTAGAATTCTAATAAATCATCAACTAGCAGCACTTAGCATTTGTAAACAGTGATCTTCCTGTACTTTCAGGACTGCCCTGAATCACTTGTTACTCATCCAGAGGCAAGCACATCCAGTCCTGCAGAGACCCTTCCTTGAAAAGAAAAGAAACAGAGCCTCCAACTCCAGAGAGCTCTGATGCTTTCAAAAGGGCGAAGGAAGCTACATGTACTGAGTGGACAGGAGCCCAGCACTATGGTGGATGCTTTAACACATCATCACATTTAATCCTCGTGCCCGGTCAGCAGTTATTTCTCCATTCTCCTAATGAGGAGATGTTCAGAGAAGTCAGGTGTATTCATTTGTTCAATGTGTGTTAAGTACCTCCTCCTAACAACTCCTTGTTAACAACTCAGAATACAATGGTCCCTGCCGTCATGGAGCTTAGAGTCTAGTAGGAAGGAGAATTCTTCAAACACTCCTTTAAAAAAGGCACAAACGAGAGGTTTGTGGTCTCATGAGAACAAAAGTGACTAGACAAGTGCAGTGGTGACGATAGATACAGGGAGAAGTGGAGCTGCCCACGGCCACACAGCCAGTAAGCCAGCAGTGCTGAGACTGGACCGTGGCCTATCTGACTTCAAAGCCCACATTTCTCTCTCCCTTGTCGTTTATTCACTCATTTGGCAATTAGCTGATCACCTACTATGTGCCAAGTGCTAGGGACATAGCCATGAACAGATACTGCTCTCCTGTAATTTACAGTCTACACCGTAAACAAATGAGACTTCAAACAGATGTACACAATTACAAATTGGGATGAGGACTGTGAAGGATCAATTTTAATATGGAAATTACCTATAAAGCCATAGAGATCTTCCAGTGTTTTGACAGTCTGGAAACGTCACTTGCCTATTGAGCGTGAGTGAAAGGCTTTAGGAAACACGGCCTGTCAGACTAGGATACTAAGTATCACATCACCGGCCAGCTCCTGAGCCCCAAAACTCACATGTCTCAAACTTGGCAAAGTCCCTGCTGAAATACAAGTCTCTCCAAAGGTAACTACTGACTCCTGAATTTACTTTTACCTAGCCCGACCTCAGAAGAACATCACTTATGCATACATTTTAGTTAGTTGGAATCATTCCCACAGATTCATTCCTTTGAACCTCACAACGGCTCTTTGCAGAACACAGCTAGGTTTTAATATTCTACTTAAGAGACGAGGAAATTGAGGCCTAGACAGGTGAAGAGACTCAGTGAAGGTCACTGGACCAGGAAAACACCCAGACCTGCCACCTAACTCTCACTACAAATGCCTCTGGTCAGGAAATCATGAATCTCAAATGAGACCGCTACAGGTTACTGAGCCTGAATAAAGTCACCCAGGAGTCCCATGAAGTTTCTGAGAACAATGATCAGGAACATTAAGCAGCTTGGGAAAGGTCTCCAGAATGCAGCTGCACAGCCTGAGACACAGGTACCCTTGCCAGCTCTCCCAGATTAGAACAGGTTCTCTTGGACTCTTTCCAAGCGCCTCTGACTAACACAGAAAAGTATTTTTCCACTGCAAACACTGCAGGCAGGCACCAGACTCCTGAGAGGGGACAGAGGAGAACAATCCCAGGTTCCCATAAAGATAATGAGTAAACTTCTTCTGATACCATAAGAAGCCCCAAGCAGAGCACCTACCACTGAGGATGCCAGTCTTGGCAACATCCTCGGCTGACAGTCCAGACACTTGGGGCTGGATAATGTTGGGGGTGGGGGTGCTGTAGGATGTTTAGCAGCATTCCTGGCCTCTCCCTACTAGATACCAGTAACACCCACCAGTGTAAGAACCACAGATGTCTCTGGCCACTCAGATATCCCCTAGGGGACAAAATCAGCTCTGGTTGAGAAACACTGGTCTAGAGACTATGGAAAAGCAGAAAAGCAAAGTGTTCTCCCTTTCTCTCACCCTATCCCATCCCATCTGTCTGGCCAGATATAGAGTTACAATGATCAATACCAATGTGATAATTTATATTTTAATCAACATCACAGAACTAATGCCTTCCAGATAAGATTGAGAGCCTCTGGGCTGCTGTAGCCTACAAGTACTATATATCCCAGGAACCATTTACCACTGGAGCTGGTGAAAACAACTAGAGTCGAATAACTCCTTGTTCCACTAATGAACTGCTTCCGACCCTGTGCGGAAACCTTGTTTCTGTTATGTGAGCAGCGGAGTCTGATTAAATGGAAGCCCTGGGTGTTTCTTCTCAATGACATCAGGGCAGGGCCAGGGCTTCCACTGCTGCTAGAAAGAACACAAAACTGGTGAATCAGATAGCTGGAGACTCCCATTTACCCGCAATTCAGTTCAACCAGGATACTCAAACATCCCAGCTTTAACCATTCTGGATTTCAGAGAAAGGGGAAAGTGGAAATGTACATAAACAAGCGGTCTGAATTAACAAGTTAATTAAACAGCTGAAATGTTTCCCCAAAACCATGCTTTTGAGTGGAGGTGGAAACCGAAAGCCAAGCTCCAAAGCAGCTGGAGTGACTCAATGTCAGGGATGTGGGTTCCAACCTTCCACCCTGAGGGCTGGGCAACTGGCCCAGACATGAGGATCAACATTGGTTACAACGCTTCAAAGAAGCAACAGTTTTCTGTCTCTCACAACTAGTTAAAGAGTTACTGACAGACTCAGCCAAACTCACTAACATTTGGTAGTAAGTGTATTTTACTGCACTGCAGTTCTCTGGAGACTGACTAACCATGAAACGCCTACCTACTGGCACCTAATTACTCAGACAACTGCTAGTTTTTATGCTACTTTTCTTTTTGTACTTAGCTCTATTGTTCACAGCTCATACTTGATTGTGCTGAAATTGGATTACAGGTCTGTCTCCCCTAGAGGACTCTTCAAGGGCAAGATTTACAGCTGGTACAAGGCATGGTGCATATACAGACCATCATCATTTGTAGGATAGATGGGTGGGTGGGTGGGTGGATGGATGGGTAGAAAAGTTTTCTGTCTCTACTTTCTTAGTCTTAAGTCTATCATCATTTTTTAGTGAGAAGGCCCATGTCTTGTGTCCTCCATTTCTCCAAGGTTTATGAGCACACTGATCAATGATGCCCAATAAATGTTAACTGATTTGGCTAGATTCCTGAATCCAAAGCCTTCTGTTCATGAACCGGTGAGTCTCAGAAAATAAGTCACAAATCCTACCTGTCTATTGTGCCTTATATGCATGATTTAATCCCTTTTAACTACAAACAATTTGAGATAGGAAAATTAGTATATTCTCTGAGAGACGATGAGACACAGAAACAAACAAGACCAATATGGTGGTTTCGCTCACAAAGCTTATTGTCTGGAGGAAAAACACACAGCTATCAACAACTATGCTCTGTGAGTCACTTTCAGAAAAGTCCTTGCACATGGGCCCAATCTCTAGAACATCTTCTGTGAACACCTTTGGGGAAAGACATTCTTTCCTCCAAACTAATGACACATTTTCCTTATTCCATGCTCCACAGTGGTGATGTGGCAATGACATTACACATCTTTGTCATATAGGCCTCTGTTTCAGAATGTCAGTACAATTTTTTAAAAGATCAATTAAAAACATCACACACTTGAATGCTCACAAGTCTACGCTGGCATGTGCAAATATGTACTGTGTGTGGCTTACCAAAGAGGACTGAAGCTCCCTGAAAACCTGCAAAAGCCAGAAACTCCTGGAACAACAGTCACCAGGTATCTGGCATCTAGAGACAGGTGTAAAGCTGGCAAGCAGGATAAGAGCAAGGCCAGGGGACCCCTGAGAACCCCTGGAGTTCAGAAGGCCTTGGCATGACAACAGACCTTAAGATCTGTCTAAGGGACTGTCCCTGTCTAAGGGACTCCACATAAGGCAGCAGGAGCTCTTAGACATCAGGGATGAAGAGAGGCCATGAACAAAACTGGAGAACAGGGATGTGAAGGCTGGGAAAGAACTGCCCTAAGGGAAAGAAGAGAAACAGATGAAGACTCAGGAAACATGAAGATCCCAAAAGCCACATGACATGACATGGCAGCATCTGAGTGAATATGAGAGGTGCCAATCACGGTACATCATTTATTAGGGCCAATAAAAATTTAAATCAGATTATCGTGCCAGCTATGATTCAAAATAACGCTCCTGTCCCAATTGTGAAATCCACCCTTAGCTTAACATTTTCTGATGCTTCTAATTTAGGCTCAAATGGAAACAGCATCATGTCCTGGGCACAAGCAGACAAGAACTCCCCAACAATCTAGACAAGTTTCTGGTGATGGTGCAACACGCTCCTTCTCAAAGCCTCGTGGCCTCTTAGGGCCAGAAGGAGCCAACTTCACCCAGCCTTGCCTTTCGGGTGCAAACATAACCGGCTGAGAGCAGACTGAGACCCTAGATCTTCTCCCTTCTAGGCCTCACAGCTTTTCACCAATACAAATTCTTACCTCCCAGGATGTTAAGAGGACAGCTGTCCCTGGATTGCTCTTATGAACCCCACATGCTCTGTTGTGCTCTCACCTGTCTGAGCAACCAGGTGGGTCCACCCACTCCAGGCGGCAGTGACCTTTTCACTCTGAAAACAGTGCACTTCTATTTTGTGGGGCACAGGAAGGAAAGCAGCCTGGGTAGTTAGTTGTCCGTGCTTGTTACCGCCCCAAACATATAGTTCTCCTGCGTCTTAAACAAACAGAAGGAAACAAGAGGTGAAGGAACATTATTAGTCCAAACTGATTAAAAACATACACGTCTGAAAAGAAGTGGTTACAAGAAATTGTTTTATACTTATGGTACAATGCTTAATGGGGCCAAGCAGAACAAAAAAATCACGTATAACATAATAAAATACAAGATTTATAAAAATTCAAAACATAGGAAACAAGACCAAATTTTCTTAATAGTTTAAGGAATAAGAATTTATAACATTTTATCTTCTACATTTTTAAAATATATGCCTATGTTACAGTTTAGACTTAAAATGTCTCTTAATTTTGTCTCATGCGCAGAGGTGCAGCTTTTGCAAGGTGACTGGGTCATGAGGGCTCTAATTTCATCAGTGGATTAACCCACCGACAGATTTCTATTTCAACTGCATTACTAGGAGGTGATGAAGACTCAGGAGGCGGGCCCTAGTTGAAGGGAGTGGGTCATTGGGGTCTGACCTTCAGGACTATATTAGGTCTCTGCACCCTGCTGTCCAACTCTTTCACCCTCTCCACTTCCTGGCTGCCATGAGGTGAGCAGCTTTCCTCCACCATGTCCTTCCACCATGATGCTTCTGCCTTGGAGCCAGTCAACCATGAACTGAAACCTTTGCAACTGTGAACCAAAATAGATTACTTCTTCCTTTAAATTGTCTATGTCAGGTATTGTGTCCCAGCAACAGAACATTACCTTTTGTTAGGAAAAAAAATGTTTTGACATTTTAAAATAACAGGTTAAAAGATAAACTATTTTAGCTTAAACTTTTGAAACATAAGATTATTTTGCAGTATGCCCAGGCCAGCAAAAAATATAATGCTACCACATCACAGCTGTGTAGCACTTTGACTCATTTCAGCCTCACAATAAGCCTATGATATAAGCAGAAATGACTGATATTGTGATTTAATAGAAGAGGAAAAAAAAGCAAATTCAGAATCAAGTGACTCTGGCTTCTATTCCTGGATCTGCTAACTAGCTATTGACCTTGGACAAATCACTTCCTCTCTAAGCTTCAGTTTCTCCAGCTAAATACTGGAGGGGAAGGCAGTTGGTCTAGGGGGCAGACAATAGGACTGATGACACTGGTGACGAGAGCAATTGGTGAGCAGTTGTGGCACACACCTGTCTAAAAGGCATTCAAAGGCAAGTATGTTTTTTTAGATGAGAGCCAAACAATATGAAGCCATAGCTATAATTTCGCCTGTGGGTTATCAGTTTGTAACCCCTTGGAATCGTTCATTAACCTTCCAAATTCTAACATTCTAAACTTCTGCTGTACTGACCAATACAGTAGTCACTAGCCACAGGTGCCTTCTCAACAGCTGAAATATGGCTAGCCCAAAATGAGATGTGTTACAAGTGAAAAATACACAATGGATTGCAAAGGCAGTACAGAAAAAAACTGTAACTCATTAAGGATTATATGTTGAAATATATTTTGGATATATTGAGTCAAGTAAAATATAATATTTAAATAATATTTTAAAATGTTAAAAGTTGTCAAATGCAACTTTACATGGAAGAATGCATCCTGCCATTAATTTATTTATGTTACATACACAGCTGAATTTCCTCATAAACACTTGTTTCTTTTTAGTTTTTGAATTGTAGCTTATATTTTATTTCTGTCAGATGACACCGATCTAGAAGATAAATGAATCAAGGCTGGAAGAGGTGACGTGCCTTTTCAAGATCACATGGCTTAAAAAGGATCCACGGCTAATTAGGGGACTAGAAGCCAGGTCTTCCACTTCTACTACATTTTGTGTCCTTAAAATAAAACTTCAGTACGGTATTGTTTACCCTAGGGCAATCTGGCATATTCCCAAAAACTGATCAAAAGCCAAGTCAGTAACAGCAAAGGACATGAGACCAGGGTTCAGGAGTCCCATGTTCAAATCTCATCTGCTGCTCACTGTTTGACCTCCAGGCACATCACTCCACATTCCAGACCTCTGCCGCCTCAACTCGAGAATGAGCATCAGGGAAGCTTCTCACCACCCAGACAACCCTGCAGTACTGACCTCCTGTAGTTCTACAAAGTAAATTTGGTCCATTTCATTCTCAGGGAAAAGGCAATCTTCCTGGAGTTTATCAGGGTGTGCAAAACATAAAGATCCCTTATAAGGAGGCCAAAAAGCCCCCTCAGCAAAATATCGATCGACTACGTGGACTGAAGAGCTACAGAGATGCTCTGATGAAGAAGGTTGTGCATGGAATAGGCCTTCATTTATCTTAGTGCATCTAAACCATCATTTTGAAAGACAAACTGTCTTCCACATGAGGATCATTACACTGTTGCGTCAGCATGTAAAATTAAATTCTGCTGCAATGCCAAATACTTACATAATCTACAAGGACTCTAGAGAAAAGGTCTAAAGAGCACTGAGTAAAATCCAATATGTTCACAGCTTGAACTAGACAAATAAGAGAGCTATTAATCTTGACGATTTTTAAATCACTTTCAAAATATCAAAAACCTATTCATATTATGAATATATTAAAAATGACTAAATGGACACTTTAAAATGGTGAGTTTCATGAATTACATCTCAATGAAAATTCTGAAATCTGTGTATTAAAAAATACAAAAAAAGTGCCCACCTATGAAGCATAACTTTACCAACAGCAAGATTTTTTTAAGAAAGTGACATCAGTGAGCAATTAGGCAATTTCTAAGTTTACATAATGGCAGCTGATTCCAATGAATTAGAACAAAGAAGAAGAACTTCTTCTTTTCTCCTCACTCTCAGAAAGAATATCCTCAGTGTCTGCAGGCATGAACAGTCACTCTCCCTCTCAAGTCTCCAGTCCTGCCTCTGTCAAAGGAGAAGGGGGACCAGGCACCCGGGCAATCGCTTACAGCTGGCATTCATTTCAACACAACATTTTTAACAAACATATTAACGCACCCATGTGAGACATAGGTTAAAAGTAGGTGTTCCTTTTGCAAGCTGGTTGTTTTAAACTCATTAAACAAATTACCTGTAGCTCAGAATTTGTAAAGTATTTAAACTTTCACACTGTGGCTCTGGTGCTCTGGAAACAACAGCATCTCAGTTGGACTGCACTGCAACTTTGATAAGGAAGAATGTATGCTGCCATTAATTTACTTACATTACATACACAGCCGAATTTCCTCATAAAACACTGAAAGCACTAAGTATGAAGGTCCCTCCTCTTTGCTTAAAAAATGAAATACATTCAACTCTGGGTGACAGACCTTACCAAAATAAATCTCTAGGTGGTATAGACTCCAATCTACCTCTACCAGTGGGGATCACAACAATCTAGGTCAAAAAAAAAGTATAACAGCTTTCAAGAAAATGCTCCATTGCCTCCTAAGGAAAAGTCACTAGAAAGTTTACACTGCACTAACTGGGATGTCAATGGATGGATGGATGAAGATCAGCCAGGAAACAGAAAAGAAAAACAAATTAGACAGAAAAATAGATGGATTGAAGAAACAGAATAGAGAGATGAATTAGAGAAATTTATAAAAATATAAAACAGATTAGAGAAATATAGAAAGGCTCAGATATATACAGAAATAGATAAGATAGAAATGTGAAAGATAAAGTAGAGAAATACATAGGTAAATGAAGTTGAGAAACAGAAAGACAGATAAATGGATTAGAAAGATATAGATAGAAAAAAATAAGTTAGTTTGAGATTAAGTGGCTAAAAGGTACAGAAAGGTGAGCTTAGTTATATTAGACACAGAGATGGATTAGATGGATAGAACAGCACAGCCATACACTACATTACACTTCAGTCAACAACAGACCACATATACAATGGTATATATCATACAGCCTAGGTATGTGGTAGACACAAACCATCAAAGTTTGTGTAGGTATAGTCTATGACTGTCAAAAAAGGACAAAAATCACCTAAGGATACATTTTTTCAGAACATAATCCCATTGTTAAGCAGCAGGTAACTTACAGGGATAACTTATAAGAGAGGACATAAGCTTACTATGACCATATGATCTGACCATCACAATTACCCTGAAAAGAAGATATTCTTTTTTTTTTTTTTTTTTTTGATACCAAGGATCAAACTCGGGTCCTTGCACTTGTGAGGCAGGTGGTGGAACCACTGAGCTAAATCCCTGGCCCAAGAAGATATTCTTGCCCTTCTTATATAAACTGAGAAAAGAACTGAAAGGAAAAGCAAGTGAACATTTGTCTGATGTGAGTGCTTTACATGTACCCTCATATTTAATTCTCATAACTAACCACAATGCATCTTAAAGAGGACACAGCCTCAGAAAGGTAAAGTAATTTGCCTAAGATCACACCAACACTGGCACCAGAATTCTGGCTTCAAAGACCTTCCCTCTGTAGGCCAACAGTACCACTCAGGCAGTCATGTACCGAATTGTGAATGGTTTCTCACACTGTGAAAGAGCTGGTACCTACCTGTTAATAAAGCTGAGTGGGCTGAGCCAGCAAGAACACATATTGCTTTACAATTCTCTAGACCTACAAAAAAAAAAAAAAAAAAGAAAAGAGTTTCTTCTGAATTACACATAACAAACTGGGCAGGGGGGAACTCTCAGCCAGCATCCCCTGGGCAGGGGGAGAGACTCTCAGGCAGTACGGGCAGGTGTGGGTCAGCAGCACTGGCCAAGAAGACACTGGCATGATGGGAGACAGTAACACAGTAGGGGTCTGAACAGAGAAGTACACATACTATCAGAGAGAAGAAAGTACTGCTATGGAAAGAGGAAAACTAGAAACAACTAGGTGATACTGGATTGTAATTGGGAAAATCAATGTAAATTCATGGCTTCTGGTAGAGATAGACAGAAAGGTGTTTATGTGTAAAAATATATTTGACTGTATTTTTGTCTGCTGCATGAGCCTAGAAGCAATGACGTCTCTCTCCTACATTCAGCTGCTATTGTGTGCAGGACTTAAATACAAACCCAGGCCCCTCGGAACACACAGACAGAATGAAGACTGGAACTGGCCTTCCACCTCCATGTGTACACTTTTCCCCCCTTCACAACACTACCTTCATGACAAAGCAGGATCCCAACCAACCCTGCTAGAAGTTGGGATAACCTGTGACAACATGTGGGTTAGCATGTGGATAAATGCAGTCTCATTCTATGACCCTTTTCTGAAATTTCAGTTTAATTAACTAGTGTCTTCGTAAAGGACACCTCGCTTCTTCATATGTATTTCCAGCCGCACTCACCCAGAGAGGAATCCTGGGCCCTTACTGGCCAGGTGAGGAGGGCACAGCCAGGGATCTAAGTCCAGAGCCTGTGGCAATGAGGTAAAGACAGGAGAGTCCAAAGTGAAAGACTTTGAGGACAGGGAGTTGATGATCTATTCTAAGGTCTCAGCAGAAAATTCCCCCAAGTCAACTCTGAATCCAAGCTGTTACTCCAAGCAGATCCCAAACAGGTTGTTTAAATCAAATCAACTAAAAAAACACTTTTTTTATTCCTTCTAGTTATTGGTCCTATGCTAACATACATAGAAGAATGACTCACGGTTCCTCCCCTTAAAAAGCTCATAATCTGTGGCGTGTGAGAAATCTTATTAACAATTCATACTCATGGAATGTGCCCTGCCATCGGTGTGTGTAAAGAAAATTCAGTGGAGGTGAGAAAAAGAAAGAGTATTCACCAAGAGAGATGCCACTGAGCAAGCCCTCAAAAAACTTCTGGATTTTCCCAGAGAGAGCAGGAAGGAAAGGCATTCAGGCAGAGCTGCCAGTGTGCCCAGGGGCATGGATGCATGGAACAGCAGCGGGTGCCGAGGGAGGAGTGGACACTTGGACTAAGAAGAAAAATGGTTTGGGAAATGTGAGTTTATGAGTGTTTTCAATGGGATGTAAAATGACTACCTGTCCAGCCTCAGGGACTCCTGCTCCTATTCTGAGTCCCCTCCCCAGCTCAACCCAGAACTTCAGGAAGCGAACTCCAGCCCCAGCTGAAGAAGAGACTCCAGGACTTAGAAAAGCCAGGATGCCCCCAACATCCATGTACATGACCCTGACTACAGCCTCCCCTTCCCAACTCTTTCCCCACCCTTCCTACCACCCTCAAATACCCCTTTTTATTCTGAGCTACAGAAGTTAGAAGTCTCCTAACCTAGGAAGTTTGTTTCCTTACAGCCAACTTTCACTAAACTGGGTCATAAAGTAAGAGAGTGAGAGAAGAAGAAAGAGAAGACACAGGTAGGCATAGTGCTAAATACAGAGAGAAGGGCAGACAAAGAGACTAGAAAAGAGAGAGAAAGGGGGAGTGAGTGAAGGAGGAAGAGGAAAAAAATCTCAACAGATCAAATGACCACAGATCAATCAACAGAACACTTGTTACCTACTCTTCATGTTTTCATATAGAAATTTCCCCACCAGAACACTCCTGGCCCTCTCTCCACATCCTCATTCCTGCTTCTGTCGTGAGACAAGGAACTGTGTATGGCAGGCACAATTCACAGTCCTTCTGGGTTCTCCCTTGTGGTGGGCCTGCCCACAGAGAAGCTGCACTCCTGTGTTTGCTTGGCCATGCCACAAGCTTACCAGGACTAACTCTGCAGTTCCCTGGTGAGGAAGTTCAGTCTAGGGTTCAGCATTTATAGGGTCATTATTACTACACATTGTTTCCAAGCACCTAAGTCATATCTTCCAAGTAGCTTTTCAGAGCTACCATTTTCATCTCTATCCACCTGACTTGCATCTCTCAGTAGGTCCCAAACTGACAGCAAAGAGAGTTACTTTTACCGAGACCACAAAAGTCCCAACAAGACAAACATACCAACCAATAGAGCATACTGGACAGAGAGATCAAGAAAGAGCAAAAATAAAAACCCATTTACTCATTTTCTGTATGCATGTGCCTCTCCTTTCTCACAAAGAATAAATACAAAACTAAGAAATAATGGACTCACCTGTCACTCTGCTTGGTTCCTTTGCTGTCAAAAATAATGGGAGAGTCTGCCCGGGACATAACCGTCGTCCAGATGATGCCAAACCAGTCCCCCACTGGAACACAATGCCACTCACTTCCCAGTGAAGCAGAAGAAAAAACAGAGAAAATGCACATCAGAATAAGACCAGATTGTTATGCCAAACATGGTGGTGCATGCCTGTAATCCTAGCACTCAGAAAGCTGAGGCAAGAAGATCACCATGAATTAGAGGCCAGCCTGGGCCACACAGCAAGACCCTGTCTCAAAAAGAAAAGAAAAGAAAAAGACCAGATTGCTCTTTGAACAGAAAACACCAAGCACTGGTGAGCTACAGGAAATTCTCTATTCATTCTCAGTTAATAAAATTCAGTTAATATGAATAATATGGAGAAGTTTGATTGCTTCAAGGAGTCCCATGACTAGCTGCAGGGATTACCTCAAAGCCAATCACAAATCCAGTCATCAGGACAATCTAAGACCATCAAAGATAATTCCAATATAGTAAAACTTCCTTCAAAAACTTGTAGGATAAAAAAAAAAAAAAAACTTCTAGGATACTCCTCCAGAGTCATATCACTGCAATGTTCATCATTAGCCTGAAAGGACAACTCAGACTCCAAACCAAATACAAAAGAATCATGAAGACCAGTTCATTCTTCTCATTTACTAGGTGAGAAAACTGAGGCCCTGAAGAGCGGATGTGATTTGTCCATGGTCACACAGGGAAGTAATAACAAAGAAAATGTTAGGACCCGGTGTTTCTAACATCTAAGTAATGTCCTTCTCACTACACCAGGATAAATTCAAAGATTCTCAATTGCCAAATAAATATGTACTTATGATTACAAGACAGCTTAACAGTCACAATTTCAGTGAGATAATCTTTTATTTCCATTGTCACTGAACCTCATACAAATGCAAAGATAAAATTCTATGTATTTGGTCTACCACCAAATATATGCAACTTGCATCACCAATACAACGTCCACGTCTGTTCCTCCGGAAACGTTCTATAACCAGATAAGCCTGTTTTATGAAAATGAAGCTATGAACACTGAGCACAATATGAGCAAACATAGGATTGTCATAAAACAAAACTTACAATTGCCTCAACAAATAAACTGCAAAGACAAAATCTATAGATTAAAAGAAACTTCAGATATCTGATAAAAGATTATTATCCAGAATACATAAAGAACTCATAAATTTTTTTTTTAATTAAAAATGGACAAAGAGGGGCCAGGGATTTAGCTCAGTGGTGCTGCCACCTGCCTCACAAGTGCAAGGTCCCAAGTTCTATCCCCAGTACCAAAAACAAAAAAAATGGACAAAGCACTTGAATACACATTTCTCTAAGAAGTTACATGAATTAGCCGGGCGTGGTGACACATGCCTGTAATCCCAGCACTGGGGAGGCTGAGGCAGGAAGATCACTATGAGTTTGAGGCCAGCCAGGGCTACATAGTGAGTTCAGGACCAGCCTGAACTACAAAGGGAAACACTGGCTCAAAAAAAAAAAGAAAAAAAGAAAAAAGAAAAAGAAGATACATGAATGACCAATAAACACATGAAAAGATGCTCAACATCACCAATCATTAAGGAAATGCAAGTTAAAATTACAATGAGATACCAACTTACACTCACTTGTATGCTATAGCAAACAAACAAGACAAAAAACCCAGAAAATACCAATCACTGGTGAGCTTGTGAAGGAATTAAAACTCATATGCACTGTTGGCAAGAATGTAAAATGGTACAACTGCTATGGAAAACAGTATGGCAGTTCCTCAAAAAGTTAAAAATAGCATTACCATATGATCCAGGAATTGTGCTCCTGGGTATATATCTCAAAGAAGTAAAAATAGGATCTAGAAGAGTCATTTGTTCATGCTAGCATTATTCACTATAGCTAAAACAAGGACATAACTCAAGCGTTTAATGACAGATGAATGGGTAAGCAAAATGTGGTACAAGTATACACACAGCACGCACACACACACTCACACACACATACACACAGAGGAATATTTTCAGCCTGAAAAAGTACAGAAATGCTGACATTATACTCCATGGATGAACCATGAGGACAGTTTAAGTGAAATAAGCCAATCAGAATAAAAGACCAATATTTTATGAGTCCATTTGGATGAGGTTCTTAGAGTAGTCAACACTATAGAGACATAAAGTAGAATGGTGAGGGCAGGGAGATTGGAGAGTTATTGGGTATAGAATTTTAATTTTTCAAGATGAAAAAAGTTCAGGAGATGGATAGTGATAATGATTTTGCAACAATATGAATGTACTTAATACTATTGAACTACACACTTAATTAAGATGGAAAATGTTACGTTATATTTTACTGCAATAAAAACTCAAAAAAACAAATTTATGAGAGAGACTCAAGATACCTATCAACCAACTGTAATATGCAGAACTAATTCAGACCCTGATTCAAAAGACACTGGATATTTAATGATATTATAGAATTGTTAATTTTTTAGGTCTGATGATGGTATTACAGCAACATTTTCAAAAAGAATATTTATCTTTTGGGGTTACATATAGAAATATTTACAGATCAAATGAGGGAGAGAAGGACTTATAATTAAGTTAGTCAAACACATAATGCAAACTGTACTACTGGATAATGAATACTTAAGACTAACAATTATATTCAATATTTTCCAAGTCATATATCTGATAAGAGGCTAACTTTTTCTGTGCTGGGGATCAAACCCAGGGCCCCCTACCACTGAACCACATCCTCAGCCATCCGTTCGTTCATTCATTCATTCATTCATTCACTGTTTTTTCTTTTTCTTTTTCTTTGAGGCATGGTCTTGCTAAGTTGTCCAAGTGAGAATTACATTTGTAAATCTCCTGCCTCAGGCTTCCTCAGTGCTGGAAATACAGGCATGAGCCATCACACCCAGCTTTAAGGGCTTAATTTCTAAAACATATCAGGAACTCCTACAACTCAATAACAAAAATTTTAGAATGCACAAAGACTTGAATAGACATATCCCCCAAAGAAGACATACAAATGGCCAACAGGTATATGAAAAGATGATCATTATCAGGAAAATACAAATCAAAACTACACTGAGAAGTCACTTCACACCTGTTAGGGTGGCTATTATTTTTTTAATGTGTTAGTGGGGATATGAAGAAATTGGAACTCTAGTACACTGTTCCCAAGAATGCAAAATGGGGCTGCAACTGTAGAAAGCAGTATGGAGGTTCCTCAAAAAATTAAAAATAGAATTACCATATGATCCAGCAACCCCATTTCTATCTGTATATCCACAAGACCTAAAACCCGTATCTTGCGGAGATATCTGCACTCCACCCCCAGGTTGACCGCAGCACTACTTACAAAAGCCAAAACATAGAAATAACCCATGTCTCTCCAAAGATGAGTAACAAAATGTAGCACATGCATTTGACAGAATATCATTCAGCCTTTAAAAAGAAGAAAATCCTGTCATTTGTGACAATATGAATCTGGATGACATTATTCTTGGCAAAATAAACCAGACGCAGAACAAATACTGCATGATACCACTTATACTGGGCACCTGTGATAGTTAAATTCACAGAAGGAGAGAATACAATGGTGACTGTCAGGGTACAGGGGCAGGAGAAATGGAGAGTTATTCAATTGGTGTAAGGCTTCAGTTAGGCTAGATGAGTAAATTCTTGAGGTCTGCTCTACAACGGTGCCTACAGTTAACACACAAGTGCAGCATGGCACATCTCAACATCTAAGAATGTAGATTTCATGTTACATGTTCTTGACACAAAACACACACACACGTGCACACACACACACAGCTCAAAGGGACTTAAAGAAGCTTTGGGAATTTTGGATATGTACCATGATAGTGGTGATGATGACATCACAGATATTTGCAAACCTCCAAATCCATCAAATTATAAAATTCAATATGTGCAGTTATGTCAACTTTACTGGAATAAACTTGTTTTTTAAAAAAGACTAGCAAGGGGCCAGGGATTTAGCTCAGTGGCACAGCACCTGCCTTGTAAGTACAAGGTCCTGAGTTTGATCCTCAGTACCACAAAAAATAAAAACAAAAAAATTTAAAAAGACTAGCAAGCACAGAGAGTTGGTAGACAAGGGGGGAGAAGAATTTTTTAGGCAATTTTTCTTAACTTACTAATTTCTAAGAGGGGAACTTGCTTATATAAAAAAATATAGTCACAACCCTACAACTAAACAATCATACTAGTGGGCATCTATCTCAGAGAAATGAAAACTGATGTTCATATAAAAACCTGTCCACAAATCTTTATAGCAGCCTTTTGTGTGTGTGTCGTAGTGAGGACTGAATCCAGGGAGTGCTGTTACATCCCCAGCCTTTTTTTTTTTTGAGACATGGTCCCAGTAGTTGCCCAGGCTGGCCTCAAAATTCAGATCCTCTTGCCTCAGCTTCTCAACTAGCTGGAATTACAGGTGTGCCCCACACCCCACAGCTTTCCTCTTGAGAGCCCCAAACTGGAAACAAACCAAAGGTTCTTCTGTGGGTGGCTAGTTAAACTGTGGCTATAATGGACTCAACTGTGTCCCTCCAAAATTCAAATGTTGAAGCCCTAATCCCCAAGGTGACTATATTTGGAAACAGGACCTATAAGGAGATAATAAAGGTTAAATGGTGTCTGTCATATGGTAGGGCCTTAATCCAAGAGGACTTGTGTCCTTATAAGAAGAGGAAGACATGAAAGACCTCTCTCACTCCACCAGTGTACAGATGAAAGGCTACAGAAGGGCAGAAGAAGCCAAGGAAAAGGTCTCACTGGAAACCAGTCCTGTTGGAATACTGATCTCGGGCTTTGAGCCTCAAGAACAATCAGTAAATTAATTTCTGTTGCTCTAGCCATCTAGTCTGTGGTATTTTGTTACAGCAGTCCCTCAGGACTTACACAATGATACAGCCATACCACGGAATACTACTCAGCAAAAACAGGAACGAATTATAGGTATGCCTGAGAAAAAGCCAACCCCAAAAGACTACACCTGGTACAGAAAGCAGGCTTACCTAAAGCTTTAAATTAAAATATTTACCAGAAGGCAGTGCAGTTCACTGCAAAGGATGTGGGCCTTGATATCCAGATTTCCCAGACTCTGATCCCACCTACCTTACCCCATGTGTAACATGCACAAGTGCTTTAACCTCTCTGGGCCTCAGTTTCTTCAAATATAATAACTTAACTCACATCACTCCCTGCTTGTGAGGATTAAATAAATCAAATCAAGACAATCTAGCACCATGCCCAGAACAAAAAGAGCTAGAAACTTTCATTTCCTCCCTCCCTTCTGCTACAGGCTTTCCCACGTGACATCTGCCTTATGTTCCCTCCTTTTAATCAGAACTGTAACACAGCAAGGACCCTTTTAAATACTCCTTGAAAGATCCTTCTCCTAAAGCTCAGCTGTTCCTTCTTATATGCCCATTTAGGAAATAAAGGCAAAATGATCACCTGTAGCAGCTAATGCATGCCTCAGTCCAGCAGCAACACAAATAACCTTCTCTGTCAGAAGCTGTCAAAAAAAAAAATTTTGATCTCAGTATCATCCATCTAGAAAATTTCATGTACTTTATGCCCAGTATGATGCAGCATGGTCCTCACAATGTGTCTCTTTAAAAGTCCCCTGCCACAGAGCGTGGTTGTACACATCTATAATCCTAGGTACTTAGGAGACTGAGGCAGGAGGATCCTAAATTCAAGGCCAGCCTGGGCAACTTAGTGAGACCATTTTCAAAATTAAAAAAATAGAAAGAGATGGGGATGTAGCTCAGTCACTGACAAAAATAAGTAATTATAAATATGTAAAGCCCTGCCCCGAACATTTCTACACATAAATACATCCTAGAAGTAAAAAATTTCTAAAAGGAAAAACAAAATTTTTTTAAATACCATCTCACAATGCCCCTCATAGCTGGGAGGGATCTTCAAGATCATCCAGTCCAGGGTTACTAAATGTTTTTTAAAAAGGCCAGATAGGGGCCTGGGATTTAGCTCAGTGGTTCCACCACCTGCCTTGTAAGCGCAAGGACCTGAGTTCGATCCTCAGTACCAAAACAAACAAACAACAACTCCCCCCCCCCAAAAAAAGGGCCAAATAGTAAATATTTCAGAGTTTACAGGCTGCACAGCTTCTGTTACACAACTTGGCTCTGACACCATAGTACAGAAACAGCTATAGAATGTACAAAAATGAATAAGCATGGCTGTGTTCCAATAAAACTTTACTTACTGGCAGCTCTGGATTTCCCAATCCTGATCTAGTCCAGTCCCTATCCAATGCTAGACCCTCCTCAGCAACACCAGCCCTGCTACACCGCCCTCCGGGGACACAGGCTCGACACCTCCCCAGGTGACTGTTCCATCTCTGAACAATTCCATTTATCCCTTTAGGTGGAGCCAAACCCATCTGCCTGCAGCTTCTGACAACACTTTCCAAATATTTGAAGACAGTTGTCATGTCCTCTCTAAGACATCTTGTGGTGGTTTTAAAAATAGGTCCTTGAATTCTTTGATACTACTCCCTTCGAGATGTGCAGCTCAGCTCCCCTCCTCTGTGTGGGCTGGACTTAGTGACATACTTTTAATGAAAAGAACAAGGACACAATGAGTGACTCAGAGACGAGGCGATACAATGCACTGAGCTCCCTGCCTTAAATCACTCCTGGGGAACCAGAGCCACATGTGAACAGGCCCACAGAGAACTCCACATGGCAAGATATGGAGGCCTCTTGCCAAGAGCCACAAGAGAGAACCTGGAAATGGGTCCGCAGCCCAGCCGAGTCCACGAGCTCACACACAGACCCAGCTGCGACCTCATGAAAAACCAGCTCAGCTATTTTTTTGATTTCTGCCCCACAGAAACAATGAGATGTTTCTTGTTTAAAGCTGCTATATTTGGGGGCAATAGATAACTAATGCAGATCCTTTCTTTAGGTCAAATAGTCCCAGTTCAATCACCCATTACTAGGTTTCAAATTCTCCCTCCCTCCTGGTTTCTCTCCTCTAAAGATGCTCTGTTTGCTTGATCTCTCTCCTTTAAAGGAACTATTATGCATCAGTCACTGTCCTCATGGGGCTTTGTCACATTTGCTTTGTCACAGGACCACAGTGTCTTTCTAAACTTTAAGACCCTCAAGAGAAAGACCCGAGTCTTACTTTTATGCCCAGGACCTAAGCACCAGGCCTACAACAGAACATAACCCCCAAATGCAGTCTGATCAGCACAAAGAAAAGAGCTCCAGCCTTTTTTCTTCTGATGCTGTACCTCTACCAGTGGAGTCCCAAGTCACTTTAGGTTTTGACAAGATCTTCTTATTTGACCTTGCTCATATTGTCTTTTAAATATACTTTCTTTCCTTCCTTTCTTTCATCCTTCTTTTCTTTTTTCTAAAATTAACTGAAGGTCTTGACATGTGGTCTCAGTCTCTTTGAATATCACTCAGATAGAGATCTCCCTCTCCTGATCCACTGTCATTGCTTTAGTTTGGCCCAGAATCCTTTCCTGTCCGGATTGTTAGCAAGCTTCCTAAGTAGTATTTCTTCAATCCGTCCTCCACACTATCCTATCGGGCCCCTCCCTAACATGCTGCTCTTCACATGTGTCGCATATGACAACCCTGAGTGCCCGCCTCCCCACCAGCCCCTCACTGGCACTTCCACCTGTTCCTTATATTTCAACCATACTAAACTGCTTATAGTATCCCGAACTTGTTTTATGCTTCTATACCTTTGTAAGCAAAGCTTTCTTTGAGAGCAACGTTCTAGGCACTGTTTCTTCTGCCTTCTCTCTTCTTACAACTACTTTGCACTTCCTCTCTTCCCAAGCCAGGTAAAGTTTTACTCAACTTTTAAGACTTGGCTTAGAGTCTCACCCAACCTTCTCCTGGATAAGAGTTCATTCCTCCCTCCTTTGGGCTACACATGCATCTATCATAGTTCCAACATGGCATTGCATTCAAACATTTATTTATCAATCATGTACTACTAAACTAAAAGATTCTCAAATGGAAGACAGGTTTTCTTCACCTGTGTCCCCACTGCCTACACACAACAGCTGCCATTAACTAAATGAGTTTCTATTCTGTTTCACTTTGGCACATTCCTCCCATTGTTACATAGGCTGCATTACAGCCTGTCAAAATGTTTTTATTTACTGAGTCTATCATCCAACATATTTCAACCACTGTTCCATTCTGTCTTCTTTAATGATATGAATTATAATTATGCTAACTTAATTATAACATATGCAGGTTCTTACAAGGCCATCTATTTGCAATTATTATTACTGTGATCACTTACAAACATGTTTCCCATTATTACTAATTTTAGAATTGTAACATGTCACTAATGCCCTTATGAGATGTATTACCTTTATTGTTTTAGTTCACAAAGCCTTACCATGTGTATGAGGACTAACAGAGGTTTTTCCACTCATAACATCAATCCCCCCTAAACTAACTTTTCCCAACCAAATTCACTACCCCATGGGTTTTCAGGGACCTAGCCACCTGTTATTATGGGTGAGGGTAACTATGACAGCATGGAAACACTTTAACGGGACATAGGCAAGTCAAACATTACATGTCCTCACCTCAATGGCCTGGGGAACCACACATCTTCGAGGTCCATGAAGAACACCTAACTGGCCGAAGGAGTTTGATCCACATGATAGAACTTGACCATTTTCTGCAAAATATAAGTAAATTACAAATCTAAGAAATAAGACATCTGTGCCCAAAGGATAAGAGGCACAAAGGGGATGAGAGGAAGTAGTAGAGATCCTGTGCACTTAGCCCATATTCCCTGCTTTATTTCTCTAGGAATGAAAGCAGTGGGCACTAGGCTTTAATATAAATTAGTATATAAATTATTATACTACATCATTAATGGCAGATTATCTGTGCAGAACACTTAGCTCAGTGCTGAGTATTGGGATGGAAAGACACTTTTTCCCCACTGTTCATGTTTCCATGCGACAAAATTTCCATTCTTGTAACACTCCAGGCCTTTCTCCTTGCCTTTCCCCATACTCACAGCTCTCTAGGGAACAAGGGGTCATGTAACCAAAGGGTAAGTTTGGGAGAAGGAACAGGACACCTTCCTCTCAGGTATTCTGGGCTGATACATAGTAAGGGTTTTCTCTATGGAGAAGTTCTCTAGAGTTTGGAGGGAAATTCTAGACCAGAGAAGTTTTAGAACCACTTGGCCTCATAATTAACCCTGTCCTCCAACTCAGCTTTATCAGTAAAAGCCTACAGTCTGGCCCCCCAGCTCTGAGGCTCTGTATCTTTCTCACAATCAGTTCCAAATGTAGACAGGAAACAGAGTGTCATCTAGTGAGTCCCTACAATCCCAACACAGGCAAAGTACAGGGAGTGTGGAGAATAAGAGACAGGCAACAGAGAGAGGTGAACAGCTCTGGAAAGTCACAGGCTAAAAAGCTTGGAATTTAAGCTGTGCATGTGAGACTCCACAAGAGCTTGGGGCAGGAGGGGGACATGATCAGAAAATGCCTGTGCCAGAGGACTGTGACAAAGAAGCCAAGTTAGAAACCATGGACGATTCTTTAAATCCAAAATGGACAGCTGCAGAGGGCAAAGCCAAATAGGTCAAAACTGATTCAAAGGAAAAGTTAGCTGACAAAAGTTAACGACTGCCAGCTGCTCACAAGAGCATTATTCTATTAACCCTTTGATCATATCCCTTTACATCCTACTCTGTTACCTGGCTTCACAGAGATTAAAAAGTTCTGTCCAGCTAAAAGATAATTAGTTCTGTCCAACTAAAGCTTCCTGCTCCTGATACATGGGGCTGGGGGTGTTGCTCAGTGGTAGAACACTTGCCTAGCACGTTCTTGATCCTCAGTACTAAAGAAGAAAAAGAAAACAAACCCATCGTTCAGTGGGGAAAATCCCTTCTTGCCGTAGAAGCCCCTACTTCTCATACTTCCCCATCACATTCCCCCTTGATGGCCCAAACTGGTACTCCTGGACAGCTAGCCCAGCACACACCTACCATGAACTTTAGGGATGGGAAGCAGCCCCAAAGATGATCTAGTCCTTTCCCTAGTCTCTAGCAAAAGTTTTTCAGTCTGATCCTGATCTCCTTTGCTACTGACACTGTCTCTGTAAAAGGTGTCCTGCAACTTTCCTAGACCAGCGAGAATATTGTATGTGTGCTTTAAACACAAAGAGGCTTTACTTTAATTAGGAGTCACCACCATTGTGTCGCTCTTACCCAGAGCCTTTGTAATGACAAAGATTTACCTAGGAGTGAACTTGCCTGTGAGCATAATGGTAAAATCCCAGCCACAGGCTACCTGTTGGATGCGACAGCCACCAAGAGATTTGCAGATGGTAAAACACAGAACATCCTCTGTGTGACCAAGCCCCAACTGCCCATCTTTGTTCAAGCCACAAACAAAAAGGCTTCCTCCATCTGCAAAATACAAAGGTTCTGGTGATAGTGCACACAGGGGAAATCACAACTGCCAAAGTGAATGAAGAGTCTTCATTAATTATTTGAAGTCAGAGATAATAACTTTTTATCACCCAAGCTAATGTCAATAATCTATGTATATTAATGTGCTCTGGAGCCAAATGACACACGTCACAGGCCTAGAATCTAATATCTAAATAGAAACTCTAAGCTTTGGAACAGGCTGGGGGCGGGAGGCACTAATCGATTACCAAATGGCACAGTATTTCTTCAACACTGAAATGTGCCAGGTAGTAAGAGCTTTATGTGCAAGGCCAAATACTTATCCTTTAGGTACAGTGTCTATGGCCAACAAGACTTCTAGAGGCCCGTGAAAATGACTTCATTTAAAAATCTTTTTAAATGAGAAAAAAATAAAGCAGTTAGAATGTATATATAGCACTAAATCCAGCCTGGGATATATTCATCTTTATAGCGCCACAGTTGTAAATTAATTGTTAATATTTCCTTACAGAGGAAGGTGTCCATGAAAAGTGCCAAGGACTCACGGAAGTCATAATGCAGCCCTATGAACCCACTGGTTCTCCTCATCAACCATTATTATCCCCACATAGAGTGGACCCCCGAGTTATGACCAGCCTGACATATAAACAACTTGGCTTACAACTGCAATTTTAGTTTTAACTTATGACCAAATCTTGAATTATGACCCAAATGCCAGCTACCTGTGCTTCCAGATGGTCTCAGATACAGATTTATCTCTTAAAGAGTTCTGGAAGGAACATGACAACATCTTTCCAGTGTGGGGTTAACTGAGAAATCCCGGGCCAGTGTCTCTCTAAGGACACTGAGATCTGCCTGGATACAGGAGAGAGACTGAAGGCTGTGTAAGGAGCCTGAGCCTTCACTGACCAACGTGAGTTACAAGCAGCCCGCCTGAACAAACTGAGTTTGTAAATCAAGGGTCCACTGTAACAGATGAGGAACTGACTGGCACAGAAAGATTATCTGCCCAAGGCCACACAGCTAACAAATTACTGAACCAGGATTTGAACTCAAGCAGTTTGATTCTAGAACTTGTGTTTTTAACCAGATGCAGTATGCCCTCCTTTGCAACACCATGACACTCATAGTACATGTGTACTATCGTAGGTACCATGAGGGAAAAATAAAGACACTACAGTGTTCTTGCTCCCAATGAGTGTTCAATCTAATAGCAAAGACTTCTAACTCAGATGTGAAAGTTAAATGACAATATATAGTATCAATATGATACATGTTCTAACTCTGTCACTAATCTGCCTTGTGACCTTAAGCAATCAATGTTCCTCTCTAAGACTCATTTGACTAATGTGGGGATTGTAGGTTGGCTTAGATCTCGTGAAGTCCTCCTAATTCTTAAAATCTAAATTTCTCTAATGGTAACTTGGCTCTTTCCAAAAGGGTTCTCCTCTGCAAAATACGAAAGGCCGAAATATGGTAATATAACATCCTAGAGGAAAATGTCTAAATAAGAAAGTAAGTGGCTACATAGGAAATTACCTGTGACAACTGTAGAATGTCCCCCTCCTCCTGTGATCTTCCTGACACACTCAGGTTTACAGAAGTCAGTCAGTTGCTGGGGCAAAAGCACATCTTCCTTATGGCCAAGGCCAAGTTGCCCATAGCTATTTGCACCCTAGGGATAAAATAAGGTAAAAATGAAAAGAAACGGGAGAGCCAAAACTGCCAGTGTCTACTTACTTGTCCCATTTTCCCTCACCCTGACATACCTCTCTGAGTCTACAACAGATGCGATTCTATACTTATTCTTAAGAGGTTGTTACATGCAACCTACATTTAGATATCAGACCCATACTCAGAATACCATAATTTCCATTTAAGAGGAATCCTTTGGATCTAGAATGTATCCAGTGATATTTGATATTTCTCACACCTCTCCTTTCCAATGCTCCCACCCCCACATACTGCCTTTGGGAGCTAGCACAGGGATTCCTTCTGATAAAAGCCAGTTACCCAGGCTGGGGATATAGCTCAATGGTAAAGCACTTGCCTAGCATGCACACAAGGCCCTGAGTTCAATCCCCAGCACCACTATAAAGTGCTAGTAAGTAAAGTAGTTTGATACTGTCACAAATATTTTTAAAAGCCCAACTACCTAAAGAGGTTAAGGAAAGAAAAATGAAGGGAGAATAGAAACAAAGTGGGCAGGCATCACTTTGGTACTAGTTCTTACACCTTCTTCCCACACCCTCACTGAAAAAATTGGCAATGACTTTCTGTAATCAAATTTAGCTAAGGATTTTGTGCCCTCAGGCAAAGTGCACCATTATTTCATTTGTACATTGAAAGAGGTTGGCAGTGATCTCCAAGGGCCTTTCCAAGTACAATGTTTGATGAATCCAAGATTCCACATGGTGAGATTCCTGTAAGAGAACACATCTCCCCTTGGCAGGCAATATCTCTACTGTTATTATGCAATAAAAGTCCATAATACCCGATCTGAAACCACTGCAGCTAGATATATTCAAGACTCAGAATTTTACAGATTTTAGAAAAGTAGTATTTTTCATATATAATATATATTGCTGCAGCAAGTCCTGAGGGCACCATCCTATAAGCAAATCAGTAATATTTCTGCAGTAAAAGATATAAATATAATAGTGAACTGAGACTATAAATAGCCTTACATCCAGTAAGTTTCGGGTGTTCAGAGCTTTTTGCATTCACAGATAAAAATAAGAGATTGTGGCCATGCAAGGAGAATCTTATGAAGAATTCAGAAATTCTCATGATTTTTTCAAGTGTCTGCTCCCAGCTGGTTTTTCCTGGAGATAAGTGCTAAAACCTTTGAAGTACATTTGCTTTTGAAGACACCTAAATGAGGAAAAGTGGTTTAAAATAACTCCCAACAATGCATGCAAAACATACACGCTTAATAAACAAAATCCTCCTCCCTCCTCTTGTCTTGTTTCACAGTCATCCCGGATGGAGAGGACAATAAATGGGAGAATAAGCCACAGCAGAGGACAGATCCCAGAGACCCCAATTACCAAGCTGCATGCCGGACATTCACCTTTAATCCTCACAACACTAAAGAGAAGGGTAATATGGCTCTCATTTTACAGATGAAGAAACTAAGGCTCACAAAGGGTAAGTAACTTCCCATAGTTACACAGCTGGATAAGCAGCGAGTCAGATGTCTTGCTCCTTTCACTAGACCTTATGGTATCTATAAGGAAAAAAGAATTATGTGGTGACCCAGCACTGAGCTCACCTGGCAGGCCACTGGCATGACCCTACCTAAAACATCACCCATCCCCCTTTTCTGCTTTATTGTTCTTCATATCACTCTTTGACCTTACAGTATAGCTTTGTTACCTGTTTACTGTCTACCTGCCCAACTAGAACATCAACTCCATGAGGGCAGCAACTTTGTTTTACTATTTCTCCTGCATGTGACCCTGTGCTGGCCCAGAAAAGATGTGCATGTTATCTCTACAGTAAGTGAATATAAGACCCTGTGAGTCCCCACCAGGAAAGGGCAAGTGCACAGGATTTCTCTGTCAGCTCGGAGATCTCTGTGGCTGCCCCATTACCAGGCTTGCAGGCTGCTGAACATCTGAGGGGAAAGTGAGGCACGACCACTCTGGGGTTCAAATTGTGGTGCCAATTTATGTAACAAAGCAAGAGGCCCTAAATCCAGGATATAGCAAGACAAAAATTTAATATAACCTATTACAACTGTATTCGTTTCCCTTCCTTCTAAACATTCCAGACACACACACACACACACACACACACACACACACATCCCTAACAAAGTAAATCCCCTTATTATAGCCTAAATTGTGTCCCCTCAAAATTTTTATAGTGGACCCCTAACCTCCAATACCTCAGAATATGACTGTATTTGGAGGCAGGGCCTTTAAGGAGATCTAAGGTTAAACGATGAAGTCAAAGGAGTGGGGCCCTCAACCAATATGCCTAGTCTCATTATAACCAAAGACACTGGGGATGTTCACCCACAAAGAAAAAGCTGCATAAGGCCACAGAGGAAACCAAGACTGCTGACACCATGCTCTTGGACTTCTGGCCTACAGAACTATGAGAAAAGAAATTTCGGTTGTCTAACCCTCACAGTCTGTAGTATTGTTATGGCTGCACAAGCAGACTAATACACGCAGAGTACACAGCAGGAAGAACATGCCATTGAGCCTCCCAACACAGCAGCAGGGTGAGGTTCAACAATATTTTTGTTTCAGTACCTTCAAGGCAACATCTGAAACGCCTTTTCTGTCGGGTGTTACTTCTGTCTGCACAGATACCAGTCTCCTGGCTGGAAAAAGCCAGAGACACCACACTTTCCATCCCCAACTCCGTCCCTAGCTCAAGTGGCACCTCAAAGAGCTCAGCCAGCCAGGCCACCCCTCTCTGCCAACCTGCAGCCTTACATTCAACAAGTACTGTACAAGGTGTGTACTGATAATTCATTTTTCAAAAAATAGACAATAAATGCTGATTGTAATGGCATTACAGGTATTATATCCTCCCTGAACACAAGGGTTTTCACTCCTGTGTCTTTCCCAAACACCTAACACAACTGGGCACACAGGTATCCATTCATTCATTCTTCAGGCAAGAAATATTTGCTAGGGACCTGCAGGGCCAGGGATTTAGCTCAGTGGTTCCACCTCCTGCCTTGCAAGTGCAAGGACCCGAGTTCGATCTCCGGTACTAAAAAAACAAAAAACAAAAACAAAACGGCACATTAGGGACCTGCATTAAGCCAGGTGCTGTGAACAAGACCTGCTCAGCACCTACCCTTACGACGCTTACGCTGTAGCCAGAGATGACATTAGGAAATTACACACGTCATCACAATGGTGATACCTACGTAGAAAAACCACAAGACCCAACATCTGCGTGCTCCAGTGCACGCCTGTCACACACTCCTGTGAACAAAGCCTCCTCTCTCCCAGACACACGTAAAGACAGCCCTGTCTCTCTCCAAGCTCGCGTCAGACCCTCATCAAGATCCCGCTGCAGCAGTGGCATCAAATATGCAGGGTCTGCGCCCCGCGCGCGACCACAAGCCGTAGGCCTCAACCCGAAGGACGCTCCTGCCAGCCGGGTGGAGCTGGGAAAGGGCCTCCATCCTCCAGGCCTCGGGAGGCGGGGGACACAGGTGGCCCCACGAGTTCTGGGAGCGGAGCCAGCGAGCCTCTCTCACTGAGCCCTCTGGGCTGTCTTCCCCGCGCTCTCAGACGAGAGCTCCCGCTGAACAGACGCTCTGCCTGGGTGGCAGGTTCCTCCCGAGAGCCGCAGCCCCTCCGGTGCGGACTCCACAGCCAGCAGATGCCTCAGTCACGCCTCGAGGGCCCTTCCGTCCCGGGGGTCCGCTCCTCCCAGCCCCAGCCCCAGCCCGGCAGCCTCCAACCCAGAACCCGGTTCGACCCTCCGACGCCTAGCCCCGAGCCGCCCGCACCGAGGCCTGGAGCTCCCGGGTCCCCGCGCCCCAGGCTCTGCGCAAACCCGGGGGCGGAGTCACGTACCCAGGCGAAGAGCGCGGCACCCGCAGGGGTGGCCTCGGAGGCGCTAGGCTCGGGCTCCATGCCGGCGAGCTCGCCGGTGCTTCCGGGAGGGGCGGGCACTGGGCGGGGCCGGCAGGGGGCGGGGGCGGGGAGAGGAAGGACGGGGCGGGGCAGGACTCGCCCAGGAGAGCTCGGGGCGGGGCCAGAACCGGGGTGGGTCAGACCGGGCAGGCCCGGGCAGGATGGGGCGTGGGGGGACAGGGCCAGCGCCTCCGAGACCCGGGTACCTGGGTGGCCTGCGGCCAGGAAGAGGCGGGGCCTGTGGTTGGGAGGGGATCACGGAGAGAGCTGCAGGTCGCCATGTCTTACGCCCCCTGGATCCTGTCGCAGCCCTACAGATCCCCACCGCGAAGCAGCCTTGCAGCAGGCGCGCTGGTAGCCGCCCGGCTACTCCACCTCCCCCCTCGCGCCCTTTAGTTCAGTGATAAATCCATACAGATGCACTACGCTCAGTGATGGACAGAGCTCCTCCACGTGATCCCCTCGGAGTGCGACCACATCACGAAGGGACTGACAGGGCAGAAATGGTGTCACCGCTTGGTGACGTTAGGAACTGACCCTGAGGAGTAGGAAAGGTCCTGCCCAAGGTCTTAAGCGGATCTGTGGCAGCCTGCTTCGGTGTGCATTTGGTAGACGAAAGCAGGGCTGGCATCGCTGTTGTCGCCCTTGGTTCCTGTCAGGCAGCGGGAGCGGGCGCCTGGAGACGTGAACTGCGGGGGCGGGTTAGCGTCCAAACCAGCGGAGCGGCGTACTAGCTTTCCGCGCTTGGGCATGGCCTGCCCCAATTTTGATCGTTAATACTTTATGAGTTTTCACCCCACAAAGATTTTCATAGAAAATGGCTTTTATCAGACACCGTTAAGCAGAATCCCGGAGACGCTGGAAAGAAAATTAAATAACTACCAATTTTCTGAAGGAATATGTGGCAGGCAGTGCATACTGGGCATAGAATTAGGAATTGGGAACAAATGGAGTCACATTAAAGGTAATGATAATGCACATTCAGTCGCTCCAGGACCCTCTGCTGCCACAGGCCTCTAGTCCTCCTTACCCTTTATGCCTGGAACCTCTGGGAAGTGTCTCAGGTGAGCTCCTGACCAGCCCTTCCCGTTCTCCTCGCACCTCACCACTTCTTGGTGCTTCTGCCTGTGAGACCACGTGGGGGCAGCCCCTACCCTTTACCTAGACAGCCTGCGGCTTCTTGAGAACATCATGATCATGCTAAGGAAAAGGCTAAGCAGCTTTCCTCCCTAGAGAACCTGATGTTTTATGGGTGGTCTAGTCTTGTTCTGATGATTCTTTTTGAGCACATGTAATGGGATATAAAAATGAGACCCTTCCCCTCTCAGTTTTGACTGAGTTACCAAAGCAATAAGGGCCAATGACTCGCTCAGTATGAAGAGGAGGGGAAACCGCCCAAGCACAACTTGCAAAGCAGGTGGCTGGAAATCAGTATGTGGCTTCCAATCAAAGAAAAAGGCTGGAACCGTGATAAAAACAGTACGGTACTGGCAAAGAAACAGACCGGAGGACCTGTGGAATAGACTAGAAGATGCAGAAACAACTCCAGACATACTCAGCCACCTCATCTTTGACAAAGGAGCCAACCACCCTCATTGAAAGAAAGATAGCCCCTTTAATAAATGGTGCTGGAAAAACTGGATTTCAACCTGCCAAAGATTAAAACTAGACCCATACCTATCACCATGCACTAAACTAAGATCGAAGTGGATTAAAGATCTAAATATTAAGACAGAAACACTAAACTTGCTGGAAGATAAGTTAGGTAGAACTCTTGAAGACACTGGCATAGGAAAAGACTTTATGAACAAATCCTCAGTAGCACGGGAACTAGCACAAAGAATCAACAACTGGGATCTCATCTTATTTAAAAGCTTCAGCACTGCAAAAGAAACCACCAACAGAGCTAAGAGACAACCTACAATGTGGGAAAAAAATTTTAGCAGCTCTTTCTCAGACAAAGGTCTACTATCTAGAATATATAAAGAACTGAAAAAAATCAGACCCCCCCCCAAATATAAAAACCCGATTCAAAAACAAGCTTCTGAAATGTACAGACATTTCTCAGGCAAAGAAGTAAAAGCAGCAAATAAATACATGAAAAAATGTTCAACGTCACTGGTCATTCAAGAGATGCAGATGAAAACAACACTGAGATTCCACTTCACCCCAGAAAGAATGGCCGCTATCAAGAAATCAACCAATAACAAATGTTGGCGGGGCTGTGAGAAGAAATGAACCCTTCTCCATTGCTGGTGTGAGTGCAGACTGGTGCAAGCACTGTGGAAATCAATATGGAGATACCTCAAGGAACTAGGATTAGGACCAGGGAGTTGGCTCACTGGTTCCGCCGCCTGCCTGGCAAGCACAAGGACCCAAGTTCGATATCTGGTACCAAAAAAAAAAAAAAAAACTAGGATAAGAGGTCCCATTTGACCCAGTTATCCCTCTGCTGGGTATCTTTCCAAAAGAATTAGGGGCCGGGGATTTAGCTCAGTGGTTTTGCTGCCTGCTGTGCAAGCGCAAGGACCCGAGTTCGATCCCTGGTACCTAAAAAGAAAAAGAATTAAAACAATCATACTACAGCCATATATGTGCACCCATGTTTATAGCGGCCATAAAAAATGAGAAACTAGCGACATTTATAGCTAAATGGATCCATATTGAGGCCACACTCTTAAGTGAAATAAATAGGACACACATGTGTAAGTACCAAGTAGTTTCTCGGGTGTGAAAAACTAAAAGTGTAAATAAGGTTCAAATGGTATAATTGATAATGTGAAACAGGAAGAAAAGGTCTAAAGGAGTAGGGGAAGTGGGAGGGGTAGGGGAAGGGAAAGAAGGGAAAAGAAAAAATATGAAAAAAGGAAAAAATGGGAACAAAGTCTTTGTAAATAGAGAAGGGTGGAGGGGGTGAAGGGAGGGGAGGAGAATGGGGAAAAAATAAGAACCAAGATGCATCATGTACGAGATCCCAACGATGAATGTAACTGTATTGTATACCTAAAATGTACCGATAAACTTAATGAAAGAAAAAGGCTGGAAAGGCCGAGAGAATCCTGATAGTATATTCTGATAGGATTTGCTGTCAGTATGATGTAAGCCCTGCCCATCTCATGTGCAAGGAAAGGTGTTTCAGCAGGGCCCCTGAGAAAGCTGGGTATATGTCCCTCATACCCCACCAGGCTGCTGTTCAGTTCATGATAGTTGTGCATAGAGAAATTGATGCTATGGGGAAGGTCTTAACAGCCAGGGGTTTTCGAGATAAAGAATGTCCATGTGAATGTTCCCAGAGCATAAATGAATCGGCTAGGAGATGGTCGTAGACCGTGCCCAAGGGAATTTCTAGAAAACTGAGAGGACACCTCAAGGCAGTTGACTGCTAGTTTCCTGGAGGCTGAGAAAGGTTATCCAACAACCCAAGCAGAGAGATCCATTTACCCACATCAAGAGGTCCCAAGAAATCATATGGGGTGGTCTTCCAAAACCCCCACAAAAGGTGAGTCAGCCTTAAAAACTTACTATGTACAGAAAGCTCAGATGCCAACTCACATAGTATCAAGCCAAAAAGAACTTTTCTACCCTTTACCTCTCCTGTGCTACCACTTCTCCTCCCAACCCTGAAGGAGTCAGAGGAGCAGGAAAACAAGAAGTTAATGAACGGCTTTCTCGATTCTAGAAGAGAAGAAAACCTTAACCTTAAAGTTTGATGCTTTAAATTTTTACACAGTACTGGACTTTTTAAATACTGAGTAAGAGAGGGGAGGGATATAAGTGAGAAAGAGAGTAGAAGAGGCTAGGGACTACTTATTATCTGTGAGTGAGCAACAAAGTCAAGGAAGTGTGAGCTGAGATCTCACCCAGAGGGGCAAAGAGGAACTACCTTCTGGCAGAATTAGCTTTAATCGTCTGTGAGGACGCAGTTTGCTAATTTCACTCCTTGAATGTGCATGGCATCAATATTTCAGCTAACCTACAGTTATACTATTATGTGATATCCCTTAATACAATTTCTTAGAAATGTTGAGATGTTGTCACTCTTCCAGCTCTGTCCATGCCACTGATTAGATCTTCCCATGAGCAGCCTGGTTGAGTTGCTGTTCTTGAATGGGACTAAATTTAAACTGTTTGACAGAAGCACTTGTAGATGCCACTTCCACCCACAAGAAAAAGTATAAAATACTTGGAGCCCACGCAGACTATCTTTCTGTGATGAAGAAATGTCTCCATTTGATTATCTTATTTGATCCTCCCAATAATAACTAGTGTACGTATTATTATAGTGTACGTTATTTTGTAGATGAAATAAAAACATCTCAATGAAATTAAATGATTTACTCCAAGGTCAGACTTTTAATACAGGAAGATTAGCTAGCTGCTGACCAGTTCTCTCATCAAACACGACTAGAAAAGCTGATGGGAAATTTTTTTTTTTCGTACCAGGGATCGAACTCTGGTCCTTGCACTTGCGAGGCAGGCGGTGGAAACACTGAGCTAAATCCCCAGCCCTAGTGGAAAATATTTTAAAATCTATTTTGAGTCATTGGAGAGCTATCAGGGCAGCAAGAACTCAAAGGACTACTGATCTGGGAGCTGGGAGATTATATTTGCCACTATTTTTCTCCCTGAAACACTTGCTAATTAGCAAGCAATGTCTTGGAGGCTGAAATCTGGGCTGAAAGCAGCAGACAGGAAACTGAGCACTAATTTTACAGGGCTGGGGGAGGAAGGTGCTAAGAGTGAAGGAGGGAACAAAACTAGGCATTCGGGGCCCCGAAGAAGCAACAGTCCTGGTAAACACACATAGATTTCAGTGGGGAACCCTAAAGTGCTTCACCCTGAGAACAGAGATGCTCTGGAAATAGACTATCCTCCCAGAGACTGAAGCTCAGCTTCACGTTGGCTCCATCCCTAACTGGACTAAGCTCTTCCTCTGCCAAGATACCTATACTGCCTGCTAGAAGCAAAAGTTAACCTCCTTGGGAGGAAAATAAACTCATCCAGAAGCTATGGGGGAAATCTCTGATTAGGAGAGGACTATACTAACAATTCTTTACATGTAGAAAATAAAGTTTGTTTTTACAAAGTCCTCTCACAATGTCATTTCTCCTGTAACCCAGTGCAGTCGACTTAGCTTATATTTCAGATAAGGAACAAGAGAGCGAGGCTTCACCAAGAACCCTGGGAAGTGGTCACAAGTTTCAGGCATATATCTCACAGCCATAAGGTTTTTAAGAAGTATAAAGATATGATGGAGTTTTTTAACTAATAGCTAATATAAATTTAAATATTTTCATGTGTATTTGACAAAAATAAATACTTGTTCAAAGCATGATTTTTGTTATTTATTATCCATTTGAATAACAAACAAAAATTATAAATGCACATTACATGGTAAGACAAAGACTGGACAGAAAGAGGTCACAGTATCTTTACCCACTTTCTATAAATTAAAATATGGACTGTATTAAATGTTCCTTTAGAGAATCCCAGGATTTTTTCTTTTCCAATTCAGAAGCCAACTTAAAAATTAACAAATTTGATCCCCGGTACCAAAAGAAAAATTAACAATAATTCTATTCATTTTGATGTGTCATTACTACTTTGTAACTCCAAATGACAAAATATGAGGATTAGGGAATGTAGGCATTCGAATGACTAACTTCTGAGCTTTCTTCAAAAATTAAGAGGATACTATAACCTTGAGTAATGACTCACTGGTAAAGAATTATGAACTAAGCTTTTGGTTCAATACTGTACAGTACTCATATTTGAGTAATTATAATATATTCCTTGGTGCTTTGAAGACATATATTTAAAGCCAAAGACATATGTAAAATTCCAAGACTCAGGACTCTTAACTTACCAAATATCACAAATCCATATTTAAGAAGAACTGAAAATCATTATTAAATATTTCCATTGTTCTGAAGTTGTGAATTACATATAGGGTTGAGTCTATAACATTTATTTTAATATTCTTTAGTCATAAAGTGATTTTTTTTTCTTTTTTTTTTTGGTCCCAGGGATTGAACTCAGGACCTTGCACTTGCGAGGCAGGCACAGCACCACTGAGCTAAATCCCCAGCCCATAAAAAGTGATTTTTAAATATCATTGTTTTAAAATTCAAACTGATTCTTCACCATGATCACATTTGTCTGAAAATAATAGATGCTGCATGCATAATTTGCTATTTACTATCTATTAGGGTTTCCTTATAATAGATTTCCTTGCATCAAAGTAGACAAACTAGTGAATCAGTATTTCAAAGGATTTTAGATTAACAGATCTATTTACTATCAAACATATACTTAACAGTTGTTAGCTATTAAAATGTATAAGTAAAGATCTGAAGTAGCACGAATTACTCTTCCAAATTCTGTTTCCTTATATGACATGAAATGAAATTTGGTTTTTAAAACTTTTCATAATTTCTTTTGAAATCTTTAAATGATTAAAAGTCTAGTGGTCTTTTGAAATAAAGCATGTTAAATGGTATGCCATTTGACTATTGTGAAAAAATAAAGGGAGAGATTTTTTAAGTAGCTGATTACACCAGGACAACCAACTGAAATATGACCCCTAATATACCATCACCAGAAATTAGAGAAAGCAAATGGGGTGAATATTCCAGTGATTCTGAGTTCCTCTTTGGACCTGTTGAATTTGATATTGGCAGGTTTGCCACACTGCACAACTCATTTCATTCAGTGTGAATGGGGCCACATGATGCTGTGTGACATTGGCCTAATTTGAGGGACATCTAGATGGAAATAACTAGCAAGCAGCTAGAATTAAGAGGCAAAAACTCAAGAAAGAAGGGGCCGGGGGTTTATTTAGCTCAGTGATTCCAGCGGCTGCCTCAAAACCACAAGGTCCAGAGTTCGATCCCTGGTACAAAAAAACCACAAAAAAACACTCAAGAAAGATGTCAGAGTTAAAACTGAAAATGTATGAGTAATCCAAAATTAAAACTGAATTCAAGGGTATGACTGACAATCCTCATGAAGAGATAGTGGAAGGAAGAGTGCTACAGACAGAAACTTGAGGTCCATCTCCATTTAGGGGATGGGGGAGTAAAAAGAGCAAATTAAAGAGGCCCAGCATATCGCTGGGAGTCCAGGTTCACCCATTTATAACACAACTGCTGCTAAGGTTTGCATCTAAATGGCCCCCAAAAGCCCATATGTTAAAGGCTTAGTCCTCAGCTTGGTGCTATTGGCAGACAGTGGAAACTTTAAGAGGTAGGGTCTAGCAGGACCTGTTCCGGTCATTGAAGGTATGCCCTTGAACAGTCTGTGGGACCCTAGTCTCTCCCCTCTCTCCCCTACCCTAACATAAAGTGAATGGTTTTCCTCTTTCAGATGTTCCCAGCATCTGCTTCCTCATCACAGGCCTAAAAGCAACAGGGCCAACCAACCATTGACTGAAACCTCTAGAATTGTGAGCCAAAATAAATTTTTCCTCTTTCTTAGTTGATTGTTCAGGTATTTTGCTACAGTAACAAAAAGGTAACACAATTGCCTATCCCTATGTTACCAAGGTGACACCATGAAGAAAAAAAACTGATCCTTGAAACCTTTGCATATTTATAGGCTCAGACCTACTAAAATACTCTTCTTGACAAAGTTTCTAACATTCCTTTTCCTCCCCCTCTACCCTTACTGTTTGCCTTCTTATTTTTGGCCTCAGAAATAAAGTACACAGTTGCTTTTCCAACATCCACTGTGTGTTTTTCTCCACTGTCTCAGTCTGAATTCTCCCTTTGACAAAACTGCCTCCTGCTAGCCTGAGGACAACACCACTGCGATAGCAGGACTGCATGTCTGAGCACAAGGCCGTCCAAATGTCCTCCCCACCACAGTCCCCTGGGCCTCATGAGTAGGACAGATAATCTAGGACAAAACCAGTAGGACACAATGTCATAGAAAAGAATAAGTTTCAAGGAGGAGGATCACTTGGGAAGGGCCTTTCTAGTGCCTACAAAATCAAGTGTGAAATTCATAGCCTAATCCTAAGAATTACACCGCAACCAACCCTTCCAATCTTACCTACTGCTGTATCCCATTAAGACACTACCCCTGAACCTGGACTATGCACACTTTGCTGGGCATGCTCCATAGAGATCTCTTTACTCATCTAGCAGCAGACAGAGCTGGTCCCCTCTTAAGTTTAAGTGTATGAGTGAATGTGATCACGGCTGGCACAAATTCAGCGCTAAGTAACAGACACTGGTAACAATATGGGGTCAACTTCACAACACTCACCAAGGTATTCTAAGCGGCCAGATCGTTCATTTTACTCAGGAAGGATGGAGAAAATAAGAGTTACGCGGAGACTAGATCTACTCTTTAGGCCAAACAACTTCTCTATTAAAAATGAGTGGTCACTTGGGCTTGATGGCATGCACCTGTAATCCCAGCAACTTGAGAGGCTGAAGCAAGAGAACTGCAAGTTCAAGGCCAGTCTGGGCTACACAGCAAGCCCTGGCCTCAAAAAGAGAGGTGGTCAGTGAACTTTATGGTATATAAATTATATTTCACTACAGCAGTTAACAAAACAACAACAACAAACGAACAAACAAAAAACAAAGACCAAAAAAAAAAAAGAGACCAATGATTCATTAAGCAGTGAGATTAGAGAATATTGTTTTGCCAGAAGCTTCTGTCCCTTCACAATCAGGTCTTCAGGAAAAGCAAGAGTTGGCCCACAGGCTCTGAATTGATGCTCAAATGTCTTCTGGATTAGGAGGGTGACTGTCACATACTCAGCTGCCTGCTGACCTTAGTGAGGGCATCACTGACGACATCAAGATCATGCCGCAGCTCATTCATGGCACTGGTTATGCTCTTGGTGTCTTTCAGGATCTGAATACTCTGAGTATATGGATTGTACTTCACCCCAAATGGACGTTTAGTTGTTTTGGCAAATTCTCTATTTAAGAAAACAAAGAAGAGATCATCAATTTCTGAGGACAGAGAGTTGATGAAAACAAACAACAGATCTATTTCACATACTAGGCAAAAGACAAAGCTTCACTGGATATATGTGCAACAATCTGATCTATTTCCTTACCTGGATGTGCAGAGAGCCCCTGGAATCCAACAGGTGGAAAACCTAAGTAGCATAGACACATCTACCCTGACATTACTAGGGGAAATCCTGTAGATAACTTTCTTAATAATTTATTGCTGTGTATGTCTCGTGCATTTTTTCTACAGTGCTGGGAATTGAACCCTGGGCCTCACACAACTAAGGCAAGCACTCTACTACAGAGCTACTCCCCTGGCCCTAGACATCTCTTAACTACACTAAGGATACCAACCGCAGTAGCTTTATCAATACATAATGACACTTGGCCACATCGTAACAGACTCCCCACTTGTGCCTTACACAACTGTAACTACATCTGTACACATGCAGACAAGGAGGCCAGGAGCAGCCCTGACTCCAGCAAATGTATATTCTTTCCACTTAGAATGTTTTCCTCTAGCTTCCTCTCCTCTCAAATGACTTGAATTCTACCCTTTCTTCAAGCCTCAAAGTTCCACTTCCTTTATCAAGTCACCATTTGAACCTTCATTTAGAACCCCAAGAAAAATCATGTTCAAGACTCCTAGGGATAATTGTGCAGCTGAGGATAACTGTGCATGAGTAAAGGCTGAAATCCAGGCTGTAATCTATCTGGTTTACCCAGAGGGGGGCACTCCTGATTTACACAAAGGTGCCATATGTGCTGCTAAAGAAAGCCCCTCTGGCATCTTTACTCTGTCCTATGCGTGGCCTACCTCCCCTACTGCAGTAATCGCTGCAAGATAAAGAGCATGTCTTCAACCTCTTTCTATCCCTAGCTTCACAGTATGACCTCATATCTTTCCTCCATCAAATGTTATTTTGTTGATTCTGCTCCTGTAGTCCTTCCTTTTCCTGCGACCTCTATTTTAGTTCAGGCTTTTATTTTCTCCAGAAGTTCTATAAGAATCTCCTCAAAATTGTCTCTGCCTCCAGTATCCTCTTGCTTTTCTTAATCACATACTTAGCTGATTAATAGTTAAAGTATGCTCTAAGTCTAAAATTTAACATATCTAAAATACTATCTATGCTTTGGGACTTTTCTCACAGGCCACTGAGCTTTTCCTGTTCCCCCAGATGAAATGAATTGCTCTTGAATAAAATGCAGAACTATCTTTCATCTATATCTCTTCTGGGCTCTTGTCACTTTCCATATTGTTATGTAGCAATGTGTAGACAGTCTATTTTTTTCTATTAAACTACAAATTTTCTGATGGGAAGGAATTTCTCAACTTATCTGGTTGTTACCATTACTTGACTGATCTATTGCAGAAGAAAATGAAGGCATGAAAAAGATATACTTTACCTCATTTTCTCCTTTGCATCTTCAAAGCTTTCAGATACAAAATAGACATCTTGAAAGGTTGTGATAAGACATTCCTGTTTGCAAGTAATCTTGGGATCAAAGGGCTTTACTTTGGCATGTCCAGAAAGTGCATGCTAGGGGAAAAAAGTCAGTGGATCAGAGATCACTTCCTATTTTCATAGATTGTACAGCTGCCAGAATTGGTACACTTCTGCACTTAATACTTATCCAATGGCCTCAACCTACAACCTCAAACTTCTTTCCTACATCTCTATTTAATCCACATTCTACCCCAACAAAACAAATGGCTTGCTATTCCTCACAAGGACCCCAAGATCATCTTTGTGGCTTCATTCTAATTCTTTTCTCCATGTCAGAGGCACCCATGGAACTCTACATATTCCTGCATTATGGCGCCTACTTTCTACACAATGGTGCAGTACTTATTTCTATCCTTGACTTATAGTCACCACTAGGTGGCAGGCTCCTTGATAGCGAAACAGTACCTTGGACAGTGTTTCACAGGCATTACTGAAACAAGTTCATTCATTCATTGGATAAATAATAAATATCAAATAATTCCCTCACAAGTACAGAAGTTATTGCTAGCGCACCAGGAAAGATGAAATGATGAGGCAGTAGCAATATTTTTTAAGCAAAAGCTTCAAAACTATTTTTATTTAAAAGATGGTGTGTCGGGCCAGGGATTTAGTTCAGTGGTTCTGCCGCCTGCCTCGCAAGCGCAAGGGCCCGACTTCAATCCCCGATATCAAAAAAAAAAAAAGATGTTATTTTGGCTCACAGTTTTACTATATTACCAGCTTGCTCCAAGGCAGAAACAGCAAGGCAGAGGCTCACGGCAGAGAAAAAGGTGCTCAGCCTATGGCAGCCAAGAAGCAGAGAGGAGAGAGGAGCCAGGGACAAGAACACACCTCTCCAGGTCACGCCCCCAGGGGCCCACCCACAACCAGGCCCCAAGACAAATGTCTTCAAGTAATGTTTATTTATATTTTATTTATTTATTTATTTATTTTTTGTACCGGGGATCGAACTCGGGTCCTTGCGCTGCTCAGCAGGCAGCAAAACCACTGAGCTAAATCCCCAGCCCTTCAAGTAATGTTTATTTAAAGAATTAAGATGTAGGGGCCAGGGAAAGTGCAAGGACCCGAGTTCAATCCCCGGTACCAAAAAATAAATAAATAAATAAATAATAAAATAAAAGAATTAAGATGTGTTGTGCACATGTACCAACTCTCCATGACAAATGTCATCATTATGCACTGCAAATGTGTACTAATGAAAAAATTAAAATTAAAAAAGCAGTGTTTACTGTCACCCCAAGTATTTCCCACAGGAGGCTCTTGTTCAAATATAAAAACTATTTCAGGTCATAGCAATTATATGAGGTGAATAAGTTATGTGCAAAGATTTACAACTCTTACTTTGAGCTCACTGATAGAAGAAAGCAAGCCAGCACCAAAGACTCTTAGCTGCCCATCTTGCTTACACAAACCAAACTCCACAGTGAAAAAGTAGCACTGCAAAAAGACATCAATATTATTTCACATCCCAAGTGACTCTGTCTATAACAAATTTCAACTCTTAGTCACTGGTCCAAAGTACCCCCAAAATAAAGAAGACCCACGACAAAGGTCACAAGTCTTTCCACAATTTGCCTAATTTTATTTTATTTTTTGGTACCAGAGATCAAACTCAAGACCTTGCACTTGCAAGGCAGGCACGGTGCCACTGAGCTAAATCCCCAGCCCATTGGCTTCATTCTAACCAGCACTTCTCAAACTTGTTCTGAAGATTCTTAGACACAATTAAAAGTTACTGAGGATTACAAGGATCTTTTTTCATATGTAAATTATAGCTAGCTATATTAACCATATTAAAATTAAAACTGAAAAATGTAAATATTAATTGTAAATATAGTAAATCCATTTTATGGTAAAATAAAAAACATTTTTATAAAAATAACCATTTTTACAAAAGTAGCATTGTTTTACATCATTAAAATCTTTTTTATATTTTAATTCTTTTGACAAAGTATAATCATATAAAAACATTGGGTATACAATGTGGAATTATTAAATCAGGCTAATTAACAACATTGTTACAAATCTTTTAAATGTCTGGCTAGACATTATTTAATGCCTGGGTAGATGACAGATGGATTGCTACATCTGCTTCTGTATTTAACCTATTGCAATATGTTGTTTTGGTTAAAGTATATGACGAAAACTCAGCTTCACACAGTTATGTAGTTGGAAAAGGGTAGAGTATTTTAATACCCTTTTTAGATAAGTATGGATATTCTCCTTTGAAATATACCAAAGTTCAACACATGGTAGTGTTTTTAAAGTTCGGGGATAACGTGGAATCAGAACTCTGTCAATGAACTCCATCTTTTAGATTAAAATTCATTTTCCATTTCAGTGGATCTTTTACCTATCCATGATTTCAACCTCAAAGACCCTGTGAAAAATCTCAGAAACCCCCAGGATTCCCAAATCACAATTTGAGAAGCACTGTTCCAACCAGCCAACCTGCTTCACATCACTTCCCCTACCCTTTCACTCTGCTCCAGTTTCCTGTCATTTCCCCAGACTCACCAAGTACTTCCTTGATTTGCCTCATGTACCCTCATCCTCAGATGCTTCCTTTCTTGGAACAGCCAAATGCTACAGTACTCATTTCCATCAGCTAGGACAGAGGTCCCTTTTCTATGAAACCTCCCCGCAAATTCTCTGTACTCCCAAACTGCTCTATAGTCCTTACCCCATTTGAACATGACTGAACCCTCAAGTAGTATATAAGCTCCTTAAAGACAGGAACCAGGACTTACTCATCTTTCTATTTCCAGAACAGTGTCTTGTACCTAGTGCTCAAAATGTTTTTAGCATAATTTTATGGAACTTATCTTTTTATTAGAAAATAAAAGGTACACAAACTAGTAGCATTAAAATTTCTCTCTCTTGTTTTTGGTACCAGGGATCGAACTCGGGACCTTGCGCTTGCGAGGCAGGTGGTGGAATCACTGAGCTAAATCCCAGGCCCTCTTATCTCTTTTTTTGAGAACACTTTCAATTATACATCTTAGTTTAATTAAGTTAAATATTCTGAGCAATAAAATGTAATGGTTATCTTTGATATGAAATTTTAAACTGCACAAACACTCATACTTTGTACCCAGTCGAGAATTACTGCACTATACGAGTTTTCCCAGCTTTATACCGTTGCCAGCTTCTGAACAGCCTCCTCTGAAGCTCCAAGTGATGCCAGACCAATTTCTTGGGAGAATTGAGCAAAACTAGGTTCAGCCAAGAGTGGAACATGACCTAAGAGTTCATGGCAGGTATCTCTGAAATGGAGGAACAAGTCTTTCATACTGTGATCCTTAGCACACATGTATAATCATTCAGTCAAATCAAAATCCAATCTTACTCTTATTCTACTTGACCAGGTCATAATGGGTCCCAAAGGATACCAACCAAATAAAGAAATGATTGAGGTTCAAAATCTTGGCCATGTACAGACACACTTACATATACATATCAGACACCCACAGACATGCCCTTGTCCCAGCCCCCACCCAAATCAGGCCCCTACTCAGATGGCACTTTCTCAACAAGGCCCTTCCTGATCACCCTTCACATAACAGTGACACATACATACACACCTGCATCCCCTTTCCCAGCTTTATTTGTCTCCATGGTACCCATCTCTGTCTGACATAATATAGATATGCATTTACTAATTTATTTATTATTCATCTCCTCCATGAAAGTAAAAGCTCTATGAGTACCTGGCACCTAACAGGCAGTTGATTAATAGTACAAATAATGCCTAAATGTTGGAACATACATTATGAGCCAGGCACTATTCTAAATGCTTCACAGATGTTGATTCATTTAATCCTTGAAAAAGAAAACATGAAGGGGATACCATTATTACAAATAAGCACTTGATGAATGAATGGCTGACATGTAACTACTTACGGCTCTGGGGTATAGAGAGGGTCTGAACTGTGTCTCACATACTGAGTGCAGTGAAAAACTCGAAAGGCTAAACCTGATAGGAAATCTCTTGGTGATAAGTAGCCAGCCACAGGACGGATGGAAAACCCTGTGCGCTCTGTAAGGCAGAGAGGAAAACAGAAAATCTTCATTACATGTGCAGACTTTGATGGAGTACATGGAAACTAAAATTTATCATATGTGTTAAGGGGAACCAATTATTATTAAGCACTTATTGCAGCCAGGCAATGAGTTAGACCTTTTGCGTATCACATCTCCTTCTGTGTACGCAACATGAGCTAAAGATTTTCTCCTTATTGTGATAGCTCAGACAATAATATGTTTAGGACACAAAGGAAACAGTAAAGGTAGGCTAAGGGCCCAGTCTCCTTGTATTACACCTTCTGGTCTTCGCAGGCTTCCTTTCTTTTTGCAAACACTTAGTAAAAAGACTTATTATTTTAGATCGGAACCATTTTTTAATCAATGTCACTGAGCTAAATTCCTAGCCTGCTAGTACTATCTTTTGCAGTTTCTTTGTTTTGTCTACCTACACTGGCTAGTGTTCTGTCATTCCCCAACTAGCAAGACTGTACATACTGTGAAACACATCTGCCACTAGATGTCAGTGTCCTGGAGACCTCTGTAATTTCCAGACTTGTCCTGCATTTCAAACTCTCACAACCCTGGTACTCCAGCTCCACCCTGGTGCCTCATCGCTGGATGGTCCCATTCTGAGAAGCAAGGCACTGTCCAAGAACTTCCCACAATGACAGAAATGTTCTGTTCTGTGCTCTCCAGCAAGGCAGCCACTACCATATGTAGTTACTATCCAAATAAATTGGGGCTAGTGTAACTGAGGAACTTTGTTTGTTTTTGGTACCAGGGATTGAACTCAAGACCGTGCGCTTGTGAAGCAGGCACAGTGCCACTAAGCTAAATCCCCAGCCCTAACTTAAATTCATTTTAATTATTTAGAATTTAAACAACTACATATGCCTAGTGGCTACCATATTTGACAGTATAAGCATTGTATCTTCTTCGACCTGGTGTTTTCTTTGAGTTGTCTTTTTTATTTTTGGTACTGGGGATCAAATTCAGGACCTTGTGCTTGCCAGGCAGGTGCAGTACCACTGAGCTAAATCCCTGCCCCTTTGAGTTGTCTTTTAATATTGGTATTTGTCTTTGACGCTTGCCCTTGAATCACCTTCAGCAAAGACATCCTGCAGCCAGCACAGGTTCCAGATCCCAAGATAACAGCTTCAGTTTTGTATCCATAACAAAGTATTTCCTCCAAATTTCATGCAAATTTGATTTTATCAAAACTCCTATAGCACGTAGTTGTCCAACTTTGTAAGCCCATTAAGGTTAAGTGCATTGTACTATGTTTTAAAAGCCTAGTTTTTGTAGCAACCACTTACAAGATTTCTTCTCATGTAGAAAAAAAATTGCCCTTTCCTATTCAGTTATCTTTAGTTTTGTATGTAGTTTTTAGTATATGTGCTGCCGAAGCAAGCACATTGTGTGTACTTTTTGAATAATAAAAGTTAAGGTGTTGAATGGCTATATAGATTATTTTGTTAATAATGTACATAAAAACTCAAAATTTCAACTATGATGAAAAGAAACAAGAAAGAAAGAAAGACAGAAAGAAAGAAAGAAAGAAAGACAGACAGAAAGAAAGGCCCTTTGAGTCAAAAACATAACTTCTTTTTTACTAAGGTCTCTAATCTGCTGAGGTAACAGCGGATATTTGTTTTTTCTTAAGTACTATTGATCCTGGAGATCACTGATCATTTTACTTTCTATGCTAGCTAGAAAAAACAAAGAGGCCTGGACCAAATGAGTATGAGGAATTGGAAGAATAAATTTTCTCTTCCCCTTTGTTTATGTTTTTATTTGCACATCTTTCTTGTGAAAATGATAGAATCTTAATGCAGAGAGGAACTTCAGAAATCATCTAGGCCACCCTTCCCTAAGATGCCTGGATTCCCGGTACCATATCTTGACACGCAGGTGTGGCGCTTTTATAGGACACCTCCATGGATAGGCAGATGACTATCTCAGGAGCCTCTCAGATTTTCAAATGGCTCATTTAATGAGATACTCTCCACTCTGTGTGGAAGCTTACAGTTTCTACCCAACAGTCCCTTACTTTTAGGGCCACATACTATTACTCTATTACATTAAATGGCTTTCAAATATTCAAATATTTAATAAATGTCTCCTAAATCTCCAACTTAAACACCTTTCAAATTTTACCATTGATAAGTTTACAAAACTCACTTATAATTCTGCTCACTTTGCTCTCCCCTTGCCCCAGGTTACGACTGGGTCTCTTCAAGCATGGTGCCAAATTCTGATTGCAACACTACAGGACATGCTGCAGAAAAATTCTGAACTCCTACCCAACTAGACTTTGCTCCTCTTTTAAAAATGCAGTCATGATCAAAACACAGTTGAACATTCCCCTTACAAAAATCAATTTGCTTGATACCTTTTAAAAAGTTTGAGACATCCTCCAGTTGTGGAATATTATCTTCCTGATAGCCACAATATTTAGAAAGCAAAGGTAAGTTTTTGAGGTACTCTCGGCAGGCATGGGTTGGGTAGAGTTTGTAGAGCTCTCGGAAAACAGTTCCCCAGGTATTAATCTCTTCTTTGGTGAATTCAACCTTGGGAATGGGGTCTCCGCTAGTGAGAGAAAGGGAGGGAATTATTCTGAATTAGCAATCAGTACACAGTAGCATGTATTTTATTTTCTACTTACAAATTAAACACAATTTGCTCTATTGATTTATTTAATGATCCCAAAGTTGGATATTTTATCATAGATAATATACTTACTGTTTATAATTCATAGCCAACTCTGAAAAATACTTTCGTCTTTTACGGTACACATTGTCTTTGAAGCCCTGATAATCAAAAATAAGTTTTTAAATACTCACACTAAAAATACTTGAAAGATGATATTTAGGAAACATTTCATTATTGTTACTGGAGATATTATAAGACTAGTAAGTATTACTATGAGCAAGTATTGTTTAAAGACTTACATTTCTTTTTTTCTTTTTCTTTTTTTTGGTACCGGGGATCAAACTCGGGTCCTTGCGCTTGCAAGGCAAGCAGCAGAACCACTGAGCTACATCCTCGGCACCTGTTTCTTTTTATTTTGAAGACAATGTTACATAACAGCTTTATACTCTATTGAGTACAAAAATAAATATATACAAAGATACTATAGTGACTACAAAGATAGATAGTTTGAAGAATAGCAAAAACATCACCCCAGTTAAATGGCCTTTTTCCAAGGAGGAGTTTTTGTATTTTTTGTTTTTTTTTTCTCTTTAAGCATTCAACCACATCTTCAGTTATACACACCTGCCGTAGTAATTAATTATAAAATAGTAGGGCTGGGGTTATAGCTCAGTGGAAGAGTCCTTGCCTAGCATGTTTGAGGTCCTGGGTTTGATCTGCAGCCCCACAAAAAATAACAATACTAAAATGGTAATTGATAACATTTAAAATAATGACAACTGAATCTAGCCTTAATTTTGCCACAAAATGGAAACAAACTCATCATTTGCAGAACCAAACAGCGAGAGTAATACACAAAAGATAAAACAGTTGTTAGAATTGATATTTATGAAAAATATCTAAGAAAAAAAGTAGACAAAATAAGAAACCAAAAGTCTAAGTCCAGAAACAGAAAGCCAATAGTACAAAATAACAGGAAAGAAGAATCCTGAAAAGAGAGAATGGGATTCATCTCTGCACATTTTATGGCTTCCTACTATGCACCTGGCCCTGTGCTAAAAATCTGGAGAAATAAAAGTGAACAAAGCCTAATTTGGGGCTTCAAGGAATTTACATGAGCCAATTATTCTACATGAATGTAAGCACCTTATCGGACTGCACAAATGTGCACAGAATGCCATGAGAACTCAAGGGAGACACTCATATTGCAGAGTGTGTAACAGGACAGTGTGGCTCAGGAAGGCTTCCCAGTGTGACTCCCGAGCTAAGCTACAGAAGGGGAGTGGAGGTAGTTGGACAGAAGAGGACAAAAATGACAGCATCAACAACTGCACAGAGATGAGAAACAGCATGTGGTGCCAAGAAGATACAAGAACTTCAACATTCATGGAGCTCAGAGGGTGAGTGGAGTAAGCCAAAGACTAGTTAGGAACCTGGAGATTACAGATCTGCTATAGATCTTGGATTTTAGCCTTGGGTATGGGATTATGTTTGTGGATTTTTTTAAGTAACAATATTATTGCGATACAATTCACACACCATAAAATGACCATTCACTGCTTCTAAAAGACTTAAAACATCATATTACAGTGATATGTCCATACCTATGTGATAGCAGCCCAGTTCATAATAGCTAAATCTTGGAAGCAGCCTATATGTCCAGCAACAGAAATGAATAAATGCTATATTTACACACAATGGAATACTACTCTGCCATAAAGAAAGATAAACTGGAGTCATTTATAGGAAAATGGATGCACCTTGAAACCATGAAGTAAGTGAAATAAATCAGACACACAAGCTTAAATATCATATGGTTTCTCTTATATGAGAAACTCGGTAAAAATAAAAAGCAAAATAAAAGAGAGATAGTAGGAAGTAGGGAGATAGATCTTTCTCAGAGGGGAAGGAGATCAAGAAATAGAGGGAAGGGGAGAGAGGAGAGGGATAGAGAACGAACAAAATGAATTGGGATGAATTCTGTACATGTATCAACTCCACACAAGGAACGTAAACATTACGTACTACAAACATATATAAAAAAAATGGAAGCCGATGAAGAGACGGTTTGAAGTGAGAAGGAGGGAAATGAAAGGGGATGAAAAAAGGAATTAAGACGTCATGTGCATGTACCAATTTCCCACAAGGAATGTAAACATTATGTACCACACACATTTCCTAATAGACTAAAATAAAAAAGAATAAAAATAAATACATGTTTTTAATTTTAAAACATTCAGTGGACTTCAGTATATTCATAGAAATTAACCACCAACTCCTGAAATACCTCTTAGCATAAATAGCAATGCCAGGCTTAGAGGGGGCAGGTGTTTTGGAGCCAATGACATTACATGGTTTTCAAGCAGTTAGTCTCAATTCAGGAGTCTCAATTTAATGTGGAGGCCTAACATTTTCTGAACTCTGGATTAAGACAAGATGCTATTTGGTCTAGAAAAAATTACTTTCTAAAAAAATTGCCTTAAATTTTTAGTTTGCTTTAAATTTTTTTAATGAAATCATTTATTAAAAAAATATATTTACAGGATGATTGGCATCAAGGTCAGATCCATACATCAGAACTCTGGTAGCACAAAAGTCCAAGTCAGAGATCTTCTTTGGAAACCAAGGAACAGTTTCCATACCTGCAAAACACAAAAACCCACTAAAAGTTGAAAAGATATTAAATAAGGCACTAACAGAGGAGAAATTAATACATTCACATGAGATTTTTAACTTGTATACAGAAGCAACATTTATACAAGTTAAGTAACCTACTCTATTTCTAGGAAGTAAACTTTATTGAAGATTTTTTAGCTTTAAAAACATTTTTGAGTCTTCAGATTGATTTCCCAAGGGCTGGGATTTAGCTCAGTGGTGCCACGCCTGCCTGGCAAGCACAAGGTCCTGAGTTCAAATCCCGGTACCCGGAAAAAAAAGATTGCTTTCCCAAGTGTTGGAGAAATACTGTACTTGAGTACAGACCAAAAGCTTTAAAAATGCTTAGAGCCACATATTTAGCTATCCTACAAAAGCAAAATAAGGATATAAAACTTTACAGACCAAGGTGCAGGCCAAATAAGAACTCTGAATATTTATTTTTGTTGTTGAAAAATCTCAGAAATTCATTAATGACTTTGCCACCTTCATCTCTGCATTCCTCTTATATTCATGAGACTCTGGAATTTTACATATGTTCTTCAACCTGGAAGACTTGTCACACTCCCACTCACCCCACCCCATCTTTCTGTCTTCCTGAGAACATCTTTGTCATCCTCGAATTCCCAAATCTAGTAAGACCTTCTCATTCTACAACGTCTTCCCTGACCCTGTAGGAAAAGATAATTTTCTCTGGATTTTTGTGACACTGTGTAACTCTAAATGTTTCTGCTATGCTTTATTCTATCTATCTTTCTCAAATGACTGGGAGTGACTTAGGGTAGAGACTGTATATTTTTGTATTTAGCTCATCGTAGAAATATCTGACACATGTTGGAGTACCCTAAATGTCAACTGAACCAGCTAGCCATCAACAAAACTCTGCATTTTATAGACGCAAACTCCAGAAGGGTAAGGTAATTTTACCCAAGTTAACTCATTTGCAGTGGACTAAAGAGGACTACGACTCAATTCTTACAGCCAGTGCATTGCTCTACTTTATCCAGGAGTGCTATTCAAGAGATCTAACAACAAATACAAGAGGGGAGCTGATCACTCAAAATATACACCAGCAGAGTCTGTGACACCTGCTCTGCCAGGTATTGGCCCTTTCTTTGTTAATAGTAGGCATGGGGTTCTAGGTGAGAATCTGGAGTGATAGAGGCTTCTGGCATGATGGGAAGGAACTCAGGGAACTAGCTCCCTGGCAGCCAAAGTGGAGATATATCGCCATTTTAATAATTAATAATACCCCAATGCCCAGGGCCTCAGAGGTGGGGGCATGTGGCGTCCAGTGAGGAGGAGGCCGCATGGTGTGCAGCTCCTATATATTATCTGGCGTCCAAAAAATAGCAGTTGTGCGGTGCCTGGTGATAGACATTAAGGCCCAGGGGTACCAGGTATCCTATGGTACCTACAATGATGTTTCCTTCAAGCACCTGAACCCTCATCCGTACCAACAATATTTTTGCTACCAGGCTGAGAGTCCCTTCTGTGTGTTTACCTTCACATGGTGGTGACCCTCATGGGCTGGGATTGTTTGTTATGGGTTCTCAGGGCTCATGAAATTAAAAGGTATCATCAACATTACAAATACACAACAGGTGAATATTAGCCCTGATTATACTTTAAATTTTGTGACGTAATCTGAAGAAATTATTGTAGATTGACTACCATATATAAAATGTGGCTAAATTACCCATTTGTCTTTCTGTCTCAAGTAAACTATAAGGATTGTTGTCACTAATGGAGATCTTCAACTCTATCTTTGCTATCTGAGTATCTGCAGCCTTAGAAGGCTTTGCCGCTTCCCTTGCTTTTGCTGTGAATAATGTATTTCACCTCACGGTTGTCAGACACTGCCAACATTCTCAATAAAATTCAAATATTCATTCAATAGATGCTAAGCCCTGAGAGAGTTACTAAGTGCCCAGAGAGTGTGAATTGCAGGGTTGTGGAATCAAGAAATGCTTGATCTGGGCCGGGGATTTAGCTCAGTGGTTTCACCGCCTGCTGTGCAAGCGCAAGGACCCGAGTTCGATCCCCGGTACCAAAAAAAAAGAAATGCTTGATCATTCGATAATTCAGAGGTAAGTGATTTGTAACCATTTGATTCTTCCTTATACTCAAGGGTTCCTTTTCACTTTTCTCACCGTTAATTGAATTTTGCCTTATATTTTTTCTTTAGTATTTTGAGCAATTATATTTTGTGTCTCCTTCACTACCGGACTATAAAAAATCTGAAAAGACAGTGTTTTATTTTTATCTTCATGTCTTCAAGATGAATGTAAGAGTGGACGTACATTAGGTACTTAATCTTCTAGGTAGCATTTTCACTGCTCAAACTTACCATCTTCCTTCACCGTAAAATTATCTGGTGAGTTCACAGAGAGAACATTAGTATGAGACTTCAGCAGATGGAAAATATCATTCAGTTGTTCTCTACCGATATCACAGTCAACAAAAATCTCAAATTCTGAATTTCTTCTCTTCGATTTTCGGGACTCGATATGTAACAGGTTCACATGCTTCTCCTGTGTACAGAGAGAGGGTAGCGATGACATGTAACTGCCTCAGTGTAAACAGTCTTTGAGAAAATTATTTTCATTACCATCAAAAGCCAATTTCACCCATATAATAATAACCAAAAGGGAAAAAAGAATTTTTTAGAGTGGCCAACACTAAAATAATTCCCCCTCAAATATTATGTACTATGAAACAAAACCCTGCAAAATCCATCATACCCTCCTCCAAAAGCCAGTAATGTAATGTAACACCTACTAGAGGTTCTTCAGATAATGAGAACTAACTGGAATTCAAATTAAAACACCAGGTCTCCTGAATAAAAAGAATTTTTGGAAAATGCTCACAAATAAAATCAGTTTTCAGAAAGTGATATTAATGTTACTCCTTGTGAAATAAAGTTTCATCTGCTGAAATGCATTCAATAAAATTAGATGAAGAGCTTGAATACACAGTACTTAATACCCACACACTTAGTAGTCAGCTGAACCAGACTGCTTCTTCCAATCCCTTTCCACGTCAGCCTGAGCTGTGGCTACCAAATGTGCAGACCTGGGGGAAGAGAATATCCTCTTCTACCAATGTGGGTACTGTCATGGTTACTTTTCTCATTGCTAAGACAAAATACCCAACACCCAAAGTTAAAGGAGGAAAGGTTTATTTGGCTCACAGTTTGTGGAGGTTTCAGTGCATAGTCAGCTGGCTCCGAGGCAGGGAGGCATGGCAGAGGGGCACTGCAGAGGAACAGTCCATGGCAAAGCAAGCCAAGCAAAAGGCAGCAGGCAGTGAAGAAGCAAGCGATGGCAGCAGCCCTCTTTCTGTCCCTTATAACCCACCCAGGCCACCTGCCCTGAGGGAGAGGCACCCTCAATCCCAGCATCATACACTTAATCCCAGGATCACACATCCTAGATCCAGCCAGCTCCAAAAAACCCACCTATGATTGCATGAGGCTTTGGGGGAATATCTAGGCACAGGCTATAACAGGTACTGAGGAAAAGCACTGGGAGCATAATAATGAAACATGAGAACCAATCACCCAACAGTCCTTCATCTGAAAAATGAGAGTGTTAGAGCAGATGATCTCCAACACGAACCAGTTCATTCTAGAATGACTCAGTGAACAACTGTGTAGTTAGGTAAGTGCTGTAAAGAATAAAAAGGAGAGTATGACAGACAAGGGATTTATAGTCTAGTTGGCCAACATGTGAAAGACAATGAGAAAATACAGATGCAGGAGTGTTCAGCAAAGAGAAAAAAATCATCAATTAAAGAGAATAGAAGGTTTTATGGAGAAGCTCGCAATTGAAATAAATCTTAAAGGATGAATGGAATAGGAAGAAGGAAAGAAGGAGGGATTCCAAATGGAAGAAACTGTACAAGCAAAGGGAGGGATGAGCCAAGATGAGTACTAGGAGATGTTAGGACATTGGACTAGGCAGAGTTTATCCGGGTGCACAGAATTTATCATAAAATCAATAGAAGAAAGCCAATTACAAAATAGACTGGAATTGATCAGGAGTTAAAAAGGAGCTTCATTTCATCTATTTCTTACAGTTTTTTAATAATACATTCATAAATATTTTCTAAATGATGATGAGTGTATATATAAAGCTAAGGTTATGTTTTTGGAAAAATATGAAAAAAATTGTATCAATTCTTCCTAAATTAATACATAAGTTGAACACTACATACATAAGTTGAATCTCAATGGATTTTGGTGAGGAAATGTAATTAAATAATTTCTAAGTTGATCTGAATGAGAAAGATAGTCAAGAAAATTCAGATAAAGTAGGAATAATAAGTTACACAAGGTCCTGAGTTTAACCTCCTGTACCACAAATAAATAAATAAAAATAAGTGAGACATTCCCCATAAATTATTTTGTTTGGTTTTGTTTTTCTTTTTTCTTTTTGGTACTGGGGATCAAACTTGAGACCTTGTGCTTGCGAGGCAGGCAGCAGAACCACTGAGCTAAATCCCTGGCCCTCCCTATATATTAACTTAATTATAGAAACAGAAGCAAGGAGAGGTTAAGCAGTTAGCCCAAAGGCACACAGCTAATAGCTGTCAAAACTGGAATTCAAGCCTAGGCTATCTAGCTCCAAGGTCCGGGCCTTCAAACATTATGCTGCAGGGCTGGTTATTTAGCACAGTGGTGTTGCCACCTACGTCACAAGCCCAAGGTCCCAAGTTCAATTCTCAGTACCAAAAAAAAAAAAAAAACCATTATGCTGCAATCCTGTTGTATGAGAAAGGAGGCACCCTAATGGTGGATAATGTAGGTCTTCTTTAAACAATATTTACATAATCTTAATAATGAAGACACTAAATGTTGACACAGACAGAAATAGGGCATAAATACATTAAGAAAATTTCTCAAATGCATTGAGAAATGTCCAGATGTAAGAAGGAAGCTGTGTAAAGAAACAGACTTTACTTCCACTGTAGGAAATCAGTAAGTAGTACCTACAATTGGAAAAAAACCAAACAAACAAGAAATAGGAGCAAAATAAGTGCAGGCAAAATATTAGCAAAGTAGTTTAAAAAGCTTAAAATGATTGCTTCCTTTAGGCTGAAGATGTAAAGTGGGAGGGATGCTCCCCTAGAAGATCAGGCAGCAGTCAGAAGAATTAACGGGGTGCGCCTACACCAGCACGGGCAAGTCTGCAAAACACAGAGCTGAGTAGGAAAAATGTTTACAGCACCATAATATTTATACAAATTACTAATATTATATGCACACATAAATATTTCATATTCTAGAGTACACATAAAATAAGACAATGTACATATCAAGCATATTACAGCAGGTGTCCATCAGAAGAGAGAAACTGAGATTGGAACAATAAAATGAGACAGGAAGAGGCTGCATGTATCAGTCCACATGTAAAAAATATCGATGCACACGTGACTTAATGCGTATGATTAACTCAATCCTCTGCACCTAAGGTTATCCAAAAAATTAAATGAATCTTAGGAATGAAGACAGATGCAACAGAAGTTTGCTGTTTTCGTTTCTTTGGGGGAGGGGTGGTGCCGGGGATCAAACTCGGGACCTTGCACTTGCGTGGCAGGTGGCGGAACCACTAAGCTAAATCCCCGGCCCTCAGGGTTGCTGTTTTCTTGATAAATTGTATAGTATGGGTCGGCTTTGTAAACCGTGCACGAGTATTCTTTGAATAACAATAAAATAAAATGAAAGTTGATGGGAGAAGGAAATAGGTAATTATTTAAGAACCCAAAGGTAATCAACAGAATAAAAATGATATAATTATCAACTTGGAGCGAAGAGGAACGGGAAGGAAAGAAAGACTATTAATATCACTGTTTATAATAGAGAAAAACATATGTAAAATTCATAACTCAAAGAGATATGGGAGCAATATTTATATTATATAATATACCACCAATAAGCTAAAAAAAGAAATAGTTTTTTAAAAGTTGCCTCTAGAAAATGGAGCTGAGGATATGGTAAGAAATTTGGTATTTTTCATTACAAGCTCTCCTAGAGTATTTGCCTAGACATAAGGATTTTTTTTTAATTCTTTGTATTATTATTTTCAAATAGCTATATAGTAGTATGTCAGATAGAAACTTGATTTTTTAAAATACTTCACTTTTATTGATCATTTACTTTGGACTATCACAAGCATCTTAAATATATTAACTCTACTAGTTCTCATGATGACCTTGTGAGGTAGGTAGGGTTTCTCTCATTTTGTAGGGAAATGCCAAGAGATTAATTAATTCACCTATGACCACCCAGCTAATATGTGACAGAAAGGATGTGAACTCAGCTGGTCTGCCGGCAGACCAATACCTTGTACTTTTGAGTCACTTTACACATATGTACTTCTTAAATACTCTCTTTATTTATCTAATCTTATCTTCCCCACTAGAATATTCACTCTGTGAGGGTAGGCACTGTGTACTTTGTTTGGCTCCATATCCTTAGTATCTAGCACAGCACCTGGCACAGAGTGAGCACTCCGTAAATGTTCATGCTCTGTCTGACCAACCTATATTTTCTTTCTTTCTTTCTTCCTTCTTACTTTCTTTCTTTTTTTGAGTAGTTAGTTGTTTCTCCCAGTGATTATCCTCCCTCATATTTTCTTAGGACGGACCATGGAAGTGGAATTACTGGGTCAGAAAATATGAGCATTTGAGATTCATAAATACATATTACCAGATAGTTCCCCTACATTATACAGTACCAATTTATCTTCCATTTATCTTTAAGGAGACTGAGGATGTATTTGAAGACAAAATATATTGAAACACTAATAGCAGAAGAGTATAATTATAAAATATCATTTAATATTTTAATGTCATCAAATAATATCAAATAGACCATTACTATGTAGGATTAGGTATATCATTAAATTTTAATGCTTTACTTAATTAAAATATAATTAAAATTTTCTTCTCTGAAATCAGTGAAGTGAATCTCTTCCCTCCATTTGGTTATTAGCTGTTACTACTCTTCCAGGAATTGTCTAAATCTCTTGACCATTTGTTAGAATTCAGCAGTATTTTAGAAACATAAGTTCTTAAGAAATTTCTGTAACCTGTCTGAAGAATTTACTATCATTTATATTTTACACATACATTTTTGAGACTCATTCCTAGACCAGTTATGCAGATATGTGAAGACGGCTTACCTGGAAGATTTTCAGTGCCTGTAGAAGTCCTCCAACTTCATTCTTCAAGGAAAAAATGAGAGTTGCTCTCCCTCTTTCCAAGGAATAGTCTTTGTTCTCCTTATTGTCTTCGATCATGATGAATCTGGAGCGATCCTCTAAAACTAAAGTATGAAAATACAGACAAAAGGCTAACAGGAAGTTGGACAGCACCAACAGGATGCCTTACTTGAGGCACACTGAACTCTCCAAGCTTCCATTTCCTCACCTACAAAGCCTGAGTATGCAGATATGTTTCTGGTTTTGGGGCACTAGACACTGAGTCCAGGGTCTTCACACTGAGCTACATCCCTGTCCCTTTTTGTTTCTGTTTGAGACAGGATCTCACTAAATTGCCCAGGCAGCAGGGCTCACACTTAACAATACAAGTTAGAGGTTTTCTATTCATTTTTCTAATCCAGTCATTCTTTTAGGCCATCACTCAGCCCCACTAGCTTCTTGCCATCTTCCTGATAGCCTGACATTGAGTGCTCTTCCTCTAGGAAGTCCAACTCCCCTCCTATCACAATTTTTTAAATTTTATTTTCTATTGGTACACACTTGCAGTACATAATAATTACATTCCACATGAGGAGTTGATCCATGTATACGTCACATCTTAATTCTTTTCTCCCCCCTTTTTCCTCCCTTCTCTCATCACAGTTTTAGCACTTCTTTGTCCTGGGTTTTGAATGGGTTCCCCAAATGTTTTCCTCCTATGTATCTTGCCTACTAACAAGGCAGCAAGCTCCTTCAGAACAGGGGCAAGGCCTTGTATTTCTTTTGCAAACTCAACTGCAGGACCAGCTCTAGATACATGTGAGCTACAAAGCTAACTCCTGATCAGAATTCTAGTTATCACTATGTTTCCTTTCCTTTCTGTCCACAGAATCCCTTCATTCATAACCCCTGAAGCCTTTTCAATATTGGCCTACAAGTGCTACATGGTTATAAAATCAGATGTGTGTTGGGAAGGAGAATAGGGGAGAGGATATTGTAGGGGTAAAAAGTAGGGTACAATAACTTTACATTGGTGACTTTCTATTAAGAGAGACAATTTGAAAAATAAAATTTGGATAAATGGAAGCAGCACCTTAAGGATTCAGTTTTATTAGTTTTCATTTAGTTATTAATCCTTCATAATGGTTGTGCCAGTTAATGTTAATTGTCAGTTTGACTGGATTAAGAAACTCATGGAGAGGTGATTGGATCATGTAGGGCACTATACTCATCAGAAGTTTAATCCACTGTGGCTGAATGTGCTGTCGGAAGTGGGGCCCATTTGGAGAAGGTGGGTCAGTGCAGGCAGGCCTTTGGAGAATAGATTTCTCTCCTTGGCATTCTCCCCTGTGCTCTGCTTTCCAGCTGCCATGATGGGAGCAGCTTTGCTTCACCACATGCTTCCACCATGGTGTTTCTGCCTGGATCCTGCAACCATGGACTGAAACCTGCGAAACTGTGAACCAAAATAAATGCCTCCTGCTTTAAGATGTGAATGTCTGGTATTTTGCCCCAACAATGGAAAACTGAACAATACAAATGCCTAATTATATGTTGTAGTTTTAGTGGATTAACTTGTAACAATTTAAAATGATATAACTGACTCCACTGCCCTTCACCTGTTCTCATTAACTGATCCAAACCTGTGGCTCATCACTCAGAGCAGACGGGTATGACAGTGTGGAAGCCGGTCCTGACCTGTCCAGGTCAACTCCCCTCAGTGTCGGTTATCACAGAAGCAAATGTTTGCCAGTCATAACAACAGTCACAGGTGTGGCTGTAACTCTGTTTTGACGGGGATTGGATTTTGTCTGTCTTTCCAAGTAGACTGTGTCACATGGAGGCAGGGATCACATTGTTTTTACTCAGCATCTGTATCCCACACCTAGTACTGTCCCAGCACATAACAGCCAATGGATAGATGTCACTGAATGAATGAAATATTGATTAAAGACGCCACCCTTGAACTGAACGTCTGGTATGGAGAGAATGACAACACAGAAGAATAAGAACTGTCACAGCTCAGATGGTGCAGGATCACAGCAACTAGATTAATTATCCTGGTATCTGTACAGAGAGGCCTCCTTGAAGACAGGTTTCAGTAAGGCCTTAAAGAAAGAAAAAAAGAGGGAGAGGAGGAGCAGACATGGAGGTGAAAAACAAAAGAGAAGGTGACCAAGCATCACAGAACAGTAAGAGACCACGTAGGCAAGGTAAGTGGGGTCAGATACTTTAGAAGGCTGCATATGGGCAACACGGGAATTTAGGCTTAATCTTCTATGTCCGTCACAGCCGGTGTGACCTAAAGCTAATGAAAAAAATAAGGACAAAGGGGTTTTCCAGTAAGCCAAAGTTCTGGCTTTCAAATGCGTTTCTATGGACTGATACAAGAAGGCGGATGTTATGGCTTGTATCTAGACGCCCCACTCCAAGCCCATGTGGTCATAGGTGGGAAGTTTCGAAGGTGGCTGGATTAGGGTGTGTGAATGTGGATTAAGGGTATGATCCTACTGGGATTAAGGATGTGGATATTGGGAATCCCACCCTGGGTATGGGTGGCACCAATCAATAAGCTTACCGCCTGGATGGAATATAAAGGGAGAGAGGGAAGGGAGGCTTTCTGCTTTAGCTGCTTGCTTGCTCCTGCCTTCTGCCTGCCACAGAATGAACAGTTTCTCCTCTGTGATGCCCCTCTGCCATGCCATCCTGTCTTGGAGCCAGCGGATTATGGACTGAAACCTCTACAAACTGTGAGCTAAATAAACCCTTCCTCCAGGGTGGGTGTCCAGCATTTTGTCTCAGCAGCAACAACAAATAAAGTAACTAAAACAGATTTTGGTACCAGAGAAATGGGGTCATTGCCGAGACTGTACCTATCGTGAAGTTCAGGAGCCTCTGGAACTGGCTTGTGGGAAGTTTAGAAAGGTTTGGAGAAGCCAACTGGCTGGCTGAAGAAGCAGCCCTAAAATAATGTAAACTGAACTTGATGGGAGACTCTGGTCAGAGCCTAGAAGACCAGAATACCGATAGAAATACATCTGGTAAAGACCAGGCTCAGGAGATTTTAGTTGGGAACGGACTGCATTGATTGTTGGACTCCAGACCGTGTGCATTATGCTTTGGCAAAGTGTTTGTCTACATTTGCTCATGCCAGAAACTTTGCCTGAGGCTGAGATTAAGTGTGGCAGACTAATTCATCTGGTTGAAGAAATTTCAAGGCAATCTAATGTGGAAGCAGTGGCATGGCTATTTCGGGGGGGGGGGCGTTTAGCCAGATTTATGTTGAGAATCAAAAACAAAGGGCTCATGCCAGGTGTGGTGGTCCACACCTATAATCCCAGTGCTTGGGAGGCTGGGGCCGAAGGATTGCTGGGAATTTGAGGTCAGCCTGGGCTACATAGTGAGTTTAAGGTCAGCTGGACTACACAGCAAGACTCTGCCCTCCCCCAAGAAAAAAGGCCCAGCAGAATGCTTTAGCAAGTTTTGAGTTTGGCCAGAAAGGAAGCTCCAGTGAAGTCATAGCCTGCAAAGATGGAGAAGGGGAGAACTTGGTTGGTGAAAAGGAATAGGACAATAGAAAAGTTGCTATGAGGACATCACAGAAACCAGTAGGACACTAGTCCTTTGAGCCTCAAAATTGCAAAGGTAAAAGACTTTGCTTTGAGAAGAAATCCCCAGAGCATCATGTTCTGGAATGGCAGCGACCTAGGGAATTTGTTCCTAGGGATTGAGTTTGGAGTGCTCAGAGATTCAGGGAGTCAGCCCCTACAGCCAAGAGGGAAGGAAGCCTGGCTACTGCTCCAGTTGGCAGCAGACCTTGCATCATCCATGTAGTGCTGGTTTTAGGCACATGCAAGAGTTGTGGGGTCAGGAAGGCTTCCGCTCAGATTTCAGAATAAGGCCTGGGAGGCCAGGCAGTGTGCCCGAGAGGGCAGTGTGTGAAGCTGTAGGTGTGAAGCTGAAGGTTCAGTGGAGACCCCAGAAGGTTGGAGAAGCCAGAAACGCGGATTGTCTGAGGAAAGCTGCAAGATGGGAGCAGAGCTGGCCCAAGAGAGAAGCTGTTAGAACTACAACCACCGGCAGTGCCGTAGGGGTGAAGCCACCCAAAGCCCTTTGAAGTTCACATCTTGCCACAGATTGCCTTGGATGCTGCACATGGAACTACACGACTTAATGTTTGCTCTGCTGGATTTTGGACTTGCTTTGGTCCCTATTTGTACCTTTTGGAATAGGAATGTTTATCTTGTACCACTGTAAGTTGGAGAAGTTTAACTTTCTTTTCATTTGTACAGGGGCTGACAGATAAAGAGTTTGCCTTAAATCTCAAAAGAGACTTTGGAATTGGACTTTTCTGCATCACTGAAACTGTTAGGACTTTGGCAACTCTTAGAAATGGACTAAATGCCTTTTGCATAAAGGGATGCGCATGAGTCTTTTTGGAGGCCAGGGGTGGAATGTTATGGCTTGCATCTAGATGTGCCCCAAAAGCCTCATGTGATCACATAGGTTCAGTATTTTGTCTCAGCAACGGAAAAATAACTAAGACAGGAGGCTTTATGCAATCTTGTTTTTCTTGTTTCTTTCATCCATCAGGCCTCCTCTTTAAACCATACTGCATCAGGCTTGGGAGCCCCTTACAAGACAGAAGGCAGCCCCAACGAGACTCACTAGACTTGGAAGAATAAAGTATGAAATAGGATTCAATTGCTTTCAACCATATGGTCATAAACAATAGTCTGATACTAAACATGCCAGTGGGATACAATTTTCTGTTTTAGAATTTAGCCCTTCTGACACTTTTGGAATTTAGTTTAACAAATATTTGTCAGGTAGGTACTAAGTTGAAGGACTTCTACATGTAAATTCGGAGAGTATGGAGATAAGAATAAAAGTAATTTGTTACCTTACTGATGGCTAGATTCCAACCACTCTTAGCAAAAGGAAGTGAATAAGGGAACTGGCATTTGTCAAATATCTACAGATATCATCCACTAGTACTATACCATTTAATTATCACAAAAATCTTCAGAAAGTGGATATCCATTACAGCCACATTATATCACAGAAAAAACTGGAGCTCTGGAGTCCAGATCTCTCAGATGTACCTGGGATCTACTTTGGCATCTTTTGACCATCTACACTGCAAAATTGTGTAAGGAAATATGTGGCATGTGAAATCACATATACGTTGTCATTGGTCTGATGTTCATCAATCAGTGTATTACCTTGGGCATGCTATTTAGCCCTTCTAATATAGCTAATTTATCGAACCTAGAACTCAACAACATCCAAAATTCTCTTATATATCCTAAGATGCTACTGATTTGGTATTTTGATGTTTTCTCCAAGAAGAAATTAGGCTATTTCAGATATCAAGTAGAGTTTAAAACATACAATTAAAAATGTAATGCATATTGACTTGTTTTAATTCCCAAAACTGTCTATTTTTCACTGTGCCCATTTATTCTCTACAGAACTAAGTCTCAATTTGGAATGCTTTAAAAATTAAACCATGCCAGGTATGATGGTACATGCCTATAATCTCAGCACTTGGGAGGCCGAGGCAGGAGGATTGCCATGAGTTTGAGGCCAGTCTGGGCTACATAGTGAGTTCAAGGTCAGCCTGAACTGCATAGCAAGAACCTGTCTTAAAAAAAACAAAAAAGGTCCGGGGATTTAGCTCAGTGGTTCCGCCACTTGCCTCGCAAGCACAAGGACCAGAGTTCGATCCCCGGTACCAAAAAAAACAAAAAACAAAAAAACAACTAAATTGCCAGTTAAACTTAACAATAATGTGGATTTTCCTGTGGTCCAAATAATTACTAATGGTAAAATGAATGAATCTTAACCTAAGCACATCCACAAGAGCACCACCATCATTACTGTTAGGGCAGGAAAGATTAAAAAATAAGAAGACAATTTGCCTCTGAGGACTTTACAGACTTATGTATGGGTAAGGAGAGGGGAGGCAGCTCCCCCAGTAAGTATGAATGAACAGAAGAAAGGGACCCTGAGATCGCAGGGTGGCAGACATATTAATTATTTATTATACCCAAGCCATTTACATTACTTTGATTTATCTAGAGATATGATGACTTATTGTACTAAGATTTTGAAACATTCTTATTCTTTTTTTTTTTTTGGCAGTACTGGGGATTGAACTCAGGACCTTGCACTTGCAAGGCAGGCACGGTGCCACTGAGCTAAATCTCCGGCCCCAAAACATTCTTATTGTTAAGAAAAGTTCTCTCTCAAAATGAATGTTTGCTAAGTAGCTAGAAGAAAGCCCTCACTCCCTCTCCTATTCCTTCTGCCCCACCCCAACCAAAAAAAAAAAAAAAAAAGCTTACAGAGGAGAGGGCCTTGATCTTTCCTACAATTTGGCCATAACTTTGCCTACTGACAGAGCTTATGAGCCATCAGTTCATTTTTCCTTCATGCAATTACCTCCTAGCTCTCTTCAGAACCTCAATATTTTCCATTTTCTTTCCTCCCTTCAACCTTCTACACTCTCCTACTCTTCCAACGGAAAACTTTACAACACTATCCTGGTAAATAAAAGGCCACAAAATGACTAATGGGTCACATTAATTTGAATCTATGTCTCGTCAGAAAGTATATATTTTCTTTTTTTGTTCAAACCCTTGTGTCAAGGGCTGACTTTCAATAGATCGCAGCGAGGGAGCTGCTCTGCTACATATGAAACCCCGATATATTTTCTCTTTAAAGCAACACCCTGATCAGCCAATGCCAACTGGTCCTGTCCCTTTTCTCATCCTCCCGCTCGGCTTCCTTCCCCAAGTTGCATCAGGGTGCAGGACACGCCTTTGGAAATAAGAAAGGCAGACTGAGGAAGGTGTCAGGTCGCCAGCTGATGAAGGCAAGGCTTTTCTTCCCTTAGTTTAATCAGTAACAAAGGAAATTTAAATTTATCTCATATAGGGAAAAAAGAGCACACTCAACGTCTTCTAAAAGCATAGATTTTGTTTGAAGACCAAACTAAAAGCTGCAAGAAGGACTGGTTCATGGGGAATCCCCCAATGTATCTTGATTTTCTTTTCTAAATGGGGCTGGGTGGGAATGAGGCTGAAAGTGGAGATGAAATACAAAAGTAACCACTGCCCGGGAAGAAAACATTATCTTAGAAAACAAAGGAGCTGGGAAAGCAAAGGGAAGTGGAAAATACATCCCTTCCTAAAGGTACTCTAATACGATAATAATAATAATAATAATACACCTACAAATGGACTCGGTGATAAAATACTTAAACCTCAGACTGTAACTTCACTGAAACATTTATAGCGGGAATTTTACCCTCCTTTGACCACTGACACAGACTTTTACTGGGTTAGAAAGTTCAGTTCCAGTCTTCTTCTCCCCAAGGTAACCAGAGTAGAACATCCATGAGCAGTTAATTTCCAATTTCTGAGCATCAAACAGTTGTATTTAATCCGAGTTAAACTTACATGGACTATTTACTATATCTGAACTTCAAGAACCTACGCTTCGTTGTCAATGGCAACCTCGTACCAAGCACTTAGTCTTCTGTTGGGAAGGATGGCGGTAGCGAGGGTAGGTGTGACACTGAGGGGCTTGGCGTCTGAGGCTTCCTTTTTTTTTTTGGAGGAATCTGACAGTTCACTGTATGAGAGAAGAAGGAAAACAGATGCTGCCCTTTGATGGAAAGGAAAAGAAGACAGACGTTGCCTGCTGATGCGACGTGCAATCAGTCACACAGATTTGGGTTTCTCTGAGCCCCAGTTTCCTCGTCTATAAAATGCAAGAGATTATCTACCTCGCAGGGTTTGTTGAGAAGGTGAAGTAAGATAACCAGTGTGTGTGTCGGGGGGAAGATAACCAGTGAAGACCCCGTTTCTGACACACAGATACAGTGTCTTTTCTCTCCAAAGCCCCCCAGGGGTGCAACTGTGACCCAGCAGGCCCAGCTCCCGGGTGCTATCAACCTCCCCAGAAGGTCTCTGTCCCCCGCCTCGGGCCACCCAAGCTCCCCTAAATCCTCGACGGCGTCCCCAGGTTCCCGCGGGTGAGACGCACCCCACTCACCTCCGGCGCCACCGTCTGGGAGCAGGGTCAGCCCGAGGACCAGCACGCGCGCCCCTTATAGAAGAAGCGGGTGTCGGGGCAGCCAATGGGCACCCGGGTCGGCCGGCAGTGGCCACTGAGAAGCGAGCGGAGGCGGGTGGGAGGACGGGGCTACCAGGGAGCCGGAGCCCGCGACCTCCTGGGCGCGCAGACGGCGCCCGCGGGTCCGCACCCTGCGCTCACGCCTCGGTCGTCAGGAGTCTTTACTGGCGTTTTAATTAAGGTAATGTCAGGCCGTCCTTTTCCGCAGAAGTCTGACTAATGTTAAACAATGATTTAGAATTTTCCTCCAAGCCAAGATTAATCTGTTACTGGCAGAAGGACGACCTCCTGTGGGCTTGGGCTTGGGCTTGGGCCGCCCCTCCCGGGGATGGGGACCACAGCGGGACTCCCCACCCTTCCTCCCCTCTCCCATCAGCATCCCCGCGCTCCAGGGCTGATCTCTCTTGGTGCTGTTCCTAATCTTTTAGGCGGCGCAATCTCTGAACTTTTTGGAAGGAAACTGCTCAGTACCCTTGTAATTGATGACCGTGCTATACTAACAGTCACGTTACATGCTGTATGAACATGACCCAGAAGCCAAATATTTGGAACAGGTTATGTATTGGTTCCGTGCTGTTTAGATCCTATTCCAAAGGACTCCGCAATCGTCCCTGTATCCTGGGAGGACTGGTTCCAGGATCACAATGGGTACCAAATGCAGGGATGTCCAAGTCCCTTATACAGCACTGCCTCTAAACGATCCACCCACCCGCATGCTTTAAATCATCTTTAGATTGCTCAGAATACCTAATACAATCTAAGGGCTATGTAAATAGTTGTTATACTGTATTGAGTAGAGAATAATGGCAGAAAAAAATTTATTCATATTCAGTACAGAGGTAATTTCCCTCAAAATATTTACAATTTAGGGGTGATTGAAATCAACAGATGCTTACATAACCCGTGGGTATGGAGAGCCAAATGCATATATAACATATAATACCTAGGTCAGTCTTTTCTCCAGTTTCTGAAAAATTAATTTATTGATGTATCGTTTACACACCGTAATGTTCATTTCTCCCAGTTGTACAATTCGGAGTTTTGACAAACATGTACACAACCAGTCAAAATATAGAAATTTCCATCACCCCCCACTCACATTTTCCTGTCTCAGCCCCTCCACCCCCACTGCACCACATCCAGTCCCCGGCAACTGATAGTTTTGGCTCTATGCTTTGGCCCTTTCTGCGAGGAGAACAGTGACTCTGCATATCTGCAGGTTTGGGGTTCCTGACACTTAACATGCTGCTGTGGGGCTTCAAGCTGCACATAACACCATCAATCGGTCCTATGGCTAAGGGTGGACACTCTTGAAAGTGCAGGGCATTTACAGCTTTCACCTCTCTTCCAGGTTTTCTTTTATCTATATAATGAGTCTAAGAAGTAAATACTACTTTTGTTCTGTAAATAAGGAAACCGAGGCCCAGGGAGACTCTATGATGCTCTCTGGCACAAGTTAGTAAGTAGAATCAAAAGCCATCCAAAGCCTTCACTTTAAATCCAGTGTTCTTATTGCAATACCATGAAAAACACTGGTCAGAGAGACCTTTCAGACCCACACTGAGTTCAAAGATGACATTCCTGAAGTTGGGTCTACAAGAGGGTTTGAAACACCCCTGTCAAAGAAGACAGATGAAGCCAGTTATTTGGGTAGATCATCCCCACAGAGGCTGCAACGGCAGGGTGGGCATTGGCTCTGGGGTGGAGAGGCTTGGGCAGCTGTCACTGATGCCCATGTAAGGTCACCTTGAATGGGGCTGAGCAAAGCGGAATGTTAGGCCCCGTGACCCTGAGCACTCCAGGCTTCTGGCCTTTCCCAGTCTTTTGGCAGACTTCTAAAATGACACTGACCACTTCCAAAACATCTTGGCCTTGTGCCTGGATTCCACCTAAGAATTTTCTTTAGACTCAATGGGTCAATTTAAAAATTCACATATCCTAAGAAAGTCCTATCAGCTGAAGAAATCTTTGTATAGATTTGTCTAATTAAAAGCGGTTAATTGGCTCCTCATAGGGGGAAAAAAAGGATTTCTTTGGAAGTTCTGGAAGAATGAGGTAAAGCAAGACACTTAGGTAGTCCCTTAGGGATTGCATTTGTCTCTTATTGCTGCTATTAAAATTTAACACAGATTTAGTGGTTCAAAGGAACACATATTTATTTTCTTACAGTTCTGGAGATTAAAAGTCCAAAAAGGACTTTAGTTTTTCATTTAATGTCAATTCCTTCCCAGAAGTAAGATTGTCTCTCACTCCCAAGCTAAATTAGTTTCTCCATTTTCACACCCTGCCCTTCTTCCCATAGAACACTTGTAACAATGGCTATTATAGTTATTTGCATGACTTTTGTTCACTTATATCCTCCTTGCGTGAGAAATCTTCATTGGCTAGTCTAATGCCTGACAGATAGGCTTACAGTAGTTTCTTATTTTTTCCCAATTCCCACCCCTCTCCCTCCCCACTTTTATTCATTACTATTTCTTGTTTCCTTTGGATTTTTGTTTGAGAGGGGTCTCCCTATGTTGTCTATGATGGCCTTGAACTCCTGGGCTCAAGTGATTCTACTGCCTCAGCCTCAGTAGCTGAGGCTACTACAGCTACTTAGATTTCCTTTTTCTAGTTTCTGAAGGTGGAAACCTAAGTCACTGGCTTGAGACCCACGTTTGTAGGTGAAGTGCCCCTCTGTTGCTCCCCTCAAGCACTGACGTAACTGCATCCCACAGTTTTGATATGTCACAGTCTCATTTCCACTCAATTCAATATGTTTTCTAATTTTGGGGGGGGGGGTGGTGCTGGGATCAAAATAAGGACTCAAAGGGCCAGGGATTTAGCTCAGTGGTTTCACCACCTGCTGCACAAATGTAAGGACCCAAGTTCGATCCCCGGTACCAAAAATAAGTAAATAAATAAATAAACAAAATAAGGACTCATGCATGCTAAGGATATACTGTAACACTGAGCTACAATCCCAGTTTGCCAATTCCTCTTTGATCTGTGGATTACTTAGAAGTGCACTGTAGTTTCCAACTATGTGGGGATTCTCTAGATGTTTTTATTTATTTCCAACTCAATTGCATTTTGTAAGAAAACTTTTTTGGTGTTACTGGGAATTGAACTCAAGGCCATTGTACTTAGCTGCAGTCCTAGCCCTTTTTTATTTTGAGACAGGGTCTTCCTTAGTCAATAAATTGCCCAGCTTGGGCTCAAATTTGAGATGAATTCTCCTGCCTCAGCCTCTCAAGAGAGCTGAGATTTAAAAAAAAAAAAAAAGCTGAGATTATAGGCATGTACCATCACACCCAGCCTGAGGCAGGAGAATCACTTGAGTCCAAGAGTTTGAGGCCAGCCTGGGCAAAAAGTGAGATCCCATCTCAAAATAAAAATAAATATTTGTTGAATTGATGACGTAAATGGTAGAAGCTGTGTTCAAACATGTGTGTACATGTGTTCATTCTAGCATTTCAGTAGAACTGATTCCAGAAGTGAAATACTGCCAGGTTGCCTTCCTAAAAGAATATCCCAGCTGATATTCCAACTTGAAAGAATATAAACAGTATCCTCATCTTTATTACAGTGAATGCTATTAATCTCCTTAACTTTTGGTAATTTGACTAGCAAAAGTTTTTAATTTTTAATTAGCTTTTAAATTAGCAGAACCGAGCATATTTTTAGACATGTGTTCCCATGTGAGTTTCTTGTCATTGCTCATTTTTCAATCAGATTTTGTTTTTTGGTGGGTTTTTTGTTTTGTTTTGTTTTTTGTTTTTTGTTTTTTGTTTTGGTACCGGGGATCAAACTGGGATCCTTGCGCTTGCGCAGCAGGCGGCGAAACCACTGAGCTAAGTCCCTGGCCCTGTTTTTTGGTTTTTTTGGTACCGGGGATTGAACTCAGGACCTTGTGCTTGTGAGCCAGGTGGCGGCACCACTGAGCTAAATCCCCGGCCCCAATCAGGTTATTTTTTTATTGATACATAAATGTTCTCTAGATAGCTCTGTGTCATCAAAGACTTCCGTTTGTTTTTGGCTTCATTTAAGATACCTTGTAGCTTACAATTTTTGTTTGTTTTTACAGTCAAAGCAACCTTTTTTGCTATAGTTTAAGGGGCCTCCCAAAGCACACCCTTCCTTCCCAGTTCTAAGCTGGGCAGATGGGGACCAACTGGGGCAACAGGTTGGGGAGGGAGGGCAAGGAGCAGCAAAGTCTGGGAGATCAGTTGAAAGGCTGTTGAATAAGATGGTAGATGGGGGAGGGGTAGAGAGGAGATGAAGAGAATGGAGGACAAATTCTAGATGTGTTTTGCAGATAGAGTCCATAGGGTCAGCTGACGGCAGAGGCAGAGAGGGGTAAGGAACAGGAGACCAAGCAGGATACTCAGGCCTTTTATTTGGCTATTGGGTGGGCTGTGGTTCCCCTGACCAACATGAGGACTGGGAGGGAGAAATGTGAGTTGGCAAGGAGGAGAAAATTATTTTTTGTACTTCTTGGTTTGAGTTGTCCTAGCTATCCAAATGAAGATGTCGTGTAACATTGAAGGGAGTCCTCGTAGGGCATGGTGGCACACAGCTGTAATCCGAGCCCTTAGGAGGCTGAGGCAAAAAGACTAAATCCGAGGGCAGTCTGGGCTACATAGCAAGTTCAAAACCAGCCTGGACAGACTACATAGCAAGACACTATCTCAAGAAAAAAAGGAAGAAAAAAAGAAATGCGAGTTCAAAATTCAGAAAGAGATCATAGCCAGAGATATTCATTTAGAAGTTATGGACATAATGATCATTTATAAAGATACTATATAAAAATCCTATATAAAAATCATAAGACTGGATAAAATTTCCTAGGGACAAAATGTATTGAGAGACAAAAAGAAGCTCATGTCAAGATCCACAAGTTAAGAGAAGGAGGAAGAGAAGCCAGAAAAGGAAAAATGAAGGAGTGGACACCAAGGAGGAAGAAATCTCAGGTGAATCTGGTGTCACAGAAGCCAAAACAAGAATGTTGGGTTTTTTGGTTCTTTTTTTGGGTTTTTTGGTACCAGGGATTGAACTTGGGACTTTGTGCTTTTGAGGCAGGCGCTGGAACCACTGAGCTAAATCCCCAGCCCCAAGAATGTTTTTGAAGAAGACAACTATCACTGGGCCCAATGGTGCATGCCTATAATCTCAGCTACTTGAGAGGCTGAGGGAGAAGGATTTCACAGCTTGGGCAATTTAGTGGGACCCTGTCTCAAAACAAAAAAAATTAAAAATGGGCTGGGGATGTATCTTGGAGCAAAAGCTCTGGGTTAAGTCCCTAGTACCACCAAAAAAACCAAACAGACAAACAAAACAAAACTATGGAGCCCGGAGCAGTGACATGTGCCTATAACCCCAGTTACTTGGGAGGCTAAGGCAGTAGGATTGCTTGAGGCCAGGAGTTTGAGGCCAGCTAGGGCAACATAGTGAGACCCTGTCTTTAAAAAATGTGAGTATTATATATTATATTATGTGATATATATATATATGTGTGTGTGGTTTCTGCTTTACTGAACAAGAATCAGAGAATGAGCCAATATGATTCCCCTCTGGGGAACTTGCTGAGATGTTCTATGTAGCTCATAGTACCATCTACTTTTATGGATGTCCTATTAAATTAGAAAAGAATGTGAATTTTCCATTCATGGATCGGTAGGTACTAAGATAGAGCACCAACCCCGGAGTGATCGATTATCCCTTCATTATGTTAACACAGTAAAAGCTTATTTCTCTCTCACACTAAGCCAACACGCATTGAACAGCTCTCCAGGGTAGCTCTTCTTGTGATTCTCTGTGTGGTTGCTCAGGGATTCGGGAAAGCTCCATCTATGGCTCTGCTATCTGAATCCCTGTCTGTCACCAAAAGGGAATATAATTTTGAGATGGAGCACTAGCTTTCAAATGCTTTGGCATTTAATTCATTAACAATAATCTCATTTCACTGGCTACAACAAATCACATCAACCTTTCTTCCTGCAAGAGAACTGTGAAGTATAATCCTTCCATAAGTCCGGGAAGAAGATAAGAACCAAACATGGGAGCCCAAACAGCCTGTGCCATAAGACACAAGGGTTTACCGATGTGTGCACCTGTGGTACAGGAATGCAGACAGAGGGGTGTGCAGGCAATCCTCCCTTCTACCTGTGTGACCTCAGGCAGCTCAGCTTTTCCATGTCGGGGTTTCTCCACCTGTGAAATGCCTATCTCAGGATTGTTATGAGGATAAAAGGAGTTCTTATTTATAAAGCACATAGAATAATGCCTGCCATGTAAGTACTAGATTTGATAAAGAAATAAAACAAATATATAAATCAACAAAATAAAATGTCTTCATTAATTTTTCTTTTACTTGGTTTGTCCATTTCTGAGAGATTAGCTTAAGCTTCCTACAGTTTTTTTTTTTTAATTCTCCAGGGAATTTTGAACAAACTTTGCTTAATATGTTTAGTTGCTCTATTGTTATTTTTATATTTATGATAATTATATGACTTAAAATATTTTGCTTTAATGCTTTTCCCTTGACTTTTTGCCTTGTTTTACAATTCCTGCTTTCTATTTTGTTATCACTTACCTAATTTTTCTTTGTCTATGCCTTTATCACATATTGTTTTATATTAGGTTCCTGTCTTGTAAACAGTGTAAAAGTAGACTTTCTTCTTCATTGGAAGAATACTTAACCTTTATAATGGGATTTAACCCACTCATATCATGAGTTAAATACATGCTTTAACCCCAAAACCTTATACAAATGGACAATGCCACTTTGAAAGTAATACTAGCATTCCCTATTCCACAATTATAGTTTTTTCTTTTTTATCTTTTATTCATTAAATCTATTGGTACATTTTACGTATACATTATGATCACTTTCATCATTGGGAATTTGTACCTGTAAATGATGTAGCTTGGTTCTTGTTTTTCCCACTCCCCTTCCCTCCCTTCCATCCCTCCACCCCTCCCTATTTACAAAAGCTTTGTTTCCATTTTTCTTCTTGTCTCACATTTTTTTCTTTCCCTTCTTTCCTTTCCCCCACCCCCTCACTTCCCCTTCCCCTTCCCCTTCACTTTAGAACCTTTTTTCCCTATTTCACATTATCTAGTATACAGTTTGGTCCTCATTTATACTTTGTTTCTCACACCAGAGAAACAATTCAGTATTTACACATATGTGTCCTATTTATTTCACTTAAGAGTATGGCCTCAATGTGCATCCATTTAGCTATAAATGTCTCTAGTTTATCATTCTCTATGGCTGAGTAGTACTCTATTTTATATTTTTTTAAAAACACACCTTCTTTCTCCAGTCACCAGTTGATGGGCATTTGGACTGTTTCCAAGATTTAGCCATTTAACTGTGCTGCTATGAACATCGGTGCACATATATCACTGTGATTTGATGCTTTTAATCTATAGTCCCAAGATGTTATACTTCTAAGATAGCAAAAGTCATGTTGAAATTTTAGCATTGAGCCATTATATAGTACATCAAATGTGGGTATAGGGTGTGTGGAAGGTATGAGGAGGAAGCATCTCCTTTTGTGTGCAGAAGGGACAAAGCCATGTGTAGCCTTGCCACACGGTGCACATGCCTCAGAAGAACCCTTCCCAGCAAGGTTATTCTCAGGCTGATCCATAGATACAAAATGAGAATCCTAAGTACACGCTGATTGTCTTGGGATTGTAGACTTAGGTCAAAGGGACAACTATTTTAGATATTACAATGTGACTTCTTTTTTATTTTTCTTTGGTACCTGGGATCGAACTTGGGTCCTTCCACTTGCGAGGCAAGCAGTGGAACCACTGAGCTAAATCTATAGCAATTACAATGTGATTTATGTGTATGATGAAGAAAAATCCTTTCAGAGAAAAAAAAGTAAGTGCATTCAAGGAAAAAGAAAAGTAGGCACAACTTTTTGCTTCAGCTGAAAAGTGTGCTTGTGTGTACATGCAGCAAACTGCTGGGTTTTTCCTGATAACAATCTCTTAATATATAGCACTTTTCACTTTACAAGTGCTTTTATTTACATTGTTTACATTGGTCCTCTTAAAATTTGTATTAGTATGTTTGCAGTACACAATGATTACATTCATCATGGGGAGGTGGTACGTAACAAAACACATCTTCATTCTTTTTTTTTTTTTTTGGTACCAGGGATCGAACTCAGGTCCTTGCGCTTGAGCAGCAGACGGTGAAACCACTGAGCTAAATCCACGGCCCCCAACTTCATTTTTTTTATGCCCCCCATCTTCATCTCTTGGCCCCCTTCCCATTTGTGAAAGATTTATAGTACCTGAGACCCAGGTGGTTCAGTGCTTTGCTAGAAGTTCCATCACTTATTAACAGCATAACATGAACTAGAAACCAGGTGGTCTAGCCCTGTGCCATTTTACTCCTTATGCCTCCTTTCTGAAAGAAAACATGATTTAAATTCCAGTGAATCCTTGTGAGTTTAGCTTAGGTTTCCTCATTTAATTAGTGGAGATCCCTGAGACAAGCTACAATCACCATGCAGAAACCACAGCCACAGCAGGAATGTTCCTTAAACTTACTTCTGTCAAGAGCATCATAATTATTTGTTTCCTTCTTCGCTCCTTGATATGAATTCCTTCAGATCAAGAACAGTACCTTCCATCTCCATGGCCCATAATCCAGAACAATGCCTGTTAGACAGAAGGTGCTCAGTAAGGTAATTATTCCAGATATAGTTATTGAGAAGGAATGAATAAATACAAAAATGAATAAGTCTATGGGAGAGAAGTGAAAGATGTGATGATAAACCAAATTGTCTCTATTATCCTTAACCAGAAAGGTCAAAGCTCCACTTAGGAATCTATGAGTATAAAGCAGAGGCTGCTTCTACAGAGCAAGCCCCAGGTACTAGAAGCCATATGGGATTCTACTCATGTTCAAATGGAAATTAATTTGATGAAGTGAAGAGATGGATGGGAGAGTTCAGGCTAGCACATAATCTCTTGAGTCTTTGGAATCCAAATCTATTAAATCCCCCTCCAGAAACACAGTAATCTTCACAATGTGATGCCTTCAGGGAGTGCTTATCTCAGATGACACCTAATGGCTTTATGGGACAATCTGTGGAAAGTCTGCTTGCACACAGCAAGCATTATGCAAGTTTCATTTTAAATCTCTTTCCCTTCTCAATTACATTTTTTAAAATACCAATTTAAAATTATTTTTACCATTATTGCTTCATCACATTACCCCAAGAAGGGCTGGTCATTTCAAACACCCTGGGCAAAATAGCCTAATTATGGGTCATGACAAATCCTTCCATTGGCTGTGTGTTATAGCTGCCTGAAGTCACACAGTAAATGACAGGGGGGACCAGAATCCAAGGCCTCACTTATTCCAATGAACTTTTTACCTCAATGTACTGAAAAATCTTCAAAATGTGAAAAAAGCCAGAGGACTTATTTCATTTTCAGGTTTTTTGGGGGGTTTTTGTTTGTTTTAGAATTCATTAACTTTGGGTTCTGAATCCTACAGAAACCTCCTAATTATGAATTAGAGTAATTAGGAAAGTACTCAATACCATCTGAAAGAGCCAAGATATAGTCAACCTGGGTCACGCGATTTAGAAAAAAGACACTGTGGGGCCAAGGATTTAGCTCAGGGGCACCTCACCTACCTCACAAGCACAAGGTCCTGAGTTCAATTCCCTATACCAAAAAAAAAAAAAAGAAGAAGACACTGAGAATGGTACCCCCTTGTACGACCAGCATTCCTGCACAAGTTAAAACAAACAGTGTGAGAAAATGCCGAAACCTACGGAAACGCAGAGTGTTCCAAATCACTAGGAAGCATTAGAATCTAACTACTTGGATTTCTAGGGTGAGAGAGGCTATCTCATAACATGAGAACCAGCTGTGTGAGGAAACTAGGCCCAGCGCTTGGGCACACTTGGCTTCCCCCAATGTCTGCTGTCCTAATGTTTGCTTTGTGCTATTAAGAGGCGTCATCATCCCTCTCATTCAGTCCCACCTGTCATTCTCCTACAGCAAATCAAACAGCATCTGCTGGGGCTGCTGAAAGCAGCTTTGAAAGCAAAGCCAGTACCATTTGTCTAAGTAACGATCTCTGAAGAGATACCTTTTTTGCTGAAAAGGTCTCACTGAGTCCACATCAGGGGCAATGAGCAAACCTGATGATTAACCTCCCTGCTTTGTCTCTGCAACTGAGCTCAAGGGAGCATGGCCAGGCTTTCACAGCCATTAGGGACACAGAGAATCCAAATGTGACTGCCTGGAATAGTCAAGAGGAGAAAACAGGCCATGTAGAAAGACAAGGAAACCCAGGCTCTGAGATACCAATGGACAGAAAGGAGAGATCTTCCTCTCCTCTTTGAGAAAATCCTGTCTACAAGGTACTTATGCTCTGGATGCCACCCTGGAAGAGGTTAATCAGGGACACTTTCTCATAGATGCCAGATATTAGGACACCTACAGCCTCCACGGGGGCAGAAATTAATCAACAAAACCCCAGGCTTCCCATACAGAAGGCAGCAGTGGTACCTTTAATTTGTAGTTGTTCATCACTAGGGGTGAAGAGAAGATTCTGGCTTATGTATTACATAATATATTCCTCCGTAGGAGTAAAGCAACTAATAATCAAATCTGTAATCACCTTCAACTTGCTAATAAGCATTAGCCAGAGGACTCACAACAAAGCAGGGCCTGGAAAAGAAAGCCTCAGGGTCCCCTGGATCAGCTTTGTTCTCTGTAGATGGCACAAATAAACACAGCTCACATGGTCACTCAGCGAGTTCAGAGCCACTTTACAACTCTGCTGAGAGCCTCTCGTGGCTCCTGCACCATGCGCTCCATTCTGTCTTCGGGCAGTATTCATGCTCACTCCGCTGAGTCACAGAGACACCTCTGGGTGTGCACCTGGCCAAAGGCACAGAAGAGGAAGTTCCACACGTGGCCATCCTGTCTACCAAGTGCAGCACAAATGGTTATTGTTTGCCTCTGCAATAAAATCATTGAATAAACCTCAAGCTTTAAATCAGCTCATCAGCATCACCAGGCAACTCCTCCAGGAAAGGTAGGGGAGACTGCAAGGTACAGAACTCCAGGAACAAAGAAAAGGACCACAGTGTGTCTTTTGCAAAGGGCTTGCACGAGAAATGCTATCAACTCAAAAACTCTTGTGTTGACCACGAAACCCAGTCGACACAATGCAACACTCAATAAAGCCACAGAACCTTGCACAGAACCAATTCTTCCACTCCACAGAGGAGTTCCTTCTGAAAGCATTGCAAAAATCACTGCTAAGGACATAGGCCAAAAAATAAGTGACGTAATACTACAAAGAGCAGCATCTGTTGTTTGTAAAGGTTTAGCTGGCATGTGACGGTAGTCATAAGGGGACTGTTAATCTGCATCTTGCAGCCAATTTACAATTCTAAAAAGCTCATGCTGGCTAAGTAACCAGCTGACAGGACTAAGACTACCTCAAGGATAGGGAAGGTCAGATCCATGTTTTGGGGTACATGAAACGTATTCGATTTAGGGGACTTGCTTAAAAAAAAAGAATGCAGAATTTCAAATCCAAACTTACCAGGCACTTCCCAGCAAGAAACAGGCCGCAGCAAGTCAGAAGCCCTTATCCCAGTGGTTGTCAAACTTTGCTGAACATTAGAAACCCTTGAGTAGCTTTTTAAAAATCCCAATGTCCAGTTTCTACCCCACACCAATTAAACCAGAATGTCTGGGGGTGGAAGTCAAGCATCAGTATTTGTAAAGATCTTTAGGTGATTCCACCTATTCTCACAGTTTAGGAATCACTGCCTTAAGCTTAAATTTTATTAGCTTCAGGGAAATGTGCCTCCAGATAGGGAGAATAGTTCTCCTTCATTTTTAAATTAACACCTGCAGAGCATGCCACATGCCAAGCACCATGCATTTTGCACCATGCCAGCATGCAGCTGGCAATCAGTAGCTGCTTGTTGAATGCATAAATGAACTCACTCATTCTCAGGCTCTGGGAGTTAGAAAAAAGAAAAGAGAAAGGGAACAGAAAGAGTCAGCAAGAAGGGAGAAGTAAAAAGAATTAAGATTTTTAGAGACTTATAGGCTAGAGAGCCAAAGACTCCAGTGCTGACCAGGAAGCCAACAAGTGAGGCCACAGTGGCAAAGGCACCAATCACTTCAGACCCAATGTGCTGCCTGACAAGTACTGAGCTTCTGCTTCATTCTTTCTCAGGGACTGGGCCATGAGCCCCCGAAGCAGCGACCCAGAGTTACTCAGTTCTGTGTCACAGAAGCTGGCAGAAGGCACAGAATTCATGTCTAATAAACACATGGGAGATGGAATGTGTTATGACTGTATGTTAGTTTTCACAGGAACAATTCCACACATTTTATCAACAGAAACTCAATTTACTTAGTGCTGAGAAATTACTTAGGCAAGGCTTCCTGGTGACCATCTTGAGCAGCTCCCTGCCACAATGCCCTGCCTTCACACAGGCCATAGCACTATGGGGCCAGCCAACCATAGAATGACACCATGAGCCAGATAACACTTTGCCTTTATTAAGTTGCTTTTCTCAGAGGTATTGTGAGGAGGCTTCTGGGCCACCATAATGCACTGCTCCCAGGGTAGAGGAGGTGAGCCATGTGGGCACCAACACCACAACCACCCGACCACCACGGTGAAATGAGAAGACACATAAACTAGCCTCAAAACCAGACTTTCAGATCACCTACAGCAGCCCCAAAGGGAAACAAGATGGAACACTCTGATACTCAACCACCTGGACTCCCCGAACTGCCAACAAAAGAGGATCTGGGAAAACTGAAATAAGAAATAATTTCTCAGATAACAGCAGAGATTGTCCCCATAGTTCAAGACATGATTAATAAATCTAGAGAGGATCTAAGGAACATGATGGAATCCCAACATAGGAAACAAATGGAATCCATAAAGCAGATGCAAACAGATTTCCAGGAGATTAAAAACTCCACTGAAAGTCTACACAGCAGAATGAGCCAATGTGAGGACAGAATTTCAT
>NW_004624766.1:9677373-9719522 GCF_000247695.1 Heterocephalus glaber
TTGAGGCAATACTATTTAAGTGTAATAAATAGGACACACATGTGTAAATACCAAATAGTTTCTCTAGTGTGAGAAACTGAAAGTGTAAATAAGGTCTAAAAGGTATAACGGATAATGTGAAATAGGAAGAAAAGGGGCAAAGGGGAAGGCAAAGTGGGAGGGATAGGGGAACAGAAAGAAGGGAATGGAATTAATATGAGAAAATGAAAAAATGGAACTAAAGTCTTTGTAAATAAGGAGGGATGGAGGGGTTGAAGGGAGGACAGGGGAAGCAGGAAAAAATAAGAACCAAGAGAGATTATGTAAAGGTGCAAATTTCCAATGATGAATGTCATTATATTGTATACCTAAAATATACCAATAAAATTAAATTTTTTAAAAAATTACTTAGGCAACAGAAAATACACTCATCAGTATACCATGTGCCATGAGTTAGGTCCGTCTCAATAAATATAAAGGACAGGGTAAAACTGTATCATAGTGAAGGCTGGGGATTTAGCTCAGTGGCATAGGGCCTGCCTGCCTTGCAAGTGCAAGGTCCTGAGTTCAATCCCTGGTACTGGGGGGAAAAAAACCTGCATCACAGAATCTTGTAGCCTATTGTTTTGTTTTGTTTTTTCCTGTATTGGGATAGAACCCAAGGCGTTGTGCATGCCAGGTAAATGACCTGCCAAGGAGCTATACCCCCACCCTGAAAAATTAGATTTTTGCTTTAACAAAAACTTCAATAAAAACTTCACCAAGGGGCCAGAGATTTAGCTCAGTGGTTCCGCCGCCTGCCTCACAGGTACAAGGTCCCAAGTTTGATTCCTGATACCAAAATAAAAACTTCACCAAAATGGTGAAATGAATTAAGATGTGTTATGTACTTGTACCAACTACCTACAATGAATGTAATCATTATGTACTGCAAATATGCGCTAATAACAATTTTAAAATAAATTTTTAAAAAGTATAGGGAAAGCTATCAGCTTTGCGGCAGAAGTGCAGAGTAATGTATGCCTCTGATACTATTTATGTTGCTGTTTTAAATTCATTCATGTTGAAGAAAGATGATAGAAATAAAATTTCTAAAACTTAAGTCAGCAAGCTTCCTGAAATGTAACAAAGTCTCCTTTTTTAAATCTACTGTCTTCCTCTTTATTTTTTAGAAATGAATGTATGCATGTGGAGGAATACTGAGTATATCTGACTCCAGAGATTGCAAAAGAAGTCTGAAAGGATTCTTATCTGTCAACACTTTGGCAGCTTCACCTCCTACTACTCATTCCCAAATTGCAGGGTCTCAAAATTCAACTCATCCTATTACTCAAATGTGGAAAGAAAGGAAACAGCTTTATTTTGTCCATAACAAAACAGATATTTTTCTGGATCCCCTATATGTTAGTAGGAGGAAAACTAACAAACCGCAGATGTACATCAGTTTAAATTTACCCAGGTCCCGTAATTTGAATAAACTCTATAAGAACTGTTCGATGTTTAATTAAAAAAGAAAAGAAAGGCCTAGGGATTTAGCTCAGTGGTTCTGGAGCCTGCCTTGCAAGCGCAAGGTCCCAAGTTCGATCCCAGTACCAAAAAAAAAAAGAAGAAGAAGAAAAGAAAAACTTAAGTGTCTTCAATGGGTTCCTCCTAAGATGGTCTCAAGTGTATGGAGGACAGGAGTAACTATGAGACCTCAAGATGGGTGTGAAGAGGAAGTACGTTCATTCCAACTCTGGCCTTTTAGCTTGCGAGGTGCTGGTTGCTTCGTGTCATTTGAGGCTGTGTCCTACAGCTAATCTAAATTTAGGATTCTGTCTCTTTTGGCTTAGGTGAAGATCCATACCTAAGGGACTTAAGTTCCTTAAACCTCTGCAGTGGCATCATCCTGCCCGGCTATGGCAGGCTTGTTGTCACGTCCACTGTTGCTCCATTTGACGCTGATATGACATGGGAACTTCAGGCAGTTTGGGAAAGCCAACCTCAGAGTCTCCCTTTGCTGGTGGGATAGGGCCAAGCCCTAGGTTGGAATGGGAACAGCCTGAGAGTGATTACTTTGTCACACCCACAAAAGGAGTGAGGAAAGCTTTGTCTGCTGTCCTTGTATGGAGGGTGGGCAGTGGCAGAAGGGTGCTGTTGGGCCTGCATATAAACTGCAGGAAGATACATGCCCGCAAAAGGACCACCTGTACCTTACAGTTAGTTGTGTAAGCCCCAAATCCAAGGAGCCCCAAATCTCCAGGTAGCATATAATTGGGAGGAAAGAAAAGTACTTTGCTTCAGGGAAAGTGACATGGGCCTTCATTTTCAGAAATGGAGGGAACAGCTATTAACTAGCTCTTTTGTTTCCTTCCTATCTGAAGGGTCACCTTTTTAGTCTCAGTGAGCACAACGCTCAACAAACAGTAAGTTCAAGTCACAACAAACTGTGGAATGAATGAATGAATGGGAAATGTTCATCTACAATTCAGTTTCTCTCTTGATAGTTATTAAGAGAGATAAACTAACAAAGTAGGGCTGGGGATTTAGCTCAGTGGTTCCCACACCTGCCTCGCAAGTGCAAGGTTCCGAGTTCGATCCCTAGTACCAAAAAAAAAAAAACTTTAACAAAATATTTCATGATCACATACCAGAAGTTAATCTCTGGCCAAAAATATGACACTGTTAAGAAAATTTGCGTTCTATTAACATTTCAATTCTCCTGTAAGAACCAATCCTTTGCCCCCTGAATCTCTCCAACAACAACCTTACAGAAATCAGCACCAGAATGCAGTTGACAAACTTTAGAGTTACAAAAGAAAGACTTTAAACAAAGTATTTTCCAGACTCTGGCATGTGTCAAGCTTGTGGAAGCCCCTGTAAGGTAGGAATAGATACAGACAACCTAGTTCTTCTGATTATAATCACATCAACCTCAAACCCCTTTTCTGCTCCCTCTACATTTATTCCTGAATATCTAAAGGGCCAGACGTGCACAGTGGAGTAAGACAACCCTCCCCGTGTGCACTGGAGCCACTGCTCAGTGTTTCTGTTCTGTCTGCAATTATTTAGGCACAGCTAGCTGTGCCCCTCTTCCTGTAGCTACCTCCTCTCCACCACCTGCTTTCTTCTGGTTCTTTATATCCAGAATTGCACCAGGAAATAAACATCCTGACTGTCACTGGCAACAAACCCTCGATTCTCTTTCTGTTTGCCTCTTGGGATGAGAGACTCAAGGAAAATAAGAGAGCAAGATTTTTTTTTAATCTTTTTCAATTAACTTCCATTTCTTTCAAGTCTGAGTAAACTCTGGGCCCAGAATAACCAGGATGATATGATTATGGAAACTATTAATCACACCATCAAAGGAGAGCTAGCTCATGGTTACGGAGCGGTTGGCACGTTCCTCCAAAGGGCTTCTGCAGCATGAGCCTCCTGGTTTTCCTTTGGGCCACAATGCTCCAGAAACAAACTTTTAAGAAGTAAGCCACTTCTTAAAACACAAAATATCATTTTAGATCACTCAAGGCTCATGGGAAAATGTGAAATTTGCATCTTTATAGATCATTTGGACATCATTTGATGTAGGAAATAGAGGGCTGCATTTGGAACAAGAAGTCTCTAAATTGCTTTGAATATCGATACTACAATCATAAAAATTGAAATAATTTCTACAGATCATTTAGGACAAACAAGTAATCTGGTTTGTACAAACTTAAAACAAACATAAAAAGAAAAACTTGGAGAATGTAATTTAGAGACTTCATTCCAAGGCCCACAACATCAACAGATTTCTTCCAATGAAAACAGTAGAGATGAGGAAGTTAAAGAACTTAAAGAGTTTCATGCCTTGCTAACTGGCTAATTGAATACTTGTTCCTGGTTATACGCAGGAAGGAAAAGTCCAAAATCAGTTGCATTTTGAGGAAAGCATATTCATGGATTTTAGTGTATGTGCTGCCGAAGCGAGCACAGCATATTCATGGATTTACAAGTGAGACCACTCTTCCCCAAAACAGTCTCAAAGAAGAGTGAATTTCCAGAGGGGCAAATCCCTCACAGTATGGGGCCAACAAGGCATCACTTAAAACTATATGATCCTTGGGCCAAGGATTTAGCTCAGTGGTTCCGCCACCTGCCTCGCAAGCGGAAGGTCCCAAGTTTGATCCCCGGTACCAAAACAAACAAACGAACAAACAAACTATATGATCCTGTGCTGACATAATGGCATGTGTTCACTGGAATTTAGGGCTGATCATACATACACTCCTCACCCATCCCTCCACTGTGCTTTCAACTTACACCCCTTCTTGGAAGCAAGCCCATAGTGAAGAAGTCAAACTCCTCCAAAATATAGAGCCCCTCTTTGTTCTTTTTCCCCACTGTTGATGTCTGCGAGTATATTGTGCCTGAGCAAGAACATGTCACATCTGTGAAGGGGCTGTCCCCAAAACTTTAATTTTACTTACTGTAAATCAAGACCAGTAAGGGGGAAAATCCATAAAAGTCATTATAAACAGATACCATGATGTCAAAGGAAAAACAGTTGGAGAAAGGGAGTTTAATAAGCAACCTTCTTTATTACAATAGGCTTGACGTCATTGATTATTTATTATTTCCATCACTAAAACACAAAACCATGTGCTTCACTGTGGGCCAGGATGAAAAGGATATGTGGACTTTCCTGAGTATTTTAATATCCTCTTATTGACAGTAGATAGAAGATCTGAACAAGGACTGGGAACAGGAAATGATTTTAGTGATTTTATTACAGTAATAGAGAAAAGCATTTCCAATGGCAGCATTTGGCAGATGGTCAGGTAAGGCTTCCACTTCTAAAGACCTTGCAAGTCAACAAGCCCAATATTGATACAAGGTTAGTATGTAATTAATGGGTTGTCCTAGCAAGCAGAAAAGTTTTTACAAATATATGCTGTAGCCTTGGCAGTGGAACACAGGAAGCTGGTGTTTAAAAGTTCATTTAAAGCCATTTCACAAAGAAAGGTATTTAGAGGCTTTCTGTATTTGGAGTACACAGTGAAACCACAGCCAGAGAGCGCTTTATGTTCTGGTACAAATCAATCAGATTTGCAATGAAATATGGAGTATGATGCATTTCCACTTAGTTTAATGAAAAATAAACATGACTGTAGAATTTTCAGATTGTTCAGACTTTTCACTCAAGAAACCTAATCAATTCATTTTAAACACCGAATATCATCTTGCCAAGGTCCCCTCAGAAACTGATTTCTGTGGAACAAAATATTAGTGGTTGGAAGTGCCTTCATTCTGCAAAATTCATAGTCTTTTTAAATTTTCAAAGTGCCTTTTAAAAATCTCATTTAACACAATCCTATAAGGTAAACAGTGCTCACCTGTATTTTATACGTGAACATGTTAGAAAGGCTGTCAAGGTCATAGGAACCCTTGACCAGCCCCCCCCCATTATAATGTGTTCTATTTCTCTTCAATTTCTTGTGTATTTTTCTTTTCTTAGTGGTATGTATTAGTTTTTTTAAAACATTGGGTTTTAATGTGTATATCTTGATTATATCAATTCTATTACTGATAGAGAAGTGCTATACAATTAGACAGGCCCTTGGCTTGCCTCCATTTTTTTTTTCCACAGAATGTTTTGTTTTGGAAATGTAAGTTTGTGTTGCTGGGCTCCTCCTGTCCAGTGTATCAAAATGGTTTGTTACTGTGTGACAAATGTATCAAAAATGGTCAACTGTGCGACCCTTCAGGAATGTTGTTAAGCTCTGCCCCCTCACAACGTTCTGTAACTCTGGCCCTCTGCTTCAGCAATGTTCTGTAACTCCGCCCCCCCGGCTTCAGTGAGCATGCTCACAAGGCACATTTCAGTAATGTCCTGTAACTCCACCCCTTTACTCCAGGAATATTCTGTAACTCCGCCCCCTGCTTCATTGCGCATGCTCCTCTACCCTGTAGATCCCTATATAAGGAGGCTTTCATTTCTGGTAGAGTGATCAGACTCTTGAGTCTGCTGGGGGGTTTTCTCCACCTCTTCAAGCAATCAGAGTCTCAAGTCTTCAAAGAATGAGAGCTGTGACCCAGACCTGCCACACTGAGCTGTAACACTTAGCCATGCCTCTGAGCTGTGGCACTTAGCTGCGACACTGAGTTGTAACACTTGGCTGGAGCACAGAGCTGCTCCGCTCTGCTGCAACATTACCATCCCTTATACCCTCTTCTCCCTTTCCATTATTCCCTTCCTCTTGTATAATAATAGTCTCTCTACTAAGGAGATACATGTGATATTTGAGTAGGCTTACTTCACTCAACATGCTGGCTCCAGATCCATCCATTTTCCTACAAATGACAAAATATGTGTTGTCTATGGCAGAATAATATTCCACTGTGCATATATGCCACATTTTCCTTATCCACTCATCTACCTGTAGGCACCTAGGCTAGTTCTCCAACTTGGCTATTTTGAATTGTATCCAATAAACATGGGTACACAGGTATTCCTATAGTATGCCAACTTTAAACCCCTTGGGGTATATACTAAGTAGTATAGCTGGATCAAATGGTAGCTCTATTGGTTTTTTGAGAAACCACTACACTGGTTTCCACAGAGGCTGCACTAACTTACATTCTCACCAGCAATGTAGAAGGGTTCCTTTTGGCCCACCAGCAACATTCTACACACATTAATATAATTGAAATCATACTTTTATAGTGTTCTGCCATTTTCCTTTAGGTGTACATTCTATGCCATACCCGCTTGAACATGGGTGTGAAATGCAGAATCCTTGTAAGGAAGCTGATTTTAAGTGTCTAATGCTAATCCATCGCACAACTGTTTTTACTGAGCCCCTGTGTAGAATGGTCAGTTTCATGGGTGAGAATGGTGGATTTCTTGGAATGCCACTTGTCAGCAGCCTCCTTGTAAATCCAATCACTTAGTCTGTAAACTTCTCCCAGTTTAATCCAATGTCTTTCTGTACAACTCGCCTCTCTCTCATTGACATTGTTAGTCCTTAAAATGTCTATGCTTCCTGGGGCTTTGTCCAAAGCCCTAAATCTACCTCTAGTCCCATTCTCTCATCAGAGTTCCAGGTTGATTTGGAAACTGGACATCTTTCATCCTCCACTGGATGTCCAAAAGATACTCGCAGCTCAATCTATTCAAAGTTGAACACATCTCCTACCCACCTCCCATCCATGCCCCTCCCCTGGGTTACTTCCTTGTCACAGTGAATGATGTCAGCTCCCACTCGGTTGCTGAGAAAGAAGTCAGAACTGCCTCCTTGGTCTCGCTTGTCTCATTAATGACCAGCTCCTCTTGATTCTACTGCTGAACCTCCACACATCAATCCCCTCCTTCAGAAAGCTTCAGAATGTGCTATGACACCCATGCTTTTCACTGCCTTCAGAGTCAAATTCATTAACGTGCCACTGAAGCCAAGAGTCTTCCTTTACACAATACCATCCGCCTCAGTCCCATGAGGAATGTGGTTTAGGCACATGTAAAATCATTTAGCTTCGCATCACAGACAGCTTGCGTCCCATCCAGAATGCAATGGCCTCCCTGCCTCGCCACACATTTTTACATTCCCTTGGTCTGTCAACTGTAGTTTAGATTTGCTATCTCAATTAAGAATGGAATGGAGGACATTATGTTAAGTGAAGCTGGGCACAGAGAGATACCCCAAATTGCAAATACCCCACATTCTTACTACATGGAAAACTGGAAAAAAAGTCGACATCATAGTAGAGGTAACCATAGTACCACAGGAGCGGTAACCAGAGCCTGGGGAGATTGGGGACAAAGAGTGGACAGTGGCTTAACGGGCAGAGGTGCAGCTGGACAGGAGGAATAACTTCTAGTGTTCTACAGCATAAAAGGTAACTACAGATGACAACACTTAATTATATATTTCAAAATAGCTAGTAAAGATAATTTTGAATACTGTATTCCCAAAACAAATGAATTATGTTTGGGGTGAGGGATATACCAATTACTTGGACCTGATCACTACACACTGTATACATGTACTGAAATCACACTGTTACCTCCATAAATACAATTATTGTGTCAATTAAAAATAAGATATTTAAAAAATAAGAATGGGAATGCAAATGACTGTGTCTCACAGAATTCATCATAGGGACATACTAAATTTCAGACACCTAAAGCAGGAATTACTGTGGGCACCCCAAAAAGACAGACATGAAGCTGGAAAGTGACTGAATGCTAAGGCAGTTTCTCTTTCAGAAAATGCTTACTTCAGTAATGGTGACAAACCACTCCAAAACTCAATGACTCAAAACATTCAGCATTTAGTTCTCGTTCATGGGTGTTGTCAGTTAGCGATGCCACTAGATAAGGCTGGACTCTAGGTTCCAGGCTGTAGATGGGGTTCAGGTTTGCTCCACGTTTCTCATCCCGCATGGACCAACGGCTACCCAGGCTTGTTCTCCTCACAATGCATCACGGGAATCCAGGAAGTCAAACTGCACAAGCACAGAAAGCCCTCTGCTTTCAGCTCTATTAAAATTCTGCAGGCCAAATTGCCTCGGCCCAGCTCAAAGTCAAGGCATAGAGAAGTACACTACATCCACCAGAAAGCCATGGCCACTGTACAGAGGTGAACTGAGGACAATGATCCAGTCAACTGCATGACTTCTTTCCCTGCATCCAGACTAAAGCTTCTACCTCTGTCCCTCTCACACATGACTCCCTAGAATGCAAGGCCTATTCAGGCAAGATTTTGTTCTGCTTTGTCCACTACACTATGTTGGGTACACAGGTTTTGTGTGTTTTGTTCACTGCCATCCACCTAGTGCTCAGAACAAGGTCCAGTGTCTGGTAGACAATGAGATGCCCGGTTACCCCACACAGTGCCATTTGGGGAGAATTCTGAGAAGAGGACATGGATACGCAGACACCCTAGCTGTCTATTCCACATGATACATCACATCTTCATGATCTAGTCCATGTCCACCAACAGGATGCTAGTACAGTAGTGAAAAAGAAGCTTTAGGGACAGGTAACCCTAGTTTCAAATCCTGGGTTAGCTGAATCTTCATTTCCTATCTATAACATGGTAACAATTACCTTCTGGAATTATTGTAGGAGAAACTATGTAAAGATCTTTATAGAGTGCCTGGGACATAAACCCTGAACAAACGGTGATCATTCCTACCAAAAATGTGAAGTCTTGTGTCTATCGTACCTTTCTGCGCCCATAGGCGTATTTTCTACCATGTTCAACTTTGGTTGATTGTATTAGGGGCACACACTTAGTCCAAAACAACCAAACCACAGCTGGTCAGTGAGTACAACGTACAGCTCTTCTCCCCTCCAGATATGGTTTCAGTACAGCATGGCCCTTTCACAGAGTTGTTCCTTGCCAGGGACCTAAGATATCAAAAATTAGTGTAAAATGAGAATGGTTCCTCCATGGTGCAGCTCAATTATGGAAGTTTGCAGGCATGGACTTCTAGGGAAAATACAGCTGTTAAGAAAGGTCACCTAGCGCAAGTGCAAAGTGCAAGGACCCGTGTTTGATCCCTGGTACCAAAAAAAAAAAAAGAAAGGTCACCTAGCCGGGGATTTAGCTCAGTGGTTCCATCGCCTGCCTTGCAAGCGCAAGGACCAGAATTCGATCCCCAGGGCCAAAAAAAAAAAAAATCCTCCTCAAAGCAGAGAAGAAAGGTCACCCAAGCATATAATCATGGAATAAGGAGTAAGCTTAATATTCCAAGATCTTTGGCTATGAAACCAACTAGAAACCCATGGAGGCTCTTTGGTTCTCACATTACAGATGTTCCATGGATTAATATTGTATGTAACTGGGGCTAGGGGTGAAGCTCAGTAGTAAAGCACTTGCCTAGCATAGCAAGTCTTGGGTCAAGTCTCAATGCTGGCAAAAATAAATAATAAGATAAAATAAAGTTGCAAAACTGGACTCAAGCAAAGGTGACTTTATGCAAACTGATCCAAGGCACGTCAAAAAATTTTAGCAATGTTGACTTTGCATTCTATAACAAAATACAGAGCTTTCAGGTTGATGAACATAATAAGGAAAGAGCAGAAAGCTGGCAACACCTACAAGGTATCCTCCTTCCAGGCTTACCTGGCTTCCTCTGGTTGCTACTTGAGGTCTGGCCTGACCCTGATGGCATTTTCCCAGGCTCCTGTGGGTCTGACAAGTCCCATGAACCATTACTGGACAGAGGTGATCTCTTAAAAATCTTCCATCTCCACAATTCTATGACTCTGCTTCTTTTCCTTACTACTCCTCTACCTACAAAATACACCATAAGATCACCAATAAGACCCTTTGTTAGCCAGGCATGGAAGCACCTGTCTGTAACCTAACTACTCAGGAGGCTGAGGCAGGAGAATCACAAGTTTGAGGCCAACCTGAGCAACTCAGTAGGACCCTGTCACAAAATAAAAAGGGGTGGGGCTACATGCTCAGTACTCCCTGGGTTCGATCCTGATTGCTATAAAGAAAAGAAGAGCTAGGGCCGGGGATTTAGCTCAATGGTTTCACCGCCTGCTGCGCAAGCACAAGGACCCAAGTTCGATCTCCACTACCAAAAAAAAGGAAAAGAAAAGCTTTTGTTAGTAAAAGAACAACCCACATACACTGTGCTAAATCATACATGTTATCAGTGCCCATCTCACATTCTTCACAGCAAAAGCTTCCTTGCTGGGGCAGTGGAAACAGTGAATTTTTACATACTTGGTTATATATTGATGATAACCTTTTCTATCAAGTTTTTGTGTTGGTTTCATTTTTGTTGAATTCAGTCATATTTCACCTTATTAAAATAGTTTTGACTTTTATTGAGACATACATGAAATAAGCATCATTCATAATTAAATTCAGGTACAAAACCATGTGTAATTTATTCGCTTTTAAAAAACTTTAGCAGGAAACTTCAAATGTACAAAAATAGAGGGAAGAGAATAACAGATGCCCATCTAATCAACACCCCACTTTGGCAACCCCAAATCATGGCTGAGTTTCATCTCCTCCTTTATCCCATTTCCTTCCTCTTGCCCCAGATTATTTTGAAGCAAATCCAACACATCAATATAAATACATTATTTTTAATAATAGCTCTTAGACCAGATCTCACATTATCAGCAAAAAGAAAAATACTGGAATGTGCAAGGTCCTGGATTCAATACGCAGCATCCTAAAAAATAAAAGACCTAGTTAAAATGGCAAGATGCTCCATAATCTCACTATTCCTCCTCTTCAGTTTACTCAACACCAGCACTATAGCCCACAGAACAGAAAACCATGCTCACTTAAGATTTACTGAGCCCCAAGCAAAAGATGTTTCTTAATCCTATGGCTGGTTTCTGTTTGCACTTCATTAAAAAAAAAAGTACCGGGCTGGGGATTTAGCTCAGTGGTTCTGCCGCCTGCCTGGTAAGCCCAAGGTCCCAAGTTTGATCCTGGGTACCAAAAAAAAAAAGTACCTATGTTGAGAGGTGGCTTTTAAACTTTTTCCCACTTATATGCTAAAGTTATCAAGGTAAGTAATTCAAACAGGACAATGGAGAACATTAAAGATGGTAGAAAAGCTCTTTTAATCTAGAAGGATGGGTCAACCAAGAAAATAGAGTTTAGTAATATCCTGTTTGCTACAAGGGACAAGATGCCTGGGGGGGGGGGGGCACTGGGGATTGAACCCAAGAAACACTGAGCTACACCCCCAATCACTTTTGGGACTAGGTCTTGCTAAGTTGTCCAGGCTGGCCTTGAACTTGTGATCCTCCTGCCTTAGCCTCTTGAGTAGGTGGGATTACAGGAATGCACTACCACACGTGGCAGGACAAAATATCTTTTAAAAAGGCAAAGCAGCTAGGTGTGGTGGAGCACACTTGTAATCCTAGCACTCTGAGAGGCTGAGGCAAGAGGATCACAGTTCCAGTCCATCCTGGGAAAGTTAGCAATACCCTGTCTCAGCATAAAGAATAAAAAGTTGGGGATATAGCTCAATGTGTGATGACCCAGGGTTCAAACACCAGTACTGCCAAAAAAAAAAAAAAAAGGACCAGGAATTTAGCTCAGTGGCACTGCGCCTGCCTCAGAAGCGCAAGATCCTGAGTTCGATCCCCGGTACCAAAAATTTAAAAAAAGCAAGGGAACACGTCTCCTTCTTAAACTCCAAAAAATGTAATTTCTGAGAGCTTAGTCCAGAAATTCAAATTTATGTCATTTGCCTTTTAAATCCAAAAAGATTCTGAAGTAATTTGGAAGGGTTTACAAAGCTGGCTTTGTTATTCACAACTGATATTTTCTTTAACTCTATTAGAAATTTCACTTTTAGTATCTGAAATAATGCAACTAGATGCTTTCCTAGATGCACCTGATTTCATAGGTTATCTGATTACATTTCATTGGAAAGCATTATAAAGAATGACGAAGCATTATAAGGGGGAAATTGTGTACAGCACAATTTGTAAGCAATTAGAAGTCACTAAACTTCTCAATCTTAATCTTAAAAATTTCAATTTGCTCAAGCAAATCATTTTCTGAAATTCAACTATTAGAATTATGCTGAAAATAGAGAATTCCACTAATGCCCTTTCATAAAAATGTCAACATCTCTACCTTCACATGTACAACACAGAAGACGCCTGAAATGTAACAAGGGTAACTGAACAGTGATAACTGCTTTTGAGTGGTTACTAATAACCTGGAAAGGAATCAACAAAAATTACACTCACAAAATGGCTAAGACATATTTGCGTCTTGTGGCAACACCATGGATTGGCTAGCCAAAAGTCATTCGTGCCTCCCATCTTTTTTGCATTTCCCTCCTACAGAGGCTAGAAAAGAAAAAACAATACTAGATTTTAAATACTTACAACTAGGGATGGCCATGTGACACAGAAAGCCATGGAGGGCTGTCCTTTTCCAACAAAAAAGGCTAAGTCTTGCTAGGAGAAAGCCCCTTTACCTTTTGCCTTCCTCAATGTGGACAAAGACAGCCCCTTTAACCACAAAACAATGAACATGAACATAAAGGTCTACATAGCACGGCACGTGGGAAAACGAGAGGAGACAGGGTCCCTCGGCCACTTCTCAGGTCTGGACTGCCCCCTCCGGACTTCTTACTGCATAAAATATACAAACGCTCTCAGATTAAACTACTATAGTGGGTTTTTCCACTACTAGTAGTAAGTGCTACAGTAGGTTCTACAGTAGCGGTACTCTACTATAGCAGAGTTTTCTGGTTCTGCAGCTGAATACACTTGTAGTAGATACAAACATGAAAATCTCACATAGCATGGCTGAGGCAGGAAGATCAGGAGTTTGAGGCCAGCCTGAATTACACAGTGAGTTCCAGGTCAGTACGGCTACTTAGCAAGACTTTGTCTCAAAAAACAAATTAAGAGTTCTCAAGAAAATCCTCACCAGGGCCCGGGGATTTAGCTCAGCAGCACCGTGCCTGCCTCATAACTCCAAGGTCCTGAGTTCAATCCCCAGTACCAAAAAAAAAAAAAAAAAAGAAAATCCTCACCAACTCCTCAAATATTCTAAAAAGAATCTCAATAAGCTTGTATTTTTGCTTTCAACTTAAGGTGAGTAACCCATAACCAATGTAAAAAGGGGAGGGAACTGATACTGGTGAAACTCCAGATTCAAATGACAAAAGTAAGCTAAGCCAGGGGAGAAAAAAAGATGTGAGTAGAACCATGGTCTAATACAAGTTTTTCTTTTTTTGCTTTTTTTTTTTGAGGCAGGGTATCACGATATGGTTCAGGCTGGCCTTGAACTCACTATGTAGTCCAGGCTGGCCTTCAACTCATGACAATCCTCCTGCCTCAGCCTCCCAAGTGCTGGGATTACAGGTGTGCACCACCACACCCGGCTCGCTAATACAAGTTTTAGCTAATATTTCCTATGTACCAATTTCAACTTCTACAAAAGCAGTTTACTTCTTGGTCAGAAGAAATTCCAACTCAGATGTTAAGTCTGAACCTTCAAACTCGGGAAGCTTTCCTCCAGGTCATCAGCAAAGGCCTTATCCACTTCATGCAGGATTTTAATAAAGTCTTCCACCTTTGAGTCGAACAACAGAATCAAATAAACAGAGTGAAGGAAAAGGTGATTTGAGATACCGATTGCTGACAATAAAGCTGCTCTGTCTGTGGTTTCTAAAGAGTCCTGAGAGTCACACTGACAGATCCCCAGATAACAACCTGAGCGCTTCCTGCACAGTCCTGCAACATTATGAAGGACGCGACTCCTCGAACCATTTTGTTTCGCTCTTGAGCTAGTACTCATCCTCCTGAAGCTTCCCTTTAGGGCCCACTACGAGAGTTGTGTTACCAGCCTCCTTGCCAACACGTGCCCTCATGCCCTCAGTGCATAATACACTGTTGTCCGGCAAAGTTCCTATTTTGAAGTTGCCTCCAGTAACAGTAATGTGATGTCATTTGAAGAACCATAAAAAATCGCTTCTCGGCCTTTTGGCTAAGATCAAGTGAAGAACCATAAAAACCTACTATGTCTAAGAATCTTACTTTTGCTTAACATATATTTTGTCTACTTCAGAAAAGAAAGGGGTACTATAAATTCCATGTTGATTCTTTACTCTCAGGCCAATATTATGAATTATCCAGCAGCCATCTTTCCAACAGGGCACCAAGTCATGGGACGTTACTTGAAAATATTTTACTGTGATATGCCGCCCTCTATACGTTTCCCCATACTCACCACAGGGTTATAGAAAGGAAGGAGATTTTGAAATGCACAGGAACATTTCTGTTTGCTTAACTGGCCTTCCTTTAGTCCCTGAGCCACAGTTTCCTAAAACAAACAAACAAACAAACAAACAAAATCTAATGTCCAAAAAGGAAAATTTCTAAAGGTGTATCTGATAAATAAATACAAATCAGTGTATACAATTACTGACCTGATAGGCACTGGAAATGTTCCAAACTCAATCCACCATCATTAAGAGGCTTATGTAAATAAAAAATATTTTCCACCGCAGTCTGTATTTTAGGGAAGGACATTACCTTGGCTTTTCCTGCACAAACCAAACACCTGCGCATGGCCAAGACGTTTTTCTTCTCTCCTGCTGCTGACTCCTCCCTCTAAGTATTCAATTCTATTCTGCTAAACCTCTGCCTTATCCCACTCCTCCTCTCTCCACATACTTGTTATTTAGGCTGTCACCAAATTCCAGATTATTCCTGAAGTTAACCAACCTTAAGGGGACACTGGTTGGTCCCTGGCCTACAGCTTCAACCCCCTCCAATTCTTCCTATTGCTGTTAGAGTAATCCCTCTAAACTGAGCACATCATCTGAGGTTTAAAAAGACTTTAGTAGTTCCTCAGTTTCCTCAAGATTAAACTCAAATTCCCTAAACATGACAAGCAGGAATTGTCATGATATATTCCTGGCTTATTCTCACCCAACCTTCTTGCTAGATTTCTGTAACTTAAAATGCAAATCAAAATAAGGCATAAATGCCAGGCGTGGTGCACATGCCTGTAATCTCAGCACCCTGGAGGCTGAGGCAAGAGGATCACTGTGCATTTTAAGGGCAGCCTGGGCTACATAGTGAGTTCAAGGCCAGGCTGAACTGCATAGTGAGACTCTGTCTAAAAAAAAAAAGAAGAAACAAAATAAGGCACAATTTATCACCTGCTGAACTTAATATAAAATAAGGGTCAAGAAAAGGCAACATTTGTGCATGTCAATAGCATTTTGGCAATATGCAGCCTTTATGCCTTAGTTATCTGCACATTTATAATGTCAAACCTAGTGTTATAACTTCTAAAACACTAAATAACCCAAATCTGAAAAATATAGATATGGAAAACTAACCAAATAAACTCAATTCAGCAGAATAAAAACTTTTAAAAAGAAATATCCTTCTTGAAGAAAATCAGTGAGTATGAATATATCATAGTTATATTCATAAACATATTCTTCTAAGTATCTGAACAGAAAGAGTATGTTCAGGGCCAGGGATTTAGCACAGTGGTTTCGCCACCTGCTGCGTAAGCACAAGGACCCAAGTTCAATCCCCGGTACTAAAAAAAAAAAAAGAGTATGTTCAAAGGAAGAATATGCTAGTAATCACTGAACATACTCAGGAAGAATATTCTTTAGAAAAAGTTTGTCATTGGGCCAGGGATTTAGCTCAGGGGTGCCGCCACCTGCTTCGCAAGCGCAACGTCCTGAGTTTGATCCCTGGTACCAAAAAAAAAAAAAAAAAGAAAAAGTTTGTCATAAATTTTGAAAACTGATTATCTGGCTTTCAGTGAATTCATCTAAAGTAAGGAAAAGTACTTAAGAATATCAAGTATAATACACCTTACAAAAGCCTTTGAAAACCATATACTGTATACTAGATTACAAATATATAAAAATGCATATATAAATATGCTAAAGTACATCAGTTGCTATTCTAAGGTTACAAATTGATAAAACTTTTTTATTTCCTCAAAGTAATATATTGAAAAAATAATAGCAGAGCTGGGGATGTAGCTTGTGGTAGACTGCTTGCCTAGTTTATGCCCAAGGCCCTGCACTACAAAAAAAAGTAGCAATAATAAAGTTTAGAGCGTTAAGTCACCATACTTTTTTCTGCTAAAGAAACCACCAATACTTCTTTCCTACCTTTGTTAATGCCTGCAAAATATTAGAAAGAAATTCACATGAAATATCCTTTAAAATTTTCAAGTGGAAGTCCTCTTGGGTTAAATCAGACTTTTGAGTTTCTTCTGTGTTAGACTCTGTTGAGTTCTCTGGCTTCTTCTGACAATGTTCCACATTTTCTAACACCCGAATCAGACTGTCAATTAGAGGAAGATCTACTGTACAAAAATCAAGAGGCATGAAATCAGTAGAGCTCGGTTTTTCATTCATTCATCCATTCAGAATCAACTCATGCTATACACTGCATTTTGGTGCTACTGATAAAGTGGTAGGCAATCACCCTTTAAGAGGCTTATTTATTTATACAGTACTTCCAAATAGTAAGTAAATTAAAATAGACTGTTTTGGATTTTGGTGAATTTTATAAAGGAAATAAGAGGAAAATCTAATCAAGCAGCTCAGCAAGGGAGGGTCTCTGAAGAGGTGACAGAGAACCAAAGGATAATAAATGTCAACAGTGCAGAAGGCCCAGGAAAACACCTCGGGCAAAGGAAACACCAGGGAAGCTCTGAAAGACAAAAAGGAGGTCAGAGTGGCCCAGCCTAGGGAGCAAGGGGAGGGTGGCACCAGATGAGGTTACAGGGTGGGCAAGAGCCATATCGGGCAGAGCCTTGCAGGCCACAGGCCACAGAGAGAAGAATCTTAATTGTAGCTTTAGCTATCAAAAATATCCTAGGAGAAGCTTTTAAATGTTATGCCTTATTAGGTAAAACAAAAAAATTTAGTCTGATTTTAAAAAAGACTGAGCAGTCAATTTTAATTATCCTGTAAAAAATTATATAAAAACAAAATTCAAATTCAAAATTTACTGTAGCATGAACAGCTAAATGCTATCTCAGACTCAATCACTGATTCTCATTTTACCATTTCTGCTTAATAATTTTAACACCAAGGAAAAAGAAAGTTTTCTGTAGCATTGAATTAAGTACATTAATTTGAAAAAATTAACTTCTCATCCAAACTTAAATCATCTACATAATAGTACATGGAAATTACATTTTTTTAAAAATTAGCAACCTGGGCTGGGGATTTAGCTCAGTGGTACCACGACTGCCTCAAAAGCGGAAGGTCCTGAGTTCGATCCCCAGTACCAAAAAAAAAAAAAAATTAGCAGCCAGGGAAATCTTATCTTTAATTTCTCAACTCAGTGTCATCTTCTCAGATCACCTACTTGCCTGGCTGCTTTATTATGTTCCCCTTGAATTTACCCCTTTCCTCTTATGAATTTTTTTTGTATTTTTTATTACTATGTTTTACTTTGATACCTGCATATATTTTGGTTATATCTATCCTCCATTACCTGCCCTTACCACCCCACCCTCTCGCTTGTATTATCATCAATTTGACTCTAAGCCCAACTCCTGCTCCATGATTTCGCCATGGGTTGCATAGACCTGTCTACTGCAGCCTCTTCACTCTTGCTCACCCTATCCCTAACTCTGCTAAGCTGCTACTCAAGGCACAGGGTAGGGCAAGGAGGAGAGGTAGTCAGGTACTGGAGTTAAAGGAGCATCTTTACACTTTCTGCCCAACCACAAAACCTGTACATGAAGTATTAGTGATGTGGGGAGCATGGCAGCAAAGAACACTCAGTTCCTCAACATCAAGAAAGATACGTTCCTGAGGCCAGGGATTTAGCTCAGTGGTTCTGCCACCTGCCTTGCAAACGCAAGGTCCTGAGTTCGATCCCCAGTACCAAAAACAAAAAGAGAAAGAAAGATATCCTCCTAGTATTCCAACAATGGAAGCTTTTTAGGTTTTGTATATTAGGGATACTTGTCTTTCTGAATCATTTATTTCACTTAACATGATGATCTCGAGCTCCATCCATTCTCCTGCAAATGACAATTTTATGGTCTAATAACACTCCACTGTTTATATATGCCACATTTTCTTTATCCATTTCATCTTGAATAATCCAATAACAGGCAATGAAACTGAAGCAGTAATAAAAAACCCCAGCAACAAAGAAAAGCTGAGGACCTGATGGATTCAATGAATTTCAAGAAAGACCTAACACCAATATTCTTCAAACTCTTTAATGAAACTGAAAAGGGAAGGAGCACTCCCAAAGTCATTCTTGGAAGCTAGCATTATTCTGATAATGGATAAGATCCTGGTATCCTGATAACTAGATAAGGATCCAGGCAAAAAAGAGAACTACAGGCCAATCTAATGAATATAGACACAAAAATCCTCAACAAGTCACTGGCAAATAGAATGCAATAAATCACAAAAAAGATCATACACCATGACCAAGTAGGATGCATTCCAGGGATGGAAAGATGGTTCAACATTCGCAAATCAATAAATATAATCCGCCAGATAAACAGAAGGACAAAAATCTCATGATCATCTCAACAGATGCAGAAAGAGCCTTTGACAAAATCCAACATCCATTTATAATAAAAATCCTGAAAAAAACTGGAACAAAAGGATCTTACCTCAACCTGATAAAAACCAAAGCCAATATCATATTAAATGGGGGAGAAACTGAAAGCTTTCCTTCTGAAAGTAGGAACAAGACAAGAATGTGTGTCCACTATCACCACTCTTGTTCAGGAGCAAGAAAGAAATAAAAGGGATACTTATAAGAAAGAATGAAGTCAAAGTACCATTATTTGGAAATGACACGATCCTTTACTTAGAAGACCCAAAAAACTCCACCAAAAGACTCCTAGAATTAATAACTAAATTAAGCAATATAGCACGATACAAAATCAACACACAAAAATCAATAGTGTTCCTACACACTAATAATGAACTCACTGAGAAATTAGGAAAATACCATTAACAAAAACATCAAGAAAAATTCATACCTACAAATTAATCTAAGCAAAGAAGTGAAAAATCTCTACAGTGAAATTACATCACTCTGAAAAAGGAGATAAAAGAAGACATCAGAAACTGGAAAGATCACACACACAAAAAAACCAATACAGTCAAAATGACATCCAAAATTGATGTACAGATTTAACACAATCCTAATCAAAATACCAACAGCATTCCTCACATATCTAGAGAAAACAATCCAAAAATTCGTAAGGAACTAGAAGAGATCCAGAATGGCAAAAGCAATTCTAGGTAACAAAAGCAAAGCAGGAAGCATCACAATTCCAGATCTGAAGTTGTATTACAAAGCTACAGTGATAAAAACAGCATGGTACTGACCATGAAAACATGCAGATCAATAAAAGAGAATTAAGGAAGAAGAAACAACCTCAGGAACATTTAGCTATTTGGTCTTTGACAAAGGGACCAAAAACATGCACTGGAGAAAGACAGCCTCTTTAATAAATGGTGCTGAGAAAATTGGATATCCATATGCAGATCATTGAGTCTAGACCCATTTATCTCACTGGGTACTAAACTAAAATCAAAATGGATCAGAGACGTAAATGCTAAAAACAGAAACACTTAATCTGCTGGAAGATAAAACAGGTAAAACTCTTGAAGAGATAGGCATATGCAAGGACTTTCTGAACAGAACCCCAATGACATAAGAAATAATACCAAGAATCAACAAATGGGATCACATAAAGTTTAAAAAACTTCTGCATAGCAAAGGAAACAATCAACAGAGTAAAAAGACAACTTACAGAGTGGGATAAAATTTTTACCAACTACTCCTTATACAGAGGACTAACATCTAGAATATAAAAAGAATTCAAAAGAATAAGACACTCCAAAAAATAAAAGACCCAATCAAAAAATGGGTAACAAAAATGAATAGACCCTTCTCAGAAGAAGAGGTACAAATGGCCAAGAAAAAATGTATACTGCTGACCATTAGAGAAATGCAAATTAAAACAATACTTAAATATCATCGTCCTTCAAAAAGAACAGCCATCATCAAGAAATCAAATACAGTGGACCTGACTTACAAACTTGATCGGTTCCTGAGGGCTAGTTGCAACTCCAGTAGGTTGTAAGTCAACACAGCTGAGATCTGGATGTTTATCTGGGTACACACTATAGATAACAAGAGGCAGATGAATCTTCCATTAACCTAATTAACCCAAGTTGTTTGTATGTCGGGCCAGTCATAACTTGAGGGTCCACTGTAATAACAAATGTTAACAAGACTTCAGGGGGAAAAAGGAACACTTCTACATTATTGGTGGGAATGTAAACTAGTAAAACCACTATGGAAATCAGTATGGAGATTCCTCAAAAACTAAAAATAGAAATTCCATTTGACCCAGATATTTATCTTCCAGGTATTTTCCCAGTTAAAGTCATTATATTACAGTGATACATACATATTCATGTTTGTAGCAGCACAATTTATAATAGCTAAGTCTCAGAAATGGCCTATATGCCTATCAACAGATGAATGGGCAAAGAGAATGTGGTATTTATTTATACACAATAGAGTACTACTCTTCCATAAGGAACAATAAACTGGCAGCATTCATAGGAAAATGGATGCACTTTGAGACCACAATATTAAGTGAAATAAATCGGACACAAAAGCTCAAATACCGCATGGTTTCCCTTATATGAGAAACCCAAAATACAAATAAGAAGCAAAAGAAAAGACAATGGAAAACAGATCTTTTTCAAATGGGAAAAGGAACAAGAGATTGAGGGAGGGAGGAGGGAAGAAAGGAAAATGGGATTGGGGAAAAAAGCAAATTGAAGGGGGTAAAAAAAGCAAAAATAGAGATTTGGAAATGAGAAGGGGATCAAGAGTTGGAAAGAGCAGGGAGGGACTGGAGGGGTAGAGAACAACAAAAATCAGGGTGCGATATTTCTATGTACCACCTCCCCCAGACGAATGTAATCATTACATACTACAAACATGTAGCTTCAAAAGTGATATGAGAGCAGAAGGGAAGACTATGATTAGGCAAGGGGAAGGGGTTAGGAGGTGGGACGATGTAAGAGAGCAAAAAAGGGGATGGGCATAATCAAAATGTTATATGCATATAGGAAAATGTATTGATACCCAGTATTTTATACAATTAATATGTATTAATAAGAATACATTTTTAAAAATAAAACCTTAGTAACTAATAGACTATAATTACAATAAATAAATATAGCAATGGAACTGGAGAGAATACACAGAATTTAGAAAGTAGTAATGATGAAGTTGGATTATTCATTAAATGATGCTTAGACAACTTAGTAGTAATCATCTTGAAAAAAGTTGAAATCTATCTCACACTTGACACAGAATACATTCTAGATGATCAGAGATTCAACTGTAGCCACAGAAACAACTATGAAAGAACATGTGTTTACAAAGGAGAATATTCACACGTGAAAAATGTTGGCTTAAAAAGCAGGACCTAAAAAAATGTATATGCACATGGGTGTATGGTCATTATCTCTGGATGAGGGGATTACAAGCACTAGTTCCTTGATGTCTTTTTCTTTTCCTTCTTTTTCATACTGGGGATTAATTCAGGTCCTTGCACATGCTCTATCCCTGAGCTACACACACTCCCAGCCTTTTATAAATTAATGCTTTAATGCCTTTTATAAATTTTATAATTTTTTGTATTGAGCACATAATACTTTTGTAATTAGAGGGATAAAAGAATTTTTTTTTTAATTGGGAAAAATATGGGAGAAAGAAACCAAATGAAGAACACATATGGACTCGACTTTAAAATCTGATAAGGTCCAACTGAAGTTGGTGAGCAGAAATGATGCTTGCCTTTTTCTACTTTTAGATATTCCTGTTCAGCCTGTGAAGCATACATGGCCGACAACACTGAAAACACAGAGGCCAACACCGTTTTCTGTTCTTGGAGGATGATGGGCGGGTCATCAGATTGGCAGAATTCATGGCAGACCAGGTCAAAAAGTAAATTCCAAGTGTCTTTCCAAGTATCAGGACACTGTACTTAATAAAGATTATGAACAAAGTAGAAATTTTAAAATAGCAAAATGAAATTTAAAAATTGCAAACGATGAAATGAGTAACCGCAGTGCATCCCAATGAGCATCTTACCAATTGCTTGAATTCCGTCATCCACTGTGGTAAGCAGCTGTAAGATATGCATGTAAACATCAAGCCCTTCTGGGTTTTCAGAACTAAACACAAAAAGCAAAGGCACTGAATTAATAACTTTACTGTCTAGGGAATTGCAATCATTCATTCATTCAACAAATACTTATCACCCTGCGCTAGCCACTGCCTTAGTTGCTGAGAATTAAAAGGGAAACAGAATAGCTGGGTCTGATTGGCACACATCTGTAATCCCAGCACACTGGGAGGCTGAGGCAGGATGGCTGAAAAGTTCAAATCCAGCCTGGGCAATTAAGTGAGACCCTGTCTTAAAATGAAAACAAACAAACAAACAACAATATATAAAAAAGGCTACAGATGTAACTCAGTGCCAAGGTCCTGGATTCAATCCACAAAAAAAAAAGGCGAGAAACAGAACAAAATGACTCCTCATTAGCGCTTACACTGCAATAGGGAGAACAGTAAAGAAAAAAAACCTTAGTACTATATATTATCATCGTAATCACACATAGGACAAAAAGCAAAAATTATTTTTAGTTGTGTCCCACAAAAACAATAATCCACAAACCTTCTAGACAATACTTATCATTGTGGTTTACTTGAACAGTCAAAAAATAACTTCAGTCTTTTATATTATGAAAGTAAGGCCCACTGCACTAAGCACTGACAATACTGATGCTCTTAAAACTAAAATTAACTTAGTTCCCTAACTGAGAACACTACCACCATGAAAGTATAACTCTTCTGATCAGTACTTGGTACTCTCAGAAACTCAAAAGGTTGGTTCTTCAATTAGGTGAAAAGATAGTGAATAATTAGAACGGTGGTTTGACAAATGTTTAAGTATCCACTATTTTCAGGCACTATGTTAGGGGCTGGGACAACAGACGTGTGAAATGTTACCCTTACGTTCATAAAGTTTACTATCTAAAAGGAAAGAAGATAATTAATTAAAGGGGTAATTATAATAAAGTGAAATGAATTTAACACTGGAAGTTAGGTTCAAAAAGACAGTAAAGCAGGAAGACTTAGTCTGGAGAGTCTGGGAAGGTAACTTAGAGAAATAATGCTTACATGGAAACTTGAAGAAGCAAAGATGTGTTTGAGGTAGAGGAGACATACTGTGCAAAGGCTGGGAAGCATGAGAGCTCAGGTCAGCTGAAGAAGGAAACTACACGGCTAAAACAGAGTACAAGGAACAAGGATAGAAAGACATTGTGCAGGGCTTTCTAACGCATGTTTTTAAAAAAATTTGGACCATATCCTGAGGAAAGCAACTGAGAAGTCCAAAGCATGAAAGTGAGATGGTGTGCCCTTTTCAAAGAGAGCTCTGAAGTCTAGGCTTGGAAGAAACGAGTGTAAAAGGAGGAAATTCAGGTACAAGAATGTGCCAGTTGTCAGGTGAGAGGAACAGGAATGCCATGAATGAGATCCCAGAAAAAGTCAGGAACATGCCTCGAAGGATGACTGGTGTTGGGAAAAGAGTGGAATAGGAAAGAGTCAGTAATAGCCTTCCCATGCCTTCCTCATGATCCAAATGGGATAATAATTGCATCATTTATTGCTTCAGACTACTAAAGAATTTTGCAGAAAAGATGAAAAGTTTCATCCTCACTTGATAAAGGACATAAAATTAATAGCTTTTAATGTGGCATATTAAGCACTAGGAATGTACTATTGTTTTTTTGGTACCGGGGATCGAACTTGGGTCCTTGCACTTGCACAGCAGGCGGCAAAGCCACTGAGCTAAATCCCTGGCCCCTAGGAATGTACTATTAACCATTAAACAGATTAATGCAAATATTAATTTTCTATTAATAAATTACTCCAATGAACCATAAGAACTAGTAATCTCTCATGGAAAGAAATCAAAGCCCCAAATCAATCACCTATCCCAATCAGAGTATATGTAAATCTGATTGAAAAATATGGTGAATGTTTACCTATCTTTAAAAATTAGTACAGTAAAAGACACCCTGCCATTAATCCCTATCAAAATGCTCCCCCTTGCTTCAAACACAAACTCTGAGGGAGAGCCAAAAGTCACAGAGCCAAATTCAAGCTTGTAAATGTTTTTACAAGCCTGCCTTTCCATTCTATAGCGCTTGGCACTGTTTGATCACCTCATAAAGACAGTCATCAAAGAGGACTTCCAGAACTGCTGCAGAAAGTGGCAAGAACAATAAGATAAGCATGTTCAAAGTGAGAGAAAGTATATTAAGGGGGATTAATGGCAATGTGTCTTTTCCTTTCATATGTTTTTTAAATTTAAACATTCATTGCCTATTTCAATAACCCCTTATATACAAGGAGCCAGAAAACTAAAGATATCCAATATTACTTGAAGTTGTTAAATGTTCAATGTAAAATAAAACACAAGAAAATATTTCTCTTTGATTTAAATTACATAAAATCGCAACGGTGTTAAGACAGTGACTACAATTAATGCTGAACAATCACAGGTAACCAAACGATATTAGAACAAGTACTTTGAACCATTATTCTTGCAGAGTAAAATACTGTCACCACAAATATTAGTAGTAAATCAAATCTAAATAAACCTGTCAAAAGGAAACTAAGACCTTATACTTATATTTCTAGCATCAGATTTTTCCAGAAAATCTGACAAAAAAGAGCTCACCTACCGTACTTGTTTGGCAGCTTCAAGTACACAGGGCACAATCTTAAACACAGGCTGCTCTTCAGAATCTTCCTTAGGTTGGTCCAGAGGTGGAGCAGCCCCATTTCTAATCCATTCCAACATTAGTTTCTCATCCAAATCAAAGAGCTTATCCACAACCTCCCCTACCTTCACCAGCAAGTCAACTGCAGAGAATAAAAGAGGCATTAAAATAAGAAACAAAACGTTTATAGCACCCAGGCTAAGCAAAATTCCTAAAGCTACAGCAAGAAAGCCTAATCTTGCCAAAGCAATACTTATTCTAAAGGTGATTTATTTATCCCATGTTTAAATTTGATTATCTTTCTTCATTTTTAAGTGGCAGATTTATCAGTGTCCTGAGAATTTGAGAATAAATTTTATAGCTTGAATCAAACTATCTTCTCTTGCATTAGCCTTTTTTAAAAAATGACTTCCAGAAATAGTTAAGAGGGGAAAAAAAAAAAGAAAGAAATAGTTACACGGTTTCCTAACAAATATAATCTAAAGCATTTTTTAGATTACATGGTGACTTACCATTTGTTGAACTTGACATGATGAAACAAATGCTATCATAAATAGCTGGATATTCCCGGGTCCTTTCCACCCAGACACTGGCCACTTCTGTCTGGGAAAGGCAAGTAAGCAACAACCTACATGATAAACATGAGCTTAATATCTAGCTTCTAAAGGCGGGGGGTGGGGGGTGGGGGGGTGTTAATTGGAGAAATGAGAGAAAAGTTATTAAGAGATCGTGACACTAACATAGATTTATTGATGTGAAAAGGTGTCCCCTACACTCTGTTCAGTGAAACAGCAAGTAACAAAACAGCATATATAGCACTGCCAATTTTTTATTTTCAAAGTACACTAATGTGTAGAGATAATCTATCTCTGGGAGTAAGATGCTGACCACATTTTTCTTTTGGTTTATGAGGTTGTTTTTTTTTTCTTGTGCTATTATAAAATGTTTCTAAGTGGAAGAAATCAGGAAATGCTGTAAGTATGTAAGATAATGGCTATGTCAATTAGCTTGATTGTAGTAATCATGTCAGACAATATGTATCTATCTCAAAACATGATATACACTTTATATATGATTTTGTCAACCATATGAAACAAAAAGAATTTTTAAAACACTATAGGATCCAAGCATGGTGGCTCATGCCTGTAATCCCAGCACTCTGGAGGCTGAGGCAGGAGGACTGCCATAAGTTCGAGGCCAGCCTAGGCTGCATAGCGAGTTGAAGGTCAGGATGAACAACATAGTGAAACCCTGTTTCATACACACAGAAAGAAAGTATAGGAGCCTTTCAGACAGAAGTAGCATCCTCCAGTAATTTTCCAAAATGACGAACACAAAGGGAAAAAGGAGGAGAACTCAGTACATATTCTCTAGACCTTTTAGAAAACATGAGGTTGTTCCTTTGGCCACATACATGTGAATCTACAAAAAGGGTGATGGTGATACTGTAGACATTAAAGGAATGGGTACTGTTCAGAAAGCAAGGCCACACAGATGTTACCATGGCCGAACTAGAAGAGTCTACCAGGTTACCCAGCATGCCGTTGGCATTGCTGTGAAGAAGCAAGGGCAAGATACTTGCCAAGAGGATTAATGTGTGTATTGAGCACATTAAACAATCAGAGTCGAGATAGCTTCCAGAAACATGTCAAGGAAAACAACCAGAAAAAGAAGGAAGCCAAAGAGAAAGGCCTGGGTTCACCAGCCTGCCCCACCCAGAGAAGCACACTCTGTGAGAGCCAAAGGGAAGGAGCCTGAGCTGCTGGAACCTGCCCCCGATGAACATGGCATAAGCAGGGGACGTAGCTCTGCCATTCAGCACCTCATTAGTGGCCAAGGGTTTTAGGGTCTACTTAAAAATAAAAAGCTGGTCTGTGTTGTAAGGACGGTTTTCTTAATTGAACAGGTGTGTGGTGCCTTCACCTCAGAGAAATAAATATTTGGGGCAGATTCTCAGTGCACCTAGTTAGCTGTGTCAGGTCTTTGCTCTTCAGTGTTTTTCTTGCTGAAAGATGTGAGGTATTGTGCAGATGTATCCCCAAATGGCCAAATATTTATGAAATACTCATCTTGGCATGAAAATCCTCTAATTACCATGGGGAAAGGATGCATCAAAATAAATGGAAGTCACTATATGGCATTTCAGTTCAATAAATTATTCAAAGCAAAAAAAAAAAAAAAAAACCTACAGGAAATTCAAGAATTTATTTGCCTAGATTCTTTTTTGGGTGATATTAAAGAATCCACAAAAAAGCCCAGCATACCTGCTTGTCTCCAGCAGAGTAGGTGGATCTGAATCATATAAACAGTGCAATAACACTTGCCTACGAAACAAAACAGGTAACCCATGTGCTTCACATCTCTCCTTTCAAACACCAGAGTTTCAACTAATTTTTAAAATACTTTCATTATTAGATAAAGCATATATGCAGAGATGTTTATCAATGAATAATGACAAAGCAAACACTCATGTTTCTAAGAAACAGAACAGTGCTGCTTATCCATAGCTCCTACGTAATGTAATTCCTATGGAATGTGTCCCATTCCAAATCACAATTTTTCTCACCTAGAAAAGGTCATCTTGACTTTCCCAGAAACCATTTCCTTTCTTCGCTTTCTAGTTTTATTTTATACATATTTTTGGCTTTGCTTTTGAACTTTATATGAAAGAAATTATACTCTATTGTTTTCTTTTCTTTTTTTTTGTACCTGGGATCAAACTCGGGACTCCACTTGCGAGGCAGGCGGCGGAACCGCTGAGCTAAATCCCCTCTATTGTTTTCTTAAAACATCTTTTCTGTTTTTAAGTGACATACAATAATTGTACATATTTACAGGGTACAGGGGGATGTTTCAATACATGTATATACATTCTTGAGTCTTAGTTTTTTTTGCTCAATATCATACACATAGGACCCACTGTATTGTTCTTTGATTCATTGCTGCAGAATATCCCATTGCATGAATACAACACAACTTCCTTTTTCAGGCTACCGTTGATTGACATTTGGCTGGACTACAATTTTGGGCCATTTCAAGCAATACACCTATAAAAATATTTATATAAGGGATGGTGAGGGTGTAGTTCAGTGGTAGAGCACTTGCCTAGCATACATAAAGACACTACATTCAAATGCCACCACCACAAAATAATGATGATGAGGAAGATGATGATTATGCTGCTGCTGATGGGGTGCGTGTGTGTGTACCCTGCAGTACATATACACAGTTTCTCTTACTATGTACCTATGAAGTACACTGCTGGGTCACAGCATATACGTATCTTCCAAATTGACTGGATAATGCCCAAATGCCCAGCTGTTCTAAAGTAATTGTATACGTTTATATTTCATTAGTGCTGCAAATTGTACTATATTTTAAGATATGCATTAATTGAATTCACAAAATTTGTTAACATTATTTTCATTAACAGATTTTTGTTTGTGGTACCGGGGATTGAACTTGGGTCCTTGCACTTGTGCAGCAGGCAGCAAAACCACTGAGCTAAATCCCCAGCAGCATTAACAGATTTTTGATAGGGAACACTAGAGACCAAACAAAGTCCATGAATGACTGTAAATTACTGAGGAATAAATACCTTGAACTAGGACCTTAGAGTCTCTCCACACCTACAAGAGGTTAAGTACCTCTCTTTTAGAGGTCCAGGTACTTGAATTGTGTAATAAACTCTTATGACTCCGGCTCTGAGAAGCACAGCTGAGACCACTTTCCTTAACCTATTTTGGGTACAAATTTCTTTGAGATTCTGATTAACAGTCATGAACCCGCTGCCTAGAAAATGAATACACCCATCAAATTTTGCATGTAATTTCAGGGTGTTCTCAGACCTCCTATGGTAACCACCAGGGTTAAAAAACTCTCTGCCCAAAACTTTCCTGCTCATAGAAGAGAACTAGCTCTAAGCAGAAGTATGAAAGCCTTACAGTCACAGAGGCAACCCTTTATCTAGTAGTCCGTTGGCAAATGTTATTCCTTGATCTAAGTCAAAGCTCTCAGAGTGACACCATTTACTAATCTAGTTTCCCAGACACTAGTTCTATGAGTCCTTGGATTCCCTATGCCTAAACTGTTTTGCTCTCTGGTTACCTGTCCCCATCTCCAAGTTTGGTCCCACATATTCTTCCCGTAACTGCTCACCACCTATTGATGATTCAACTCATGAAAACAGGTGCAACTCAAGAAACAGGTGTAAATCCTGAGTCATGCCATATATAGTGTAGCAGCCCCAAGCCACCATCAACACAAAATGAAGTTCCTGGAGAGTACTTATAGAGACAAAGGAAACACTACATTTCATACTTTTCCATCTCTCCAATTATTATGGCTTCCTTGGGGGTATGAAATATGAACCTAATTTAAATATAATTATTAATGTAGTAAGTAAGACTTACCCAAGATTTTTATCATTGCTGAGGGACACACATATCTCCTGGAAACAGGCCATATTACCTAAAATTCCCACACAGATTTCCTGTCAAATTAAATTTCACAGGTCACCATGGCTCTGAAGTGAAAGACACATATACAAAAATAGTAACTTAAAAACTTTCACTAAGCCAAATTAGGGTGGAGAACAGGAGGCGGGATAGAGAAGTTAGGGTGCAGGCAACCTGACAAGTTCGTGGCATTTGAGGAGAAACAAAAGACACACAAAAGAAAGAAAAAAACAGAAATTTTAGAGATGAAATGAGTCCTAAGGGAATAATGCATATGGCTAATACATACACGGCTAATAAAGAAAGCACCCTGGTTGTAGCACAAAGTGGGAAAGCAGCACAAGATAAATACAGTAGGCAAAAAGGGTCAGGGTTAAATGCTTTGAGTGCCACGTTGAAGTGTTTAGACTTAACTGAGGAGATTATCTGGAGGTATGAGGGTTCTCAAGAGGGGAGATAACATACTGAATCAGTAATTTAGGAAGATTATTCTAGCAACAAAATGCATAAACATTATAGTGAAAAAAGACTGAAAGACATTAAGAATCTACCACAATAATAACAGTTAATGCTTATTAGCATTTCTTACAACCAGGTACTACTCTATTCTCCATGTATCATTCCATACAACTTGTGAGGTAGGTATGTTACCATTCCCATTTTTCAGATGAGGAAACTAAAGCGCAAGGAGTTAAACAACTAGCCTAAGATCTCCATCTAGGAAATACAGATCCAGAGCCTGAACATGTAACCAAGGTACCTTAATGCACCTCAGTAATCAAGACCCAAGAAGATGAGGGCTGCGATGGCTAACGGTGGTAGTGGCAGGCACCGAAAAGGATGAAGCTGAGGAAGGCTCTGGAAGAAGATGAAGGTAGAAAGCAGTTGAAACTGACTTCTAGGTTTCAAATGGCCTCATTCTCCTACTCAGAGACACTGGTCCCCCAGGAAAACTGAAGAAAGAGTATAAAGAACACAGAGTTCAAACAAGTGCAGTGTTTCCCAACTTACTGGAACCTAAGAATCACCCATGGAGCTTGTTAACGACACCAATGTCCAGTTCCATCCTAGATCTACTCAACCAGAATTTCTATGGTAAAGACTGGGAAGCTACTTGTTTACCAAGCACATGAGTGATTTTTATGATCAGGTGAGTGTGAGAATCACTGAGTCAGGATACATGGAATCTGGGACTGGACAATACAGCATGCAAGTAGCAAATGCCTGAAGGAAGTTGGAGATGTGGCACCAGTAACCAGAAGACAAGATGAAGCTCTAATCGTACAGGCACAAAGCTGCACCTCAACAGTGTAAAGAGTAGAGGAGCTCACTAAGGAAATGAATGTAAAGAAAACAAGGAATCAGATTCTGCACCTTTTTTGAAAGAGTCCATATTCAGGGTACAGGAAGAAAGAAAATAGCTGATGAAAGTGACAGTGAAGGGACTGCAGGGTTCAGAGACCAGAAAGGAAGGTAGTTTAAAAGCTCCAGCAGTAGAGTTCCAATAAAATATGTGTGTGGGGGGGTGTCAAATGTTGGGGAAGGACCAAAAGAGAATAGGGGCAGAAAAGAAATATATACACTTCCCTTACAGACAAAAAAGGGAGTAACTGCACTTCCCATCAAAGACCAAGTACCTCAGGAAACTTCAAAAAACTGCACAAACTCTCATGCGTGAACTATGGCTCAAGTCAGGACTTTTAAAGTTCACTGAGACGAAGCTTCCACCAGCATGGCCCCAGTCAGCACTAGCATGCAATGGCACTTGGGGTTATAAACCCTGGACCCTGCTCCTAGCCATTGGGATCAGAACCTCTGCAAGTGGGCTCAGCAGTCAGTGATGTGGGTCATGCTGAAGTTTAAGAGCCCAGTGTCCCAGGTGACTCTAATGGGGAGCCGAGGCTGAGAATCACTGCTATAGGCATGACCAGGAGACATATTCAACAGTATGACTACTTCCTAAAAGGCACCATTCCTGACATAAGTTTAGTTCTTTAAGTAGTAACCATGAGTCGATATATTTAAGAAGAAAATATATATTTTCTGTCTTACTATTTTCCTTGGGAGGAAAATAAAAATCACAAAACTGCCATATCTTAATGTAAGAATCCAAGAAAAACTGGATCCTCCTCACTCAATTTAGGTGGAGCATTCTACTAGATAAAAATTTCAGTTCAACATTCAATTTGTGAAAATGTAACACAGAATTCTACACTTTATTATCTCAGAGAAAAAAAAGCAATACAGTATTGTGTAATACTGGAGTCAGGCCCAGGCTGACACCCCAGCCCCACTTTGCTGTGTGACCTTGAATACGTATCTTAACCTGATACTCAGTTCTTTCATCTATAAAGTATTCCTCATAAGAGTAATAAAACCAAACACTCAGTAAACAGCAGTTATTCATAATTACAATTATTCAACAGATGTTACTAATTACCCTTCATATGCACAGCACACAGCAATTTAAATGAAAATAAAGCACAGGACAACTCACAGTACATAAATAAGGATCTCATTTAGTCTTTATTTACTGTTCTTGGGAGTTTACTATCAGCAATAACCACTAAGATCTTACTTATCTGGGAAGGTGTGAGAAAAAAATACCACCCTGAGTAAGAGATGTGGACCCTGAGAGAGGGTGGGAGACACATAGAGAATGGCAACCACAGTAAGTAGATGAGATGGGATGTACACAGATTCAGCTAAACTAGGAGGACCACGTTGGGGTGATTTTATGCCGCAAAAATGACTTAGATTCAGGCTGTGGAAATCTTAGGTAGCAGGCTAAGTTTAGAATGGTTTTTAAGAAACAGACAATTTTGTGAGCAAAGAAAGGAAAAACTGAGAAATAAGAGGTCAAGGGACTGTTCCCTGTTTTATCACATATGAGCAACACAATACAGTTATGACCATCTGATTCTCACAGTTTTAAACGAAAGTATTTATCTCCCTGATGTAACTCTTATAACACAAGTAGTGCATTACCTAGTAATGTTCAATAAACATCTGCTAATCTATTGACTTATAGCCAAAAGGAAAATCACACTGAGAAAAATGAAATGTACATACTTACTCTTAATCGAGGACACTTAGATTTGGCCAGTACTCCCATAAATATGTCAGGAGCATTAAATTCTTGGAGAAATAAAGCCACATCCTATAAACAAAAATGATATTTACTTAATAGACTGTTTACTAACCAGGAAGTCTCCATAACTTATTCAAACACATTTGCTGATTGCTAGGTATTATGTCAGAAGCTAGGGATAAGGGGGAAACGAATGAAACTCACAATTCATATCCTCCAAGAACTTAAAACATGATAAAGGAAATGGCTAAGAATTATTGCTGGGTCACATCCAAAAATCAGAACTTGTGGTTACAAAATCTTCAACAGAAAAAAAAAAAATTCTGATCACAATGTAACTCCAAAAGCCTCAAAACTTCTTCCTCAAGTTTGCTGTCTACCAAACAGGGGCACACAACACAGGTGAGTGAATTTGAGGTGGACACAAAACCCAAATCGGGCCAAATCTGGTCCAGGAATGTGGGATACAAAAACTAAATCAGTTAGCTGTGGGGAGTGGTGATGTGCATTGCAAAACATAGTCACAAGCCACGAAATGAGGCTTTGAGCAATGACAGACTTCATATACGACAGTAGTCCCATAAAATTACACTGCCTAGTAATGTCATGCTGTCTCAGTGTGTATGAGCACACTCTTGACATTCACAGGACAAAAAGGCATATACCTTCAGAAACAAAATTTAAGCATGTACAGCTCCTGGTACTTCACCCCCTGTACCACAAATGAGTTACAGTCTTTTCCTTGAAAGACTGGCCTTTTTTAAAAAAAAAGAAATCTACTAGCCACCTTTGTACCCTAGAATTACTTCAGAATTTCACTTCCAGCCTCATACCTGATCCATTGACATATCCCATACTTTGCAAATTTCATTCTCCATTTCTTCATCAAGCTCCATCACCTGCTCCTCATCATCTGAGTTGGATTTGGTGTTTTCAGGTGTAACAATCTTCAAAAATATGAATTAAAGAGAGAATAAAAATTGGCCACAGTACTTCCCCAAGTAATGTACTCCATAATCATTTAGAAGTCACAAAGAGTTTATCCTCAAAGTATCTTTTCTTGCAAAAAAATTATTTTTAAAAAATCAGTTTCTTGGGTAGATCTATTTATTCAACATCCATGAAGTACTACTACTAGGTACTGAAATTCGAGGATAAATAAGCTACAATCCCTTCCTTTCAAGCAGTTTAGAATTAGTGGGGGAAAGATATGTAAACCAACAGGCACAACCAAAAAGACTAAGTGGATCAACTGAATTGTGAACAGAGTTGTAGCAAAAATGATGGACCAATGATTTATTCCTGGAAGAAGGGGGGGGGTCACTTTATTTAGAAGGTGTTATTTTAGAGTTAAATCTTGTAAAGAGAATAAAACTTTGTCATGTGAAAAAGAGAACAGCATTCAAACTTAAACACAAGAGGTCAGAGTTAAGAAGTGCCTACCATGTCTGGGAATGTTGAAAAGTGGTTTTTTTGCTAGAACACAGTGTCATGGGCAGATGAGGCTGGAAAGATTAAGAGCCCTGGATACCACTCTAAGAAAAATACTTGTACAGACAGGAGGAACTAAGAGAAATATCAACAGCTTAAAAACAAAACAAAACAAAAAAAAACTGTTATTCTGCCAGTTGTGGAGAAAATGGACAGGACAGAAACCGGAAGCAGGGAAATGAGTGAAGGCAATGAGAGAAAAAAAAAAACGTTTGCTGAGAGCCTCCTATAAACAAACACCATGCTAAGCACTCTAGGATCATTCTAGTCTCATTTAATCCGCACAAAAACCGTACATACAATATTATCGGTATTATCATTCTATTCTATAAAAACTGCCGAGAGAAACGGAAGCCATGAGTGGTTAGGTGATGCGATCAAAGTCATGCACAAGGCGGGGGGGGGGGGGGGGGGTGGAGTCAAGTCTTGAATAATCAGAGCTGCACGATTCCACACTCGGCACTTATTTTATTACAACGTAAGTCTATGACATATATAAATTAGGCCTGGCCCATAAATACCAGAAATAGCAGTGGGATTGGGGTGCAAAACTCAAACAATGTATTTCCGCGGCGGTACTTTGGGAGAATTGGCAAAAGTGGGACACGACCACCGCAAGCGGTCCAACGTCCCCGCCATTCAGCTATGCTGCGTGAGGCGCCCCCGAGCGGCGCCGGTTTGCACACCTGGATGAGCCCGCTGAGGACACCGAAGAGCCAGTGCTTGCTGTAGACCGTGCTCCCGATGCAGTCTCCCCCGGCCACCTCCGTATCCTCATCCTCCCGACTCGGGGTCGGCGGCGACGGGTTACGGTCCATGACCTCGCGCTCCCAACGCTCCCGAGCTGCGCCGGAAGCCGAGAAGGAAGCGAGGGGCCTCTTCGCGCCCAAGGGCCTGGCGCCCGCTGTGCTGCTACGGCCACAGCGCCCCCTGCTGCCCGGAGTCCAGCCGACCTGCGGGTCCGCCCAAAAGGGATTTCCCTCATTCCATCGCCTCCCTACCCTGCCCCGCCCTGCCCCGCTCCGCCCCGCGAAAAGGGCTAAGACACCATCACATTCGTAATTGTTATTTATCACCCTCCCTGATCAGAAATTCGGTTTCTTTAAAAGCCCTTACCCCGCTTTGAGAAAGAAGACGAGAACAGGCCAGTGTCTCTGGTACACATGTAAATCTTGAAACCATGGTACCTATTCCAATTGCTTTCCGAACCCTAGACTCTTCAAATTGTCCCACCTGTGACGACTCGCCCCTCCCCTTTGAGACAGGGTCTCACTAAATTACCCAGGCTGGCCTAGAACCTGTGATCCTAATGCCTCAGTCTCCCAAGTAGCTGGGATTATAGACACACACTACCACAGACAGCTTTTGCCATTATTTCAGATGTCTGTAGGTTCTGGCTTCTCCCCGGTGTGAGTTGAATCCCAGGAAAAATAAAAGTCATACCTGGAAGAAGATCCTACTTGCAAAGTACTACTACTAGTTTATGAGGAAATAAATTGCCTTCTGTCGTGAATGGTAAGCATCCTGTCTCTAATTTTATCTTCCCTCAAATGACCACTTCACATGAAGCCTGAAATCATGAAAGGCTTACTCTTCTGGTGGCTACAGCCAATTTAGTGTCTAGACAGGTATGCAAGGTACTTTCAGAAAGCTCCAGGGTGCAGTGGCTGGCGTTCACACTGGCCAAGTCATCATGGCCATTTGCACTTGGCTGCAAAACAAGGAGCACATAACTGAGGCCCTAGACAGGGCCAAGCTCAAATCCCCTGGCCACCAGAAGAACACATTGCAAAGAATGGGGCCTTTACTAAATTAGATGCAAATGAACTTGAAGATAAAATGACTGAGAAACAGGTTATCCAGGATGGCTGTAAGGTCAAATACATCCCCAGTAGCTGTCCCCTGGCCAAGTGGCAGGCCAGGCCCTACTCTCATGAGGGCTTGCACTGTGGTTTACTTCCTTAATTACACCCACCAATAAACCCTACTTCCTGTCCAAAAGTTAAAAAAAACTCACCAACGAAAGGTGATCTCTGGTTGCAGTAAAATCAAAGGCATTGCGAAGACAGCCTTGGCAGCAGCTTCAAAAGCACAAAGTAAAGCTTGCCACCCAGCTCTGTAAATAACCATCACACAGAGGGCATCAGTAGTTGACAACACAGGAGTGTGTGGTGAATTCAGAACCTTTTGAAGGGGACCTGGAACTGATACCCAGATCGCTTCAAGAAAGGACTGTTTCCCAGCTATAGAGGATACATTAGCAGACTTCTCCCAGCTGTCGGCTCCTTCAGGGCTGGCCTTGGCTGCAGACAGGCTCTGTTCGTCCTGGGACAGCCCTCACCTGGTGACTGAACAGTGAGTTGAGATTGCAGTGTTCCACAAAGGCCTAGTAGTTCCACCTAACTCGGGACACTCCCACCAAGGCTTCTGGCCAGCTGCCCATGGCCTTGTCAAGCCTGCACAGTGCTTCTACTTCTCTCTCCATTCCTCTTTCTTTGCTTTCCTTGTATAATGCTTTATTGACCCTTAATGAATACCTTGGATCCCAAACCCTATGAAGCGTCTGTGTCCAGAGAACACAACTAGGACAGTTCGTACATCTCATTCCCACTTTGAGGGTTACCATTGATGTTTTTGAATCATCCAGGTGAAGGTGGTTCACTTTTAAGAGCATGTAACTGAGTTCAAAATTATGATTAGGCCACCCAGAAAATACTGAATCCGTGCCCATGGATAAATAGTCCAGAATTATCCTGAAATTTTTAGCTATGTAGTCAATTGCTGAGCAATGTTTGTTTGGGTCCACCTTGGTCTGTGTGAGGATCTGATGGGATAAGACAAGAAAGCGCTTAGAGCAGGGACTGGGCCATAGTCATCTCTTCATGAATGGAAACTGACATTATTACTGTCATCACTGACCAGTGTTAGAGAAGTGTAAAGGCCAACCAGCAGGAGGAAGGACATACTGACCACCGACTCTAACAGGGAGGATAAGGATCTCCAGGAGGCATGAACGGAGTGCCGGTGAGAGAGTCACTGTTATGGATATGGGGCACTAGCAGGTGACATTCTATCTTGGTCTGAGTCAAGGAGTGGGGCAAGAAGGAAGGGAAATGACTTTGAGAGTATTTTTTGATATCATGAGCAGGGACTGGTTAACACCAGATATCTGCAGGAAGGAAAGGGTGGGGAAATGCAAATACTCCTGGAACCAGACCTCCAAGGCAAGGAGAGACCAATGAGGAAGCCAGATTCCATGGAGAAGCAGAAAAGACACAGCTCACCGACAGAGCGGAAGCCTGGAGACAGAGCTGAAGCCTGGAGACAGAGCCTACAAGCAGTTTACTGCAAGCTGAGATACCAGGCCAGCAAGACCTAGGGAGGAGGATCTAATTTGGAAAAGAAACTGAACAGGGCTTGTGAAAACACCCTTCTCCAAGACTGCAGAATCTTAGAGTCATGGAAAGGGCATAACCTCGGGCTGTCCTTTCACGCTAGACAGGGTCACTGCCGGAGCCTCTGCATGATAACCTGGAGCACTTTTCCTTTTTCGATATTTTCTTTCAATTACCTTAGTGTCTAGCTTTTCCTGCTCTAGTAAAAAGGGGTGGAGATATTTTCTCCCCTACTTGCTAGAATAATTGGTACAAAATGGGAGTTATTTGCCTTTTAGAAGGATTAAATTTATCTATCAGACCATCTAGGTCTGCTATTTTCTTTGTGAGAACAATAAAATTTTCAAAATAATTATGCGATAATTCATATTTTCACCTCTTTTTTGGTATTTGTGATTTTTTTTTAATTTTTATTTAGTGTTAAACTTTATTGTTTAAATTGCCCCAAAGATTCTCTTAGCATTCTCATTCTATGAAATATATAATAGAGGCATATGTTGGTCCAGGTTGAGGTCCATGGATGGACAGGTAATTTTATCTCCAATTTCTATTCTGTAACTTCTATCTTATCTTTTTTTTAAAAAAAGTAAAATAGAGCTGGGGATTTAGCTCAGTGATTCCACCGCCTGCCTCCCAAGCACAAGGACCAGAGTTTGATCCCCAGTACCAAAAAAAAAAACAAAAACAAAAAACTAAACAACAACAACAACAACAAAGTTAAATAAAAACAATCATATTTATTGATCATCTCCATGGCCCATGTTCCCAGTAAAAATGTCTTATGCTCTTCCCAGATTGCAACAACAAATTGGACTTCACAAACATTTATTAAACATTTTTATGTGATCTAGCTTAAGTACTAGGGATATCAAATTAAGTAACTAGTTCAGCAAATGTCCCAGCCCTCAGAAATTCACAGCTGGATTTCCTTGAGGGCAGAGTGAGGAGGAAGCTCAGTACTTGCTAGGCAGACCTGCAGGCCGGAAGTGGTTGGGGTCTTTGCCACTCCGGCCCCATTCATTGGCAAACTGGTCAGCCCTCGAGTCTTCTGCTCCATGGCCTGTTAATCTCTGAATACCTTCCCTGGTGTCACTGTAATCAAGGCAGACAGACAGGAGATTAATCACTAAGCTGACAGGCAACAGCCTTGTCCTCTTGACTCCCCTTTCCCAGCATGGTGCTGAAAGGAACCCAGGTAGACCACAGAAGGAGAAGGCACGGAACTGACCCTGTGTGGAAGCCATGCCCTGCCCATTCTTACACTGGATGGGCAGCACCAGAGAGGGAGGATTAGGAATCCTGAACTCCCACCAGGCAATCAGACCCAGCACTGAGCCCAGAGCAGGAGCTTAGGCAAAAGCAGGAGGAGGCCCAGTCTCCACAGGCAATGCCTCCACAGGGAAGAAGACGCCCCCTCCTGGCTGTCTGAGGCCCTCACAGCCTACTCACCCAGGCATGGCTCCCTAAGAACCTGTGTTACCTGATCACTTTAGCAGCCCAGGCACCGCCAGGTCCCCGTTTGGCAGCATCGTAGTTCCCCCGGGCATGGAAGTATTTGTCTGAATTTTTGTAATTGGCTTCTCTCATGTCCCGGTAGGCTCGCCACATGTCTCTAGTCCCTGGGGAAAAAGAGAATGTTGAAGACGACCATGCCTCGGCAAAACAGGGGAATAAACGATTTTCTACAACGGACTCCAAAGACTGCAGGCTTTGACAAAGGCCAGAGAAATAAAGAAATATCCCTTTCCTTTTTGTCTCGCTGGGTTCATGATAAGGGAGTCACCGCGTACAAGTTTTGTTCCACCTGATTCCATTTGACTTTTGTGGCTACTTGGTTTTGACTGTGTGAGATGCATGTAAAGAAGAGGTGAGATGGTCTTTAAGGGCTATTTCAGCATACAAGGAGCCTCTTAATTGTCAGTTAATCTTGATTGTCAAATTGTCTGGATTCAGAGACTCCAGAAGAGGAACTGGATCACAGGGGTGCTATGCTCATCAATAGGTGGATCCGTGGAAGATCATGACTGCGTATGTGGCTAGGAGTCAGGGCCAGTCTGAAGAGCTGGGTCACTGGGGGTGCATGCATTTGGAGGGCGTATTTCTGCCTCGTCCTCTTCCCCTGTGCTCTACTTCCTTGCCACCATGAGGTGAGCAGTTTGGCTCCACCACAGCCTTCTGCCATGATGTTCTTGCCATGTTACCAGCCAACCATGGACTGAAACTGAGAACCAAAATAAACCTCTCTTCCTTTCAGTTGTATATGTCAGGAATTTTGTCTCAACAACTGGAAAGCTAACCAATACATCCTGTCTAGAAAGATCCGGGAAACCTTCTGATCAAGGTAGAGAACATGAGAGTCTGAGGGAGGGTCCGGACCTAATGTGGTCAATGGGAGAAATCCACCCTCATGGGTAGAGTAAGAACAACCCTATTCTGAGTGCATCTGAATGTCCAGGGTATATTTCTGAGCCTGGACAACTGTCAGAAGTCAATCAGCAGGATAAACCAGACACAGAAAAGGCAAATATCACATGTCTTCCCTCATATGTGGAAGCAAACAAAAGACCTCATAGTAGAGGAGAGACTATTAGAGAAGCAGTAGGGGACTAGGGAGAGGATGGAGGGGAAAGAGGTATACAGGTGGGTGGATATGATCAAAGCGTCATATACACATTTATGGGAATGGCACAGTGGAACTCACTAATTTGTACAATCGTATACATTAATAATTATAATTTTTAAAGAATTCAATCAGAAGGTGATAAAATGAGTTCTCTAAGGGAAATTTAAATAAACTGGATAATCAGAGGCAGAAAAGGGGCAACTGACCTCCCAGGTCCAAAACTTCACTGTCCTCCCAGGTAAAATGGTTTTATGGTAATAAAACCTCAGTGTTTTGCAGAAGAACTGAGAAAATATCCAAACAATGTCTGGAATATTACAAGTGCTCGGTGATGACTCAACTCTTCAGGTTCTTAGAAAGGGCAAGGAAAAAAAGAACAGGAACTAAACTATGCTAGTGTTAAATGAATCTTCAAATTTTTAAGTGGATGAGGAAAAGGAGAAAATCTAATGTATAGTTGGAATCATAACTCTATGATTTGTCTGTGAGGTCGTTGTTCCCAGACTGTATTTACTATGCATAAAGATGAAGCGGGTGTTTGGTGAAGGCCAGATTTCCAGGCTCCAGCCTCCCAGACTGTAACCTGGTGGAGAGAGGGAGTGGACGGGGCAGCCACGTTTCACAAAGCATCCCTGGCCCCAGCTATTCTCATGCAAGTGGTCCCAGGACAACCTTTGAAAGGCACTGATTAAGGAAAGAAAGAAATTTTAGCAGGGTATGTGAGAATTTACAAAGGATCAATAACAAATCCTTAAAGCAACCATTCAGAGGCCACCACAGAAATCAGCACCATCTGATTTTGCACCCAGAGCCTCCCACACGGGAGGCAAGCGTGCTGCCACTGAGTGACAGCCCAGCCCCAACGCCTGAAATTTTAAACGCTGCATTCTGAAAACAAAATCTCCCCACTCTGCCTAAGGGGTACATTTCCCTTACTGTTGATTCCAGGCCATATCCAGCCCCAAGAGCACTTTCAACAGTGGAATTCATTGTGTCCCTCACTGTGGAGGGAGGAGAGGAGTTGCCTTCCAAGGGCATCCCATCCTGGCTACTGGCCATTTCTCAGACTGTGTGTCCACAAATATCTCACTCTTGTTTTGGAAGCAGTATAGAAAATCTGAGAAGCAAGTCTACCTGGGTTAAATCCGCTTTTCTCTGAAACTTTGTTGGGTATCTTAAGCTCTTTTTCTCTCCGTTCTCTATGAGATCTACCTCACAGGATTAAAGAATAAAAACAAATTCTTCCAGTCCTGTAAAGCTCTAGCGCATACAAAAAGCTCCAGCTAATCTTGCTTGTTACTACTGCTATGTGGACGGGGGCTGTATTGGCTGTGCTCAGCTTCCCAGCGAATAGCAGTGGAGTCCACTTTTTTTTTTTTTGGTACCGAGGATCGAACCCGAGTTCTTGCACTTGCGAGGCCAGCGGTGGAACCACTGAGCTAAATCCCAGGCCCTGGATTCCACCTTTTAATGCACCACCTTCCTGGTTACACCAGGGACAAAGAAATGAGCTGTCCCCAAATTCCCACTAGGCGGCAGTAGAGTCCCGTTTGTAGTAAGAGAACTGACACCTGAATTCCTCATCTCTCCTACACACTTGCTAAAAAGTGGCCACGTGAACTTTATGTGGTCTCAGGCCAGGGAATCTCCTTAGAAGTGTGCCAGAGGTGGCTAGAAAATCAGGGAGAGTTGCTGTTATCAAAACCATGCTCCTGGTCTCTCCATTCATGGCTTCACTAGCACCTTTGCTGATTGGGGATGTGGAATCTGCTCAGGTGAACCCTTGG
>NW_004624766.1:9722727-9739011 GCF_000247695.1 Heterocephalus glaber
GCTCTGAGTGTCTCCGTGGTGTATGGAACAGTAGGTTTCAGGCTGTGCCTTGCCCTGAGTGACTCCATTTTGAGTGCAAGTGCTAGGCAGGATGACTTGGTCACTTGTCAGCACAAACAGAAAACTACCAGATGTTGGACACACCAAACCTGTTGAAAAGAGGAGCCCCCATGCAACACTTTTATAAGGCACAAATACCAGTAAATTAGCTGTGCTGATAAAATTTTTTCCCTGTAAATGTATCAAATCATATCAGGTGCACAGGGGCACAAGACCTCTCGAGGCTACGTCAGAGGAGCCAGGCCCTGTGAGCCATCTTCAGCTCATCCTCTTATTTCTTGTGGAAAACAAACAAGGCTCCCAGTCTCCTGGGGCTGGCATCTGCATATTCTGCCACTTCTTTGGGGCTAAATGTGGGGGTGGGGGTGGCCATGTGCTCAGCCAGAGGAAGGTTGGAGTTTATTTTACAGAGCCGGTTTCAACGCCTCCCCTTTGAGGGCACCGAAGTGCCTGTCATCTGGCTATCTCATGTAGGACTGGAGTGTTGATTTTATCAAAGGTAGCTGGAGTACAAACAAAGGGAAGCCAGATGTTTGAGATTGAACTGTCTAGCACTGTAAAGTAGAATTCCAAAGTTCCTACTGCTGAGCCCATAGTGACAGCCCCCTCCTCTCATTAGCCCAAAAGAAGTGGCCGAATATGCAGATGCCATGGTGGGGTGGGCAGGATCCTGGTTTGTTTTCCACAAGAAAGAAGAGGGTGAAGTGAGGATGATTGGAAGTGATAAACCAAGTATGGAGATCAGTATCATCTCTGTGCTCCCCTCTCTTCTGTTCTTTTTTTTTTCTGTCTCAGTTTTGGGAATCGAGCTCAGGACCTTGAGCCTGCCAGGCAGGCAGGGCGCCACTGCTGGACTACATCCCCGGCCCTCCCTTCTGTTCCTTACTCTAAAAGACCCTTGCCCTCCTGTAAATGGGGAGATGGTGCTTTGAGGCTATTGGGCCCCTCCATCTCCTCAGAGCTAGCTTTGAATAAACTCTTTTGCCTTTTTGATTTGGTCAGTGGTGAGCAGAGGAACCTGAGCACATGAGCCTAAGCAGCCAATAACAATGTCCTGTTACATTTGCTTTACTCCCTTGGGACTGGCTGTTCAATGCTAGAAACCTACTCCCCACTTTTCACTGATGCAAGTCATTTTCTCATTTGCCAAAAATATTAGAAAAGAAGGAAGTACAATTTTTAGATATCAGGAGGAATTCTTTACAGGGAACTTTACAAGCATTGAATGTTCCCCTATTATTTAATGTGCTCCGCCTTCTGGGAAGGGACACACAGTTCTGTGCAGTGCCCTGCTTAGAACAATTGCCAATAATGGCAGTTGTTATTTTCTTCCAGATAAACAAAGATATCAGAGCCTCTAGGCCTTCTGGAGCTTTCCCAAGGGCTTCCATAAAAGACCATGTGTCCTGGTTTGCGTAAGGTCATTCCTGTTGGGGCCTATTGTCTCAGCTGAAATACTAAGAGTGGCACTGTTACCGGAAATAATACGGGAGACGAAATATGAAATATGGTATCTCCTCACCTGTTAACTGTATGATACGCCAAGTCAAGTTCTTGCTCTCTAGAAATCGAAGAATGAGTCCTAGGAACTACGGGGATGAAGAGTAGGAAGATATTTATTGATAGGAAAGCTCCTGAGGGGTAGGAGGGGACCGAGATGGGACCCCACCTTATGGAGGAGTTTTATAGGGTAAAACTCACATGGGTACAACACGGGGCACAGCCATGATCATCCAATAAGGTTACAAGTACAGTCACTTCGGTAGTAGTGGTCCAATTGGGAAACAAGTCATGTAGCAAGTGTGGATGGAAAGAACAAAGATTCTCCTAGGAAGTGGTGGGTCCAGAGGTCTCTGGTCACCCACCGGGGTGGTTGATTTCTACCTAGACTTCATTAGGCCCTGTGTTTGTTCTTCGAGGAAGTATGTAGGTCTGGCCATCTTGTCTTTATCTTGAGGCCTGGTTTTCAGGCAACGTGGTGTGTTTCACCTTTGTCCTAAGCCTCTCGAGGACCTAGCCTATATGTCTGCCTATAATATTTTTACCTAGCTCATCTATCCATAATAGCACCTCCTTTCTCTCTCAAAAATAAGGGGGTTTGAATAATAAATTAGTTAACTCTTTTCTACTAGTCACCTGTGGCGAGTTTGCTTGAGAGGCTTAAGAAACTTTTTTCCTCTTACAACTAATTTAAGTGGAAGAGGAGAACACTAAGGCTTCATTCATTCTATTAAAAACTATAAAACAAAACTCAAAAGAATAAAAGAGCCCATGGATATTAAATCTATAAAGGGCATCTGAGGGGGCCGGGGATTTAGCTCAGTGGTTCCGCCACCTGCCTCAAAAGCACAAGGACCCGAGTTCGATCCCTGGTACCGAAAAAAAAAAAGGGGCATCTGAGGGCTGGGGATATAGCTCAGTGGCACAGCACCTGTCAAGTGCAAGGTCCTGAGTTCGATCCCTGGTACCGGAAAAAAAAAAACAAAACAAAATAAAAAGGGCATCTGAAACCTAAACTCCAGTCTTAAAGGCAACCGGGAAGAATCATGGATGGCTCCCTAAATTTAAAATAAGGCAATTAAAGATCTTACCTTGTAGAACTGTTTGGAGACTTGACTAATGGTGACATGGGCATACATTCATTATGGACACTCATTCATTATGTAAAGCACTTAATTTTAGCTCTTCCAGCTTAACCCAGAAAATACATAATAATCTTATACTTTCCAAGGCAGAAAGATAAATTAAAATCTCATTACCAAAGCAATACACTATTAACACATTAATAAGGATAATTATCATCAGAATTACAGTTTTTAAAATTAAGGTTTAATTTTACACAGACATAACAACCTCTTTTTTTGGTACCGGGGATCGAACTCGGAACTTTGCGCTTGCGCGGCAGGCGCCATAGCCACTGAGCTACATCCCCGGCCCTAGACATAACAACCTTTGAAGTCTGAGGGTCTGTCGAGATTCCCTTGTTAAAAATAACTGTTGCAAAACTGTGCTTATAATGCAGAAAACCATCTGCATTTCTTGCAGCTGTTTTTTCACCAGCTGCTAAGGAGCCTGTAGTTATTAAGGCAAAGCCCTGGAATTCCACAAGGTAGCACTAAGAGAAAGAGATTGGCTTGAGAAGCTCAAAACTTACTTTACTACAAGGAAAGAGAAGTCCAAAGTAATTGAAGGAATATTAAATGTACAGTATATTGCTTCTAAAGTCTCTATTTGTTTAGAGTTTAAAAATTATCTGGAAAATCCATGAGCATGACTTCCTTCTTCCTCTCTTCCTCTTCAGATTTCTCCTTCCCATATGAACTAATCTTTTCGTATCCAGGTGACAGTGTCCCTCAAGGAGGAGCAGGGAGCCTCAACTCAGCCCACTGAATAGGTCCTTGACTCACATTCTTGGAAAAAGAATTTCAGGGCCTGTCAGTCTGAGGCATAGTCAGTTAGAAAGTTAAAGAAGAGGAGGAAAAAGACCTGAGGTGCAGTGACTGGAGAGGCACACTGATTCGGGGTTCGGACTGGCCAGCTCTCAGCAGCAGGAGGCCAGCTTCTGAGGACTCGCTGCAGAGCTGAGCCAGGTCCTGTGTATCATCTCCATTTTGGTTTCCGTAGCTCTGGAAGAATCCTTATGGCTGGAAGAGCAATTTGGTTCCCCTGAGATGATGGCCCTTGCTCCAGAGGGGGTTCTGGGGGAGATGAGCTCATCATGGTGTGGTCTGCAAGACTCTGCTTTTGGTGGAACCCAAAGCGATCGTAGCTTTGGAGACTTGTAGGCATCTGGAACTGGACATTATGAAAGCTGGCAATTGAGTGTCCCTGTAAACCCTGAAAATTACATTAGTTATTCTTATCTTGGTCCCCTCAGACTTGAGGGGGATGCGGTAGATTAGGTAAATTTAGGGCTAAGAAACCTTGTTTTGCCAACTTTCCTCAGTGATTAACATTCCTACTGGTAGAGCTGAGCCCGGATCAGGATCCAGGATCGGACTCAATGTTTTAAGGTAATAAGGGACACCCCCCCAAAATGAGTTCCCTTGTTTCCTTTCTATCTTTATTTCTTTTATCCTACTTCAGGAACATTTGTAGACATCCTTTAAGGCTGTAATTTATGTGTGATTCCAAATAGTACATTTTTTAAGAAGGAAAGTAATTTCTTCATGGTCTAAAGTAGACAATGAATGTCTGAAGTGAGAGATAACTGCTTAATATTATCTTTGCGCGATCATAGTCTGAAAGAGGGTTCACTTAATTATAGAATCCACAAGTAGTTGTAATAATAGACACATGAAAGCACTAAAACAGGATATGCATTAAAATTTTACTTTTTTTAGACATTTCTCAAACGACCAACATGTCCATGAAAAAATATTCAACCCCAGTAAACAAGGAAGCAAGGGCCCTCTTTGTTGACTGCTATAAATCTGGTCTGTTTGTTTTTGGAAAACTGCCCTGTATTTAGGTTGACTTGTTTCCATGCCCGCTAGCATGAGTGACTCCGTTCTGGGGTGGTCTGGTCTGCTGGGGCTGAGGGCAGGAGCTCGCTCCAAACCAATGGCCTCCTCTGAACTATATTTATCAACAGAATGAGCAGCTGCTGGGAACATGGAGCTTCAGTACCAGAAAGGCTCCATTCTCCATTCCCATAATTCAGCTCACTGAGGGAGATTAAAAGAAAATATCACATTCAAATGGCTGAAAACATTATTCAATACTGAGGCAAGCTATTGATTATATGGTTGTATTTTCTTCCCAATAAAATGCACACACATACACACACCATTTATATACATACATAAAAAGAAAAAATTTGTATTAAAATTTTAATTGCCAAATAATTATATAAATGTAAGGGGTATGATGCACATACGTTGTGTGATGATTATATAAAGCTAATTAATATACTCATCGCCACACATACCTATCTTTTTTGTAATGAGAACACGTAAAATCTATTCTTTCAGAAATTTTGAAATGTACAATATAGTTTTGTTTTTTGGTTTTTTTTGGTCCCGGGGATCAAACTCGGGTCCTTGTGCTTGCAAGGCAAGAGATGGAACCACTGAACTAAATTCCCAGCCCTGTACAATATAGTTTTAAAAACCAAGGAGAGAGCTGGGGATTTAGCTTAGTGGTTCCACCGCCTGCCTCGCAAGCAAAAGTTTTGGAGTTCAATCCCCAGTACCAAAAAAAGACAAAACACAAGGAGAGTCTGTACTTTGGGACAATACGAGTGAACCTGGAGGATATCATGCTAAGTGAAATAAGGTAGGCTCAGAAAGACAAATGCATGATCTCACTCTGTGAACTCCAAAAAAGTCAAATTTACAGAAGTAGAGAGTGGAATGGTGACATCAGAGGGCGGCATGGGGATAAAGTGGAACAGGAATGCAGAGATATTGACTAAATGTAGAGTCTCAGACAAGAGGAGTAAGTTTCTGAGACCTATTGCATAGTATGGTGACCATAGTTAATAATAATACATGAGATTATTTCAAAGAAAGCCCACTTATACAGGCGCTCCAAGCTTCCTGAGAGCAGGACCTCTGCCCTTGTTGATCCTGTAGAAGGCGGTGCCTTCCCCACACTCAGGCAAGGCCACTGCTAGGACCTGAGCGGTTTCTGCTCTAAGCAGCTCCTCCACTGCCCCTGCCCCTGGAGCGTAGGAGAACACAGTCCATTGAACTGCAGGTGTCATGAAGGAAACCACTGACTTCCCAGAATTATGTACAATCCTAAGCCACCTATCAAACCTGAAAATAATCATTTGAGAGATCAAATCTACAGTGTTTTTCGTCTAGTTAACTGCTAAAGGCTCGCACCTGCATTCCACAGCTATACACCAAATGCCGCTGGCCAAGGCCACAGACCAGCAATCAATGGGCAGCAGAAACAGCTCCCAGAAGCAGACAGATTCCTCCCAGAGCCTCACCTAGAGCTGAGTCTGTGTCCCCTTTCCTGGTTCAAATGGGCTTAATGTGGAGGCACTGTTGTCAGACCTCGATCTCATCAGTTCACAGGACACACCATCTACCAATCTGGGTGACACTCATGAAGCACTTCCAGACCTGCTGGAGAGAGTGGCAAGGCAAAGGAGAAGACTGGTTTAAAGCAAGGGGGAGTATGTGGAGGCGATGAATGGCAGTGTCTTGTGGTGTAACACATTTATTTAAACACACGATTTTTTTTACATTTTTAAACCATTTTTATTGAACTATTCTTTTTATTGAACTATTTTTAATATTTAGATGGGAGCAGCTGCCCTGAACTGAGACAAAGCCATCAAGAATGTTATTACATTGAATACTCAATGTAATCCAGTATGTTTTTGTACTTGGAATATAAACTTTTGACATTACATAATCAAGCAAATAGTGGTGCATACTATATAATTCAAAAAGACTATGTATTTCTCATTAAAAAATCATTTTGCAAGTGGGTTCAGCTTTATCAACAATTTCATTGACACATTCCACACTTCATGCTATCAAAATAAAAAGTGGTCTCAAATTAACTTTATTATTTACTGACATTAATGAATACTATTCAGGGCTATAGGAATTGAAGTTTAACAATTTACAATATAAGCGGCAATAAGTTACTGATACCTGCTAACAAATTTTACTCAATCTACATACATCCATGATACACTCAAAAAAGACATTTTGCAAATTTCAATATGCTAGTTTATATGCTGCAGTGCAAAAGAAGTGACACACTAATGTTTCCTGAGTTTTAGGAAATTAACAATTCTCTGACTACTACTCTGAATTTAAAATAGGCTCCTTGTTATACTAAGCCATGTCAAAACTATACAATGAAACTAGGTTTCTGGAGAACTGAAATGATTGATCAGTTATGGTAGATTAGGGAGATGAAAAAGTTTTGAAAGCAAAAATATGTACAACACTACAAAGGGTATTATGGATCTGCATAAACACTATTTTTTATCACACCTCGTGTAAGAAAAGAAAATCACATTTTGCTTTTTTAAAAAGTAAATTTCAAAATAAAATGCAGCACCAACTAATAAAATATGTTTTAACAAGGCCTTGTGATTGAGTACAGTGTATTCTTGGTCTGCAAGGATAGGTTAGAGCCGGTGACGTAGCTCAGCGGTTCCACCACCACCTGCCTGGCAAGCACATGGTCCTGAGTTCGATCCCTGGTACCAAAAAAAAAAAAGAATAGGTTCACACTAAAAATTCATTGTAAATCATCACATTAAAAGCCTGAAAAGGGCCGGGGACTTAGCTCAGTGGTTCAGCCTCCTGCCTCGCAAGCACAAGGTCCCCTTTGATCCCCGGTACCAAAAAAAAAAAAAAAAAAAAGACAAACAATGATGTATTGCCTCAATTGATTTTCAAAAAAGCATTTTGAATAAGCTCAAGACATGATTAAATTTTAAAAACCCTCTAGAAAAGCACACATCTCTTTTTAAATTTTTTAAATTATCATATAATGAAGATGTTTTTGTTTTTTGGTTGGGGGGGTTGGTACCGGGGATCGAACTTGGGTCCTTGCACTTGCCCAGCAGGCGGCGAAACCACTGAGCTAAATCCCCAGCCCTAAATTATCATCTAATAATTGTACGTATCTATGGGGTCAGTGTGACATCTCAGTGCATGCATGCATACATTGTGTTGAGAGCAAGTGAGGGCGATTTGCGTGCACATCAGCTTAGGGTTTCTTTTCAGTGTTGTTCTTCCTCATCTCAACATTGGAATTCCAAAGAGAATGGGAAGTAGATTGTTGGGTCTTTCATCCTCAGTACCCAGCGCCCAGGAGAGTGCCTGGAGCATAGTAGTTTGGGTGGTTGCTGTTTTTCTTGTTGTTGTTGAGACAAAGTTTCACTATGTAGTTCAGGCTGGCCTCGAACTTACTATGTATCCCAGGCTGGCCTCACAGCAAGGCCCCTGCCTCAGCCTCCCAGCTGCTGGGATTACAGGCGTGTATCACCATGCCTGGCAACATAGGAGATTTAATGATTCTTAGTTGAATGAACATGTTCACTGGTGAAAACTTCAAAAATGCAAAACAAGTATAAATACAAAAAATGAAAAGCAATACTAATTTCATCAGCCAAGATTGGGGGAAGGAGTGAGGAAGACTGTTGTAGAACCTTCACGTTTGATCTCAATTTATTTTCTTCAATGTAGCTTCCATATATGAACACATACATAAACACAGGGGGGCACAGTACCTATCACTATCATATTTGAGGTGGGGGAGGCAGAGCTGGGGGTTGAATGCAGTGAACTACCAGTGAACTACACCCCCGGCCCATATATTCTGCGTTGTTTATTTAAGAGTTCAGGGTGAACAGGTTTCCTTGTTATTACCTTTAGCTACCACTAGGGGAAAGATAAATTGGTGGAAGTTTTTGAAGGCTGTTTTTGGAGAGTACCAAGTCCAGCCCTGCACACAAGTACACAAAGATCAATCACATACATGGCAGGATTTTCCCAGGGCAGATCATACGGGAACAAGGCACTCTGGGACCAACCTAGAGTTACCTTAAACTCCCCAGTCCTTCCTGAAAAGGACCTCTCAGAAAATTGTACTTTGGGTCATTGACTGGAATCCACCAGAAACAAATCTGTGTGTAAACAAAGTATATTGTTTTCTCACAGGGGCCGGGATTTTCCTTCCCATATTTAGAGATTTCAAAACATGAACTGGAAAGTTAGAGGACTGAAAGAGAGCTCCCTTTGCACCAATGTTTGAAAAGCAGGCTGCTGAGCGATCCTTTATTCCCGTTGCTCACAGCTGAGGACAAAGAGGTTCCAAATACACTTGCATCTTAGAAGAGCATCCAGGAAATGGGACCCGACCTCACAAGCTCCCGAGGCTTATAAAGAGAGAGCAGTGCAGGCCTTCAGCAGCCAACCCCTCCTCAGCCCCATCCTATCCTCTGGTGCATACAAGGAGAGGACTGAGGATGGGGCTGGGAGAGAAAGCAGTGCTGTCCACCATGGGGAGTATAGGGTCGGTGGAGATAGGTGATCCTTTCATATGGACTGGAGGTGCCGAGAAGAAAAAAGATGCATTCTCAGGCCCCAGCCGAGGGCACATCGAGCTGCCCAAACGGTCAGCTCATCCTCCCACCCTGGTCCAAGCAGAGGGGGTGCAGGAAGAGAGTTCCCGAGACAGCAATTCTGATGAGCATTTTACTGCTTGTTTCTTTCTCATCTAGGGATTTCAGAAGGATGGTGCAGTTCATGCCGGCAGTTGCGGGGTGGCGGTAGAGTGTGCCCAGAAAGAAGATGGGGGCTACCTCTCACTCATCTCTGCCTCCTGGGCAGGAAGAGAAGAAGCCCCCAGCCGTTCAGCCTGAAGCAACCCCAAACTGGGGTCAAGGTAAAAGCTGGGCCAGGTGAGGCAGCAGCTTACCCAGAGAGGGGTGGGAGACACGGACGACTGGAGGACCAGTCATGGAAATGGCTGCTCCTCTCTGGGGAGGTTCTCCGTTTCTGAGGAGGCAGATGTGAACCGACCTCAGGAGCAACAGTGCCCACCAGCTCTGCAGAGACTCCATGTCGGCAGGGAATATCAGCAGCAGTTAGGAGCGCATCGAATGAGGTGAGGCCAGGATGACCCTGGAGCTCCCCTCCCCTGGGACCTGAGGCTGGCAGGCATGGTGAAAGGACACTTCCCATTCAATTCAGGGGCAGGAGGCACAGAGGTCTGAGCTGTCACCACTCCAAATGTCCCAACTGCAGTCCAGCCAATGACAGAGGTTGGGAGTACTGTGAAGTTGTCGTGTAAGGGCTTGAAACAGGACTGCAGTGACTTTTAATAATCAAAAATGACCCAACTGCTAAGGATAGAGCAGACAGTTTATATCACCACAGTTGAAAGTGGAGTTGAGGAAAACAAACCACCTGAGGTTTAAAAGCCCCCTAAATTAAGACTTCTCTCTAAGCAGATTATATCTGGGTAACATCATTTGCAGAACTAAATTATTTTAGTCTTGTTTTTAACAAAGCATAGCTTTAGGGGCGGGGATGTAGCTCAGTGGCACAGTGCCTGCCTGGCAAGCGCAAAGTCCGGAGTTCAATACCTGGTGCCAAAAAATAAATAAATGAAATTAATTAATTAATAATAATAATGCGTTGCTTTAGGTTACATACTTTATCTGGATTTATCAATCATGCTTTTCCATGCTCTCCCATCTTGCTCTTCCAGGCTCCCTGCTTCATCTAGAACTTTTGTGAGTAATGCATTTGAGACCAAGGAGCGGACATTAGGACGGCAGCCCTTTCATCACTATTAAGCACCATGAGGAAGACTCTGACGTGATGAAATGGCACAAGTCCTCCAACTACAAAATTAACCTCCAACTATAAAATTAACGGGTGCTGCCCGTTTGCTCCTTGGAGCCAGTCTTCCCTTCCTCCCTTTGCTTTCTGCTTTAGGAGGTTGACCTGCACAGACTACATTGACCATGCCTTTGCCCCTGACTTCTGGTTTGAGGTCATGAGGTCATGAGGGTGGGACCACCATGATGGCATTAGTGGCTTTACAAGGAGAGCAAAGAAGACCTGAGCTAGCATGCTTGCTCTGTCTCACCATGTGATGTCATCTGCCATGCTATAATGCAACGAGGAGACTCTCACAAGATACCAGCATCCTGTTCTGGACTTTCTAGTCCAGAAATTAACCTCTGTTCTCTTATAGCAACAGAAAATAGGCTAAGCCTTAGGTAGTTCCACAGAATCTGGAATTTCCTGCCTCACCAAAGATGTGCAAGCTTTCTAAAGCCATAAGTCAATTATCCAAGGCTAATTATAGTAAGTGAACAGATTCCGTGTCCTACGAGAAACATTTCCTATACATTAAGTACATGCTATGAGGCATGTGGTGGCCACATGCTTCGAGGCCAACTGACACATTCCTAGGAGAGTCTTTTTAAATTTGTGATGAATATCAAAAGGTTATTATTCCTTCTCAGCAAATATAATGGGAGAACCTGTATAGGTTTAAATTTAAGAAGCATATTTTGTCATTTCTAAGACACACATTTATTGATTATTGTTGGGGTCCCCTCGGTGGGAGACTGGAACCTGAAGACAGTATCAGACAAAACCTATTAAATGAAGGGCACGGGGGACCACAACTCTTGGAGTTAAGGTGAGGTTTACTGATAATATCCTTCTCTTATACATTTTTCTGTAGGATACATCAATCATTAACAGTTTACAATGCTAGTCAACTAACCACCAGTTATATCTATGAGTACATAAAACATCTACAGAGCCATCTATGCTCCTTTAATCTTAGTGCATCTTATCTAAATCATCCTGGCTACTTAAAGCTTCTAAAAAGTTAGCTATTCTTATCTAGTCCTATACCAAGCAAATATTTGAGAGTCTTAAGGGACCACAGTGGAATGAACACTGTGAGACCGACAAACAGCCTTCTGAAGTTATCTTTAATTTCTCTATCTGGGCCTGCCACAGACATCAGGACAATCTGTCTTCCCAAGGCTGTCCGAGGGCCTGAGAACTTCTCATATCCTCCATAGGTTATAATCTTCTTAAATTAGGATATGTTCTTTTTTTTTTTTTGGTACCGGGGATTGAACTCGGGTCCTTGTGCTTACGCAGCAGGCGGCAAAACCACTGAGCTAAATCCCCGGCCCCAATTAGGGTATGTCTTAAATTCTTGTATAATAACCAGCTAGAATTCAGAAAATTTTTGTCAATGCTTTAGGAATACTCAAATAAATTTGTTTTCCTTTTTGTGTATGCAGAAGAGTAATGTAAGATAAAATCTGTGTCAAAGTAAGACTAAAAGAACTTTTTCATTAAATGATAGACTCTAAGTGATAACAAAGCATTATGTCTTAGTTTAATCGGCAAGATGTTTTTCTTGGTAGTATATAAATAATAGTGCATTTTTCAGTCTATTGTATCTTGGATTCAAAGAAATGGTATGTCTCAGAGACTGTTTTCCATGAACTTGCCTAATAGAAACACAATCAATACAATATTTTGGAAATTCAAAATACCTATTCCTTTCTCCCAGGCTTTTGATCAGATACTATTATGACTAGTGGTTTATTTATACTTGGAGTTCATAATTTTCATTTTTATGAGAGAATGTACAAAGTGTTGCTAGAGAAAATAGAATTTTCTATAACAAAGTAAAATTGTGTGATTTTGGCTGGCATTTCAACATAGATTTGAGGATAGACTTAGAGTCATCTCAAAATGACTCATTACCACTTTCTGTAGGCCAGGACTTGTCTCACACTTCCATACTTTGTACAACTAAACCCTCCTCCCAGATCTGTTGGCTTTTAAAGAGCACGTCTACTTCATTCACTCATTTTAGCACGTATTTATTGAGCATCTATCTAAACTGGGAGCTATAGTAGGGATTGTGGATACAAAGATGACGTATAAGTTAAGATAGGCATGATTTTCACCTTTAGCTTCTTAAATGCTTGCTCTACAGATAAATAAATAAGCAAATGTACGGAAGTGTGCTGAGCCCTAGGAGCAGTCACATACAACAATAGCAGGTACCTCTTGCCTCCCTCAGGTACCCTGTCCTCCATCTCCAATGTTCTGCTTCCCTGGCCCCATGCTTTTCACCTTTATTTCTTTCTCAGAGAAAGAGCTGTTTCTACTCCCTTTGGGGTTAACCTGCCACCTATAGGCTTATCCCACTTCCTCTGGCTTCCACTTGCCTTTGATGCAGCAGTTAGCTTTAGAATCTCCCTCTTCATTAATGCCTTCCTGCTACTTGAAATTCAATTGACCTACTTTGAAAAGAAAACTTCGGCTTTACTAAATAATGCATTCATTCATATTTAATTGTACTATAGCGGCATAACTCAGTTCCTCTCTAGAACAGGAAGTAGAATTTTATCTGAACTAAAAGACAGTGAGAATAACATTAAGGAAAATTAATGTGAGAGGTATTCTTAGGGAAAATGAGCAGACTAATTAAAAATTGAGTCTGGGTAGGCGCTGATATTGTTAAGAAGTAGAGTCCAAGATGGCAGTTTCTAGGCTAGGACTTGTGGGATTAGGCTTCTGAAAGCAATGTGCCTTCTAAATATGGAAAGAGGTTGCTGGGAGACAAGATCTGGAGCCAGAGAGTTGACAGGTGGCAAATGATTGGGCAGAGTGGAGTCTGTACACAGAGAAGCCTGAGAACAGCAATAAAATAACCAGAAAGCCTGGGTATGACAGAAAAAAGAAGTGAGGGATAGGGAGGGATGTCTGATCTGTGTTATGAAAAAGATTCGTGGGAGGGTGTCCAGGACTATGTCAGAACCACAACTATAGTCATTAAGGAATCCAGCATGGTGGTCAATGCTTTCCCAACATAGGCTTACTCAGGAGGAACTGAGTCTCCTAAGGGCTGTGGTGGGGTCATGTGAGGGGCATGCATAAAATGGTGGCTAAACTTGCTTGTCGACTTGATTGAATTGAGAAACACCTAGGAAATGAGTACAACACGCTTCTGGTATACTGTGTGCTGGTTGTAAGACCTAGGGCCTTACCAAACGCTCTGAGGAGCTGAAGTGGAGCACACCCGGGGATCCCAGCGTTGCCTCCAGAATGTAAGACCAAAGGCCTTACCAAACGCTCCAAGGAGCTGGAGTGGAGCACACCCGGGAAGGAACACACCGGCCATGTTGGGAAACAGACCTTTATTAGTCTGGCCAGACGGCACTCCCGAAGCAAAATAGCTCAGAGAGGCACCTGGCTCAGAGTCCGAGGTTGTTTTATAGGGGGTTAAGGGGGGGGGGGTTAACATGTGGATTCACAGAAAAAAAAGAACAAAGGTTAGTTGCTCATTGTCACATGCTGATGTTCAGCAGACATCCTGACTGACAGTTACGACCACCCTGTTTACAGATTGTCCTATAGATACTGGGCCCCGGGACATTTGGATTTAGGGCAAACAGATGGCTGAGTAACCTCGCCCTATTACTGATTGTCCATTGTCCCGAGGCAAACACACTCCAACCATCAAATTTACAACAGAATCTAGGGGAGTAATTAACTTTAGAATCACACAGTCCCACACTGGTGTGTCTGTGAGGATGTTTCTAGAAAAAATTGGCATGTGGGACAGCAAGCCAATGGAGAGACCCATGCTGTGGGCGTTTCCATCTAATTGGGTGGGGCCCCAGATGGAACAAAAGCAGAAGGAAGATGCCCATTGTCTCCACCTTTCTGGCTGCCATGAGCTGAGCAGCTTTGTTCTGCTACATACCACCACCATGATGTTCTACCTTACCTTGGACCCACAGCAATGAAGAGAGCCTACCATGGACTGATCTCTAAAACCATGACCCAAAACAAACCTTCCTTCTTTAAATTATTATTCTCAGATATTTTGTCACAGCAATGGAAAGCTGACGAACACACATCATTACAGGCCAACTGGGGGTTCCTGTACCACCACAGTCATAGGGTCATCCTCAATGGGGCTGTTTGTCTTCTGTGCAACACCAAGTGGTCATTCTTCCTAGAAAGTCCATCTCAATGTTCCCAGTTTCCACCAACAAATTCTTTGACACATAGTCATTGGGCATCTTAAGTGTCCTGTACCAGTTCCTAGGGCACAAGGCCCAGGGACACTGTGTCAGGGGGAGAGGTGTGTGGTTCCCAGCCTAGTTCCCAGACAGCATTAAGAACAGTGAGTTCAGTACTTCTCAGGCAGGCCAGGTGGTCTGAAGTGATTGGGGTCTTTGCCATATCGGCCCCATTCCTCAGCTTTCTGGTTGGACTCAATGTTTTCTGATCCATAGTTGCTCATTCCATAATAAAACCGGTTTGAGATGCCCTGAAGGTACTTCCCGGCATTGCTGAAATGCAAGGAAGGGAGACAGAAGATGAACCTGATACCTGACACAGCGCCACCTTTTCATCCCCCTCTGCCCTCCCTCTCAAGGAAATACTGAGAGGAGGCTGGAGAAGTCCTGGGGCACAGGGCGAGCTAAAGTACCAACCCTCTTGGGCAAAGACCTAAATCAGCTGGTTTTTTCCGCACCCTCCTCGGTTCTCACTTTTTCTTTGGGGGTGAGAGAAGACATGTCCCTGCAAGTCCTGCTCTGGCTCTGCAGACCACCCCAACCCTGGGAGCCTAGGCAGGAGGTGGAGGGGTCCTGGTAAGAGAAGTGAGGCAGCGCAGCTCTGCAGCCCTTCTCTGGTATCCCCAAGAGTACGTGTTACCTGAGCACTTTCGCAGCCCAGACCCCACCAGGTCCCCTTTGGGCAGCATCATAGTTCCCCCGCGCATGGAAGTATCTCTCTGAATTTGGGTAACTGGCTACTTGCAAGTTCCAGTAGGCTCTCCACATGTCCCAAGACCCTGGAAAGGAAAGCAAATGACAAAACAAATCTGGTGACATATTGGAAAAGTCGAAGAATGAAAATTTTCTACTGATTTTAAAATTTTTGACCCTTGACAAAATAATCTTTTGAAATCAAACATGTAGAGAAACGTTCCTTCCAGAAGAGGGCGTCCCTAGGTAACTGGAGGTAACTGTAATGGAGGTATTGCTCAGTGAATTGGGCTGCATGGGCTTGATTGGCAGCTGTGGTGCCCTGGATTGCCTTATGTGGGTCTGTGTGTGCCATGTACCAAGAAGAGGCAGGACTATCATATTGGGGATGGAAAAATGGAGAATAATAGTACAGATATAAGATCCAGGGACCATATGAAGAATGCAGCCAGAAGAGAAGGAGAAGGCACATCTACCATGGCTCATAAGAAGAAAGCAGAGTGGCCACGTATGGTGGCACATGCCTGAAATCCCAGCACTCTGGGAGGCTGAGGCAAGAGGATCATAAGCTTGAGCCCATCCTGGGCTACTTAGCATGACTTTGTCTCAAATTTTAAAAAGAGATTTTAAGGGTTTGGGATATAGCTCAGTGCAAAGGGCCTGGATTCAATTCCCATTATGTCAGAGAGAGAGAGACAGAAATGAAAGAAGGAAGGGAGGGAAAGAAAGAGAAAGAGAGAAAGAAAGAAAGAGAGAAAGAGAGAGAGAGGAAGAAAGAGAGAAAGAAAGAGAGAGAGAGAGAAAGAAAGAAAGAAAGAAAGAAAGAAAGAAAGAAAGAAAGAAAGAGTGAAGCTCAGCCAGTCCCAGCACCCGGAAGGAAGGTCCCCCGCTGCCATTCCAAGCTCTTAGGATAGAGAAGGTGAGCCGCATGGGTGCCAGAAGCACCACCCCCCCCCACCCCC
>NW_004624766.1:9751080-9761210 GCF_000247695.1 Heterocephalus glaber
CCTCGCAAGTGCAAGAACTCGGGTTCGATCCTCGGTACCAAAAAAAAAAAAAGTGGACTCCACTGCTATTCGCTGGGAAGCTGAGCACAGCCAATACAGCCCCCGTCCACATAGCAGTAGTAACAAGCAAGATTAGCTGGAGCTTTTTGTATGCGCTAGAGCTTTACAGGACTGGAAGAATTTGTTTTTATTCTTTAATCCTGTGAGGTAGATCTCATAGAGAACGGAGAGAAAAAGAGCTTAAGATACCCAACAAAGTTTCAGAGAAAAGCGGATTTAACCCAGGTAGACTTGCTTCTCAGATTTTCTATACTGCTTCCAAAACAAGAGTGAGATATTTGTGGACACACAGTCTGAGAAATGGCCAGTAGCCAGGATGGGATGCCCTTGGAAGGCAACTCCTCTCCTCCCTCCACAGTGAGGGACACAATGAATTCCACTGTTGAAAGTGCTCTTGGGGCTGGATATGGCCTGGAATCAACAGTAAGGGAAATGTACCCCTTAGGCAGAGTGGGGAGATTTTGTTTTCAGAATGCAGCGTTTAAAATTTCAGGCGTTGGGGCTGGGCTGTCACTCAGTGGCAGCACGCTTGCCTCCCGTGTGGGAGGCTCTGGGTGCAAAATCAGATGGTGCTGATTTCTGTGGTGGCCTCTGAATGGTTGCTTTAAGGATTTGTTATTGATCCTTTGTAAATTCTCACATACCCTGCTAAAATTTCTTTCTTTCCTTAATCAGTGCCTTTCAAAGGTTGTCCTGGGACCACTTGCATGAGAATAGCTGGGGCCAGGGATGCTTTGTGAAACGTGGCTGCCCCGTCCACTCCCTCTCTCCACCAGGTTACAGTCTGGGAGGCTGGAGCCTGGAAATCTGGCCTTCACCAAACACCCGCTTCATCTTTATGCATAGTAAATACAGTCTGGGAACAACGACCTCACAGACAAATCATAGAGTTATGATTCCAACTATACATTAGATTTTCTCCTTTTCCTCATCCACTTAAAAATTTGAAGATTCATTTAACACTAGCATAGTTTAGTTCCTGTTCTTTTTTTCCTTGCCCTTTCTAAGAACCTGAAGAGTTGAGTCATCACCGAGCACTTGTAATATTCCAGACATTGTTTGGATATTTTCTCAGTTCTTCTGCAAAACACTGAGGTTTTATTACCATAAAACCATTTTACCTGGGAGGACAGTGAAGTTTTGGACCTGGGAGGTCAGTTGCCCCTTTTCTGCCTCTGATTATCCAGTTTATTTAAATTTCCCTTAGAGAACTCATTTTATCACCTTCTGATTGAATTCTTTAAAAATTATAATTATTAATGTATACGATTGTACAAATTAGTGAGTTCCACTGTGCCATTCCCATAAATGTGTATATGACGCTTTGATCATATCCACCCACCTGTATACCTCTTTCCCCTCCATCCTCTCCCTAGTCCCCTACTGCTTCTCTAATAGTCTCTCCTCTACTATGAGGTCTTTTGTTTGCTTCCACATATGAGGGAAGACATGTGATATTTGCCGTTTCTGTGTCTGGTTTATCCTGCTGATTGACTTCTGACAGTTGTCCAGGCTCAGAAATATACCCTGGACATTCAGATGCACTCAGAATAGGGTTGTTCTTACTCTACCCATGAGGGTGGATTTCTCCCATTGACCACATTAGGTCCGGACCCTCCCTCAGACTCCCATGTTCTCTACCTTGATCAGAAGTTTTCCCGGATCTTTCTAGACAGGATGTATTGGTTAGCTTTCCAGTTGTTGAGACAAAATTCCTGATATATACAACTGAAAGGAAGAGAGGTTTATTTTGGTTCTCAGTTTCAGTCCATGGTTGGCTGGTAACATGGCAAGAACATCATGGCAGAAGGCTGTGGTGGAGCCAAACTGCTCACCTCATGGTGGCAAGGAAGTAGAGCACAGGGGAAGAGGACGAGGCAGAAATACGCCCTCCAAATGCATGCACCCCAGTGACCCAGCTCTTCAGACTGGCCCTGACTCCTAGCCACATACACAGTCATGATCTTCCACGGATCCACCTATTGATGAGCATAGCACCCCTGTGATCCAGTTCCTCTTCTGGAGTCTCTGAATCCAGACAATTTGACAATCAAGATTAACTGACAATTAAGAGGCTCCTTGTATGCTGAAATAGCCCTTAAAGACCATCTCACCTCTTCTTTACATGCATCTCACACAGTCAAAACCAAGTAGCCACAAAAGTCAAATGGAATCAGGTGGAACAAAACTTGTACGCGGTGACTCCCTTATCATGAACCCAGCGAGACAAAAAGGAAAGGGATATTTCTTTATTTCTCTGGCCTTTGTCAAAGCCTGAAGTCTTTGGAGTCCGTTGTAGAAAATCGTTTATTCCCCTGTTTTGCCGAGGCATGGTCGTCTTCAACATTCTCTTTTTCCCCAGGGACTAGAGACATGTGGCGAGCCTACCGGGACATGAGAGAAGCCAATTACAAAAATTCAGACAAATACTTCCATGCCCGGGGGAACTACGATGCTGCCAAACGGGGACCTGGCGGTGCCTGGGCTGCTAAAGTGATCAGGTAACACAGGTTCTTAGGGAGCCATGCCTGGGTGAGTAGGCTGTGAGGGCCTCAGACAGCCAGGAGGGGGCGTCTTCTTCCCTGTGGAGGCATTGCCTGTGGAGACTGGGCCTCCTCCTGCTTTTGCCTAAGCTCCTGCTCTGGGCTCAGTGCTGGGTCTGATTGCCTGGTGGGAGTTCAGGATTCCTAATCCTCCCTCTCTGGTGCTGCCCATCCAGTGTAAGAATGGGCAGGGCATGGCTTCCACACAGGGTCAGTTCCTTGCCTTCCCCTTCTGTGGTCTACCTGGGTTCCTTTCAGCACCATGCTGGGAAAGGGGAGTCAAGAGGACAAGGCTGTTGCCTGTCAGCCTAGTGATTAATCTCCTCTCTGTCTGCCTTGATTACAGTGACACCAGGGAAGGTATTCAGAGATTAACGGGCCATGGAGCAGAAGACTCGAGGGCTGACCAGTTTGCCAATGAATGGGGCCGGAGTGGCAAAGACCCCAACCACTTCCGGCCTGCAGGTCTGCCTAGCAAGTACTGAGCTCCCTCCTCACTCTGCCCTCAAGGAAATCCAGCTGTGAATTTCTGAGGGCTGGGACATTTGCTGAACTAGTTACTTAATTTGATATCCCTAGTACTTAAGCTAGATCACATAAAAATGTTTAATAAATGTTTGTGAAGTCCAATTTGTTGTTGCAATCTGGGAAGAGCATAAGACATTTTTACTGGGAACATGGGCCATGGAGATGATCAATAAATATGATTGTTCTAGATAAAACACTGGTTACAAAATAGAAATTGGAGATAAAATTATCTGTCCATACATGGACCAACATATGCCTATATTATATATTCCATAAAATGTAGATGATAAACAAATCTTATGGGCCACTTAAACTAAAGTTTAATACAAAATAAAAATCTTTTAAATCTTAGAAAAATACTACTCACAAATACAAAAAAAGAAATGGAAAATTTAATTGCTCCATAATTATTTTGAAAATGTTATTCTTCTCACAATGAAAATAGGAGACCTAGATGGTTTGACAGACAAATTTAACCATTCTAAAAGGCAAATAAGTCCCATTTTGTACAAACAATTCCAGTAAGTAGAGGAGAAAATATTTCCACCCCTTTGTACTAGTGCAGAAAAAGCTTGACACTAAAATAATTGAAAGAAAATACCAAAACAGAAAAGTACTCCAGGTTATCACCCACAAGGTGCAGCAATGACCATCTCTACAGGCAAAGTGTTACAGGAAATAATACGGGAGATGAAATATGAAATATGATATCTGCCAACCTGTTAACTGTATGATACGCCAAGTTCTTGTTCTCTAAAACTCGAAGAATGAGTCCTAGGAATAACAGACGTTAAGCGTAGGAAGACATTTGAGGGGCAGGAGGGGTCCTGAGTGGGTAGCCCAGGGACCCCACTTTACAGAGAAGTTTTATAGGGTGAAACCGGTATTATTTCCTGTAACATTATCCTGACCTTACCCTGCTGGGCTCTGCCACTGACCCCTCTCTTACCCCCGTGTGCCTCCACCACTCCTACAGGACCACTCTGACTCCCTTATCCCTGGCCAATACAGGAAGGAGCTCTCCCCACCTTTCCCCTCACTTGGAGCCTAGCATGCCTCAGCTGAGCTTCCAATTTATCGCACAACACTGTCACTGTCAGTGTGGCCTCCAGGACTGAGTTATAGAAGTGCAGAGTCCCTCTACTCCCTGACACACTTGGCACCCAGCTTAGCGAATACAGTGGCTACCTGACCAACCCAGCTGTGCAGGGCAGCTATTCCTTAGAACTGACAGCTTAGTATGTTCAGATGAGGTCCTGGAAGGTGCTATCCAGGATGTCCATGAGATTTGAAGCTCTAGCCTGTCAGTTTTATATCTCAAAATCTTTAGACATGAACTCAAAGGGCTTAATTTTTGACACAGCTGCTGTCTGATCCAGCAGGGCCCATCCTGAGCCAATGATTGGGAAAGGCAGGTCCTGGCTGCAAGAGCCCCTGCTGATCACACACTGGCAAGCAGCCCTAGGGACAGCACTGCCCTGCGCACGCGTGCTCCCTCTCTCTCTCTCTCTGTCTCTGTCTCTCTCTCCCTGTCTCTCTCTCCCTCTCTCTCTCTCTCTCTGTCTCTCTCTCTCTCCCTCCCCCTCTCTACAGCCTCAGCTCCCACAGTTTCGCCCAGCAGAGAAGCCCTACCCAAAAGGTTGCCAAGGCAGAGCCGAGCTATATTGTGTCTCAGATTGTCCATCAGGGGACAGTGACCTATGGATGAAGAACACAGTGAAGTCTAGTAAGATTGCTATTGCAATCTTTGATAGAGGAAATGACCTGGGAGGACCTTTCCCAAGCACCAGGCCTAGATTTTTCTCCTTGGCATGACCCCAGTGGGGAAGGCTCAGATAAATACCAGCCTCCTCTCCTTGGCAGCCAGGGACCAGCAGTTCTGTGTCACCAGGCACTGGGTGAGCAATGACTCCAAAGAGTGATTTTGAAAAATCTGTTTTCTTTTTCCCAATAAGAGTGTGATTTCCTTTAAAAATAATTTTTCTGATTTATATGTCTCCCATGAGACATCTGTACTGGGCAGAGGGGGAAATGCCTTTGTGTGAAGTATAGGCTTTGATGGAGAGTGACAATCTGGTTCCAACTGCCCCATTCTCTCTGCATCAGCCCCACCTTGCTATCCTTAGACTTGGGCCCAGGGCCTGGTTCAGAACTGAGGTGAGGTTCAGAACTGAGTGAGGCTGTACCACAGTTTCTTAGAGAAAACACTAAGGTTCTAATGAACCAGTGGGGATGCACAGGCAGGCTCTCTTTAGAATATAAATGCCAGAGTTGTGTATGTCAGTGTGGTCAGCATCTCCCTGACCCTCCCCTGATATGTGAGCGAGATGAAGCTTCTCACAGGCCTGATTTCATGCTCTTTTGCCCCAGGAGTCAGCAGTCAAAGCTGGTGGTCATCCCTTGATCACACTGTCGCAGGTAAAGCTGCGGAAAGGGGCGTGGCATCCATGGGCCTCTAGGATTCATACCTAAGTTGAGGCCAACCCACAGTGAGGCTCAGGAGTGTTGTTTCCCCATGGGTATTTCTTTTTGTTGTTGTTGTTGTTTTCTTTTAAATTCTTTTATTGGTACATTTTAGGTATACAATACGTTTACATTTATCACTGGGTGCTTGTACTTGTACATGACGAATCTTGCTTATTTTTTTCCCCATTACCTGTGTACTCTTTGTTGTTGTTTTTTAAGACAGGGTCTCACTATGTGGTTCAGGCTAGTCTTGAACTTATTATGTAGCCCAAACTGGCCTCAAACTCACAGCGATCCTCCTGCCTCAGCCTTCCAAGTGCTGGGATTATAGGTGTGTGTCACCATGCCCAGCTCCCATGGGTATTTCTCCAGCTGGTCAGGAGTTCCTGACACTAGTCTTTCAGGTGCCCTGCCCCTGGGGCAATAGCAGTTAGTGGCAGGGGCACGAATCTGTGTCAGTCTGAGGTGCTGTGCTGTCCCCTGGTGGGTTATTGGATAATAGACCAATGGGAGGCAAGGCACTGGGAAGCTCAACACTGGGCACGGAAGGAGAAAGAAAGCAGGGTTTCCCAAGCCTGATGGTAAAATGGCAAAATCGTGGTTTATGAAGTGTTTTTCGGCTGATGGAGTTGTTCTTACTGTGCTGCTTCAGGACTGCAACTGAACTCAGGCTGGGCAGGCACTCGTCACAAGTCCTCGGAGTTGCTGAGAGCATCCCACAGGGCTGGTGTCTCAGCTGTGTCCGGTGATCTGTCACACATTCCAGAAACTTCTTCAATGTTTATCAGAAAATGGAGACTTCTGAGCCACAAAGGGAGAAGAGATTTAACTACAATCAACAGAATGTGTTTCTTCCTGTGGAAACATCCCATGTGAAGCTGGGCTATTTGCTTTGAGAAGGCACAACATAAGGCCTGAAAGTGAGGGTATATGATATCTCTTCTAAAAAGTCACATAAGAGGGTGACAGAGCTGTCCATGAACACTTGCCTCTTCCTCCTTCCTTGAATTTTCTGCTTGGACAATTTTCAGAGACCTATGGCCAGCCACACTGGTGCCTCTCCTTCCTGAGCAGGGCTGTTTTCCACCCTTTCCCAGCATTCCTGACAGGAAAGAGGAACTGACATTCATTCAGTACCTACAAAGGCCTGAGAACTTTCTAATTTCACACGACACTGACTGTAAGGAGACATCTCCCCTCACAATGAAGTGGGAAACTTTGAGGCTATGTGCACTTAGTCCATTGCTCAGGAACTTCCTCCCCATCAGTAGGCAACAGAGCACAGGATACACACCTGAAGCTTGATGCGGCTGCTGCCTGCACCTAAAGCTTGCTGGATACAAATCTGAGCGACACCTTGGACCCACCAGCACAGCATTAAAAACTCCCCATGCCTGGGGCTCATCACCAAGAGAACATCTGAGAAACCAGCCTGGGGTGTTATCAGGGGGCACTGGGATTTTCAGTACCCACCCAGGTGGTGAGAACGGGCAGCCAGGGCTGAGCATCCCTGTCATAGCACTATCCCCAAGCCAGCAAAGCACGGGACAGTCTATTTATGAGTCCAAGGGGCAGAGGTACTGATGTCACAAAGATGTGCACTGAGTGTGCCTGGTACATTTTCCCCGATACTTGGGGCAGACGCCCTGTCTGCAGCCTTTCTCAGACTGCCCCTTCCACATCACCGCCTCACTCATGTAGCTCCTAATCATGTGCAGCTTCATTCTGGACCGGTCGTTCTTTACCGCTGTGGTACCCAGGGGATAGTTACAATAGCTGCTGTACATTTGATTGGCCACTGACTGCCAGCATCTCCTGGTAGGGGCTAAGGAAACTGGCGAACACCCTGCAGGGCTCAGGAAAACCCCGAGAAACAAAAACTCTTTGACCCAATATTCAACAATGCCAAACTTGAGATCCTGTTCTAGAATGATACCTCCTTTCTCTTCATGAATCAAATCACCTCAGCTCATAGCACCACAGCCATCACGCAAGCAAACACAACCCAGCTGTGCCCCCTAGAGGCTCTCAGGAGAATTGCTAGGGGAAGCCCACTAGGGATAGGGGTGCTCTTCACAACCCACGGAATCTCAGGGTTCTGGGATCACAGCCCGAAATTCTGGATTTTTTAATTCCTTGCTTCCGCTTGAAGGAAGCTTGTCAGAGCGTTTGTGTTCACCTGACCGTCGTGGCAGATGGTGTATAGAGGGCCAGTGATGTGAGCAGTAGAATTTATCAAGAAATTTAGTAAGGGCCGGGGATTTAGCTCAGTGGTTTGGGCGCCTGCCTCGCAAGTGCAAGGTCCCAAGCTCGATCCCAGCACCAAAAAAAAAAAAGAAATTCAGTAAAGAGGGTTTTTTATTTTTAATTTTTTCTGGTATCAGGGATTGAACTCAGCACCCTGCACTTGGCAGGCAGGCATAGCGCTGCTTAACTACACCACCAGCCAGGAAAGTTTATTCAGATCCCTGAATCCCTGCCAAGAGGGGCACTGGGAATCCTGCCAGCAGGGTGAGACAAAGGAATCCTGCCTTCAGGGTGAGACAGAGATTGGGGATTCTGTAAGGGAATGGAGATGTGGGAAAGGGGCTGAGCTGGCGAGTGCAGATCTCTTGGAAGCGCACTTTCCAGGCCATCCTGTCCCTTGTTAATCTTCCAGGAACACTTCTTGTGACTACAGTTGTACATTAAACTTGCAAGTTATCAAGGCCTCTTGCTTAGGCCTCAGAAAGGATCTGTATTTATTCTCCTGATAGGCAGCATTTTCAAATACATTTTATTTTGTTCCATTCACCCCTCCTGTCCCTACGTACAAAGCTTTGTTTCCATTTTGTCCTTCTATTTTCACTTTTTTTTCTTGTCCCTGCCTTACCCCCCTCCTTGTTCCCCTTCCCATTTCTAAAAAGGCTCTTTAGATTCAGATAAGTGTCTATGTTTCAGCTTCTTGGGGAAAGATGTAGCATTAGCTCCAGGGAGAAAGGCTACTTCACAGGCCATTTGCAATGTGCAAAATAACTACTTCCCTCTTCTGGGGTACTCTGGTGAACTGGAAGGGCATCTGGAGTTGCCAGGGCTACTGAAGTGATCAGGTGACAGAGATGCCCAGGGCTGCCAGGCCTGGCAGAGCAGAGCTTGATGGATCAAGAATGGACAGATGCTGCAGCAGGTTCTGTCAGGCTTGGCTCCTCCTCCTCCCGCTCCTCCTGCCCACCCTCTCCATCATGCCCAGTGCAGACCTGGGGCTGCTGGCAGAGCCAGAAGGTGGCTGTGGATGTGCAGGTGCTCTCCGACAAAGACAGCGAGGGCCACGGAGTCATTGGCCAAGTTCCCGCTCTGGGTGCTGTTCCTCCAGCGTCAGAGTGACCAGCACGGGTGAGAGGCTCAGTTTGTACCTCAGTCCCTCCCTGGCTGGACTTCCTGGCCACTCTCAGAGCCATCCCGAGGAAAAGGGGGAATCGGGAGGGTGGACAGTGCACCTCAGCTTGGTGATGACTCTCCTTCCTGCCTGCTTGGATGATGGAAATGCGGGAGAGAATGTCCCAGGTCTCCCAGGCCACAGAGAGGAGGACTTGGTGGATGACCAGGGAGCCAGCAGCTGGGGCTGGAGTGGCGAAGACCGCAATCGCTTCGGACAAGGACTGAGTGCTCCTTCACCCAGGCGTGTGGGCAGTGCGCCCCCAGGTGCCAAGACCCAGACTTACTGGGTTCTTTGTCCACAGATGCAGAGAGAGGGCACATCCTGGGTGGATAACAACTGGGAGCTTGAATTTATTGAAATTGTGTGCTATATTTGCAGTACAAATACAGCCTGGTTGGTGTGAAGAGGTCATTGAAGACTTTCAAGACAGCTGAATCTGGCCCTGCGTGTTGGGATGGGGTGGGCAGCGGTGATCACAGCAGACACACAGGACCAACATCTGTGCCCACCTGTCCTGCATCCGACCCACTCTCCCCTGCAGGCCTCCCTCTGACGCTGTTCCCATTGGCAGGTCTTTCCATGTCCGCGCCCCTCACTTCCTACCAGCTGTGTCTTGCAACCTTCTCTGCTCCCAGGGTCATAGTCCTCAGTGATACCAGTCTCTGGAGACGGGGGAACACGGTCATGGGAGGGCTGGTCCCTGGGATGTGCCTAGCAACAGCCACCTTGATCTTCCGTTCATTTCTCAGCAACATTTACAAATCCATCATTCACCACTTCGGTCCAGTTTATTTTAGAGACACCTCCAAAGCACTTTGGCTACATTCTTTCACATTGACTCATGCAAAGTTTACAGAACACAGCCTGTCCAGAGGTAGAGGCCTACTGACAACAAAAGGCCAACTTTTAGTATTCTTGTGTTGCCCTTGACACGCTGTGCGTCCTTGAGCAGAAGCTACTTTCCTTCCTGATGCCTTTCCAGCATAGAGCAGCCTCCTACCTGTTACTTCTCAGGCAAGCAAGTTACTGATTAAGAAAAAAAAGGAGTCTCCATTTTTTTGAGCACAGGAATTGTGGGTAACTCTACAAGTCTTATACTCCAGAGCACATACACC
>NW_004624766.1:9766720-9782324 GCF_000247695.1 Heterocephalus glaber
TTTTTTTTTTTTTTTCTTTTGTTGGTACTGGGGATTGAACCCAGGGGTACTCTACCACAGAGCTGCATTCTCAGCTTTTTCTTTTCCTTCATTTAAAAAAAGATTTTAAGGGCTGGGGATTTAGCTCAGTGGTTTCGGCACCTGTTTTGCAAGAGCAAGGTCTGAGTTCAATCTCTGATACCAAAAAAAATTTTTTTTTTAAGATTTTATGATGTTATCTCACTAAGTTGCCCGGGCTGGCCTTGAACTTGTGATCTTACTGCCTTCACCTCCCAAATAGCTAGGAAGATAGGCCTGTGATACCATTACCACTCTAAGCTACTGCCCGCACACAGGTAGTCAAAACTAGGAAAACATTTAATACCGAAACCTAAAAAATATCTTTACAACAATCTCACTGTCTTAACACAAAGCTTTCTAAACATCTAATGAATAAATAGTTCAGAATACACAAAAATCATAAAATTCTTACACTCACTCACCAAGTAAAAACCAATAGCATACTCTGTGAAGGGAACTGGTTTTGCAATGATGAACAAAACAAACACAATCCCGACATTCTACAGTCTAGTAACAATTTAAACATCTGAATAAATATATACTTACAAACTGTGCTAAAACTATACTATGAAAGAAAAGAATAAAAATAAGAGAGAGAGAATAGCTGTTTTTGTTTATAAGACCTGAGAAAAGCTCTATAAGGGATGGCATTTAAGCAAAAAACTGAAAACTGCTCGGAGAAGATGGGGATGTGGCCCACAGAATGGATACACTGGAGCAGGGAGTATCAAGAATGCAGAAGGAAAGAACTTAGTGAGTTCAAGGAACTGGTTCAGCCTGTAGTGCATAAAGGGAGTAGGAAGCAGCCAGCATGAGATGACAGGGCCAGTCCTTGAGCACCAGGTTAAGAATCTCAATTTTGTTCTGAGTTCAACACAAGGGGTTTCGACAAGGGAAGCCACATAATTTAAGTTTTGTTTAAAAGAACCATTCTGACTACTGTGAGGAAAATAGTTGGGCAAGCGTGGAAGCCAGGTATCCAGTTATGAGGTGGCTCAGTAGTCTAGGCAAGTAGCTAGGATCAGGGTGATGGGTGGCAGAGTGAAAGAAAGAGATAGGAGATATATTTGGCAATAAAATCAATATGCTCCTCATTTAGAGACAGAAGTATCAAGAGAAGTCCCCTATTTAATACATCACGGGTAAGAATAACTCTTTTTTTTTTGTACCAGGGATCAAACTCAAGACCTTGTGCTTGTGAGGCAGGCGGCAGAACCACTGAGCTAAATCCCCGGCCTTATTACAAGTACTTTTATCTGGGTGACGAAGACTTTAGCTGATATCTATTTTCATTATGTTTCCTGAATTTTTCATTTTTTCCATAGCAAACATATGCTATGACTTTCAAAATACAAACCATTTATATCTTCCTTGGTTACTTTTCAGGAGACTATGTATATCTATGGTTCTAGTCCTTCAAAACGTTCTGTAACACAGAGATCTCTGGAGCTGACCCTCACCAGTCAGCTGGCTCTTGTCTAACTCTGTCTGATCTTCCCTCTCCCATACCAAAGGGCTGAGGAAGGCTGCAGGGAGGGACCCCGGGTCTTTCTGTGATAGGCGAGGGACTCCGAGGGCATGCTGTTGGCACCTGTGCATGGAGAAGAATCCAGCCACACTGTGACACTGGCCAACGACACCTCTCTGAGGGCAGCGCGGACTCTCAGGCTTCAGCTACCAGTGCATCAAAGTCCTGCCCCTCATCAGTGTTAAATTGATGGAAATTTAAAAATAAAAAGCATCAGGGCCAGGAATTTAGCTCAGTGGTTTCGCCGCCTGCTGTGCAACTGCAAGGACTCGAGTTTGATCCCTGGTACCAAAAAAAATAAATAAATTAAAAGCATCAAATGGCTGTGAAGGGTTAGGGAATCTGACTGCTATTGGATTTTAAATTCATCTTAATGAGCCCTAACTTTTGACTATTTGTTCAGGCAACATGATGAAGTAAAGAGCACAAGTTGTGGAGCCAGGCCTGGGTCTGAATGCCAGCTGTAGGATATACTAGTTGTGACTTTTGGGTACTTAGGTGCCCTTTCTGGGCCTGGTGTTTTCACAGTAGCTATTCCAAAACAGTATATGAAAAATGCACGGCAACATGCCTAAGATGCAGCAGACACTCATTCAATAGGCAAGATCGCATAATATATCAAAGGTATACATTTTTAAATTCCCCCAATATGACAATGAGCTAAAATTATACACATATCATGAAGACGTTCACCACATTTCTTTATGAAAAAGTCTAGAGAGACTTGTAAAATACCACCTGCAAGAGTAATCCACTGGGACATACGCACCATTGTCCCCTGACATCAGGCTCATATCATTCAGATACACGATGTTGGCAAACGCCTCTCTTCTTCTCTCCAGCTCCCAGCACAGAGTTAGATATCCAGGCCAGAAACTTTAAAAAGACCACAGTTGGAGGCAGTTCATGTATCTGAAGTATGCTGTCTAATATACTGGACACTAGCCACATACGGTTATTTAAATTTAAATTAACTACAAGTACAGTAAGTCCCCAACTTAGGAACATTTGAGTTGCGGACTTTCACAGGTGCACTAGATAAGATTCACAGCTGTACTGTACAAGACTCATTTTGTGGGATTACAAATGAATTTGACTTACGAACATTCTCCCAGAATGGAGAACTTAGTGTAAATAAAATTTAAAAGTCAATTTTTCAGTTGACCTGACAATATTTTAAGCATTTGACGGCCACACACAGCTAGTGGCTACCTTACTGGACAATGCAGTAGAACATTTCCATTATCACAGAAAATTCTATTAGACAATCTTGATCTAGAGCATTTTTTAAAAATGACATTTGATCCCCAGTACCCACCAAAAAAAATGATATTTAAGACTACACACCATTTGACTTTTGTGTACTTTATAAACTTTACAATTCAACATATAATCAGTATATTTCTTCTCCAAAAATGCAAACCATGGAAATTCTCCTGGAGTCTTCTACTTCAATGGCTAGACAGCAAGTCCCACGGCACTTTCCTTGAGATCCCCTTGGTGTGCTCCTTTTCAGCCCGGCTCATTACCAATTCACGCATTCCTGAATGAACACAACAGCCTCCCAGCAGGCCTTCCTGCCTCCAACCTTTGTGTGTGACAACAGAAGTGAGCTCCAGAAGGCTCCGCTTTCATTATGTCACTGCTGGACCACAAAACCAAAAAGGGTCTCTGCTGATAATAAACACGTCTGACCAGCTTTCAAGGTCCCCCGTGATCTCATCGCCCACCTCCTGGCCAGCCTCATCCTCGTTATCAGTGAGCAAATATGTATCAAACACCTGCCACTGTATGAGTGAGACACTGTGAGGGAAATAAAGACACAGGTCCCTGCAAACCATTATAATCCACGTAAAGCCACGGACAACGTCTACATAATAAATAATCTCCTCACAAGTGATGTGGATAATAAGCAGTGTCAGCTTTTCGGGCCTTTTCTGGAAATGTTCCTCTCATCTGACCTGCCCTGTACCTAGCTCCTTTACAGACACAAATCCTACCCAACCTGCAGGGCTCACTGTACCTCCAGAGTCTCAGCTTGTCCCTGAGTCCTTCACCAGTGATTCTGCTGAGCCTATTCCTCCCTTGCCCTTCTCAGAAATCCTTTATCCACAGCAATTGATATTCAGTGCTTAACTCAATTCTAGCTACAGGCCTGAAAACAGGGGCTGGCAACTGAGCAGAAGGCATGGAATGAAATTAGCAGGGGCCAATCTCTCCTACACAAAAAATATGCACAAAATTTAAAATGAAAAAGATGTCTATACTCTATTAAAACACAAAGGTATGTTTACCTGTAGGTAGGAAACTGAATTGCCAAAAGATAAAGGACATCACTTCAGGCCTTAACTCTGAAGTTATCAACTGAAATAACTCTAATCCTAACTTCAGTTTCTGTGGAAATCCTCACTTACCCACAAGACTTACAGATGTCTGTCATTTTCTCTTTGGTTGTAAAATCTGCAGGAAGTTTAATTAGATAAAGGATCAGTTGACTGTAACCCCAGGAGAACAAGTGCGAATGAGGCCTGTATAATGAAAATATTAGTAAATTAGATAGGAAATAATCTCTACAAAGTACTTATTAGTCACCTAATAGGTAATAATACAGTTTAATTATATTCTATTATTACTATATTTCCCTAACATTTCTATTTGGCTTGTGAAAAATTAAAAATAGCTCTTTTTCCTATAATCTCTTAATGTTAAAAAAATAGGTAAAAATTCGCTGGGCACCATGGCACCTATAATCCCAGCTATTCAAGAGGCTGAGGCAGAAAGCTCATGAATTTGAGGTGAGCCTGGGCAACTGAGAGATCCTGTGTCAAAATGAAAAATAAAAAGGTTAGGGTATAGCTCAGTGATAACGTGCCCCTGGGTTGGATCCCCAGTCCTAAAAGGAAAAAAAGAAGCCTAGAAATTTATTGGCTAGGGAGATATATCTCAGCAGGATAGTGCTTGCCTAGCCCGGTAGATGCTCTGGGTTCAATCCCTAGTGTCCCCTACACACACATACACACACAAAACCCTAGATATTTTAGGTAATCAAAAGCAAAGAGAAGGGCCAGAGATTTAGCTCAGTGGTTCCACTGCCTGCCTTGCAAGCGCAAGGTCCTGAGTTCGATCCCCGATACCAAAAAAAATAATAATAATAATAAAAGCAAAAAGAGAAGTCAATGATTCCATCACTCATAACCACTGTATTTCCCTCTAGACCTTTGCTAGGGAGAAGACAAACAAGACGGGTATTGTGGAGGGGCTTTTCAAAAGCTTACTCTGAATGAATATTTTAGTACAAGTATCAGTGTTTATTTCTTGCAAATTCAATTTTTCAAATCCTAAATCCAGTTATACCTAGAAATCTTTTGACATATTTTTAGAAAATACACACACACATGGGTTTCTTTCTCTAACACTCGTTAAGGGTTCTGATATGGGTCAATGAGACAGCTGTAAGGAGATCAGTTTAACTTTCTACAATGTTCTGTGAATGTGCATTTTTCTGGAAGGAATTATCAGATTTTTATGGGCTCTGTAACCAAAAAATGTTCAGAACCACTAAGAAGTACATATAATCTCATTACTAGTATGAATGGTACACGTGCTGCGAATAAACCAGTTGCATTCCAAAGCAATGGCAGAGCATAGTGCATAGAAAAAGAACTCCTTCCTTACCTGGGGTACCCTTCATCATCCACAGTACTGGTGCTTGGTGGAGCATCATGGGACACTGCCAAAAGTAGCCAATCTAATCTTAAGGACTCTGGTTGCAGAAGGGACTCTAGGAAAGATGACCTGAGAGAAAATTGGGGAGAAAAATCACCAATCTTCATGAGAAAAAACATAAAGCGTAGAGGTATAAAGAAAGTGTGATTAGGGGATCAAGATAATAGATAAAAATAACATGAAAACTCATCTATTGAAAAATGTCAGGCCAGGGATTTAGCTCAGTGGTTCCAGCGCCCGCCTTGCAAGCGCAAGGTCAATCCCCAGTCCGGAAAAAAAAAAAGAAAGAAAGAAAAATGTCCAGAAATGCTGGTGAAAATTTTAGTATTCTAAATGAATAACTGGACCCCTGCTGATGAGATAATGCATTATCCAAAGAAAGGCAAGATAATAAGGAAAAAGTCAAAAGATGGGAGTAGAAGAAATAAAAATCAGTGTGGCAACCACCTATGGAGAGATAGAAAATAATGAATCAGTTTGAAAGAGGAAAAGAGCTAAAGCTGAGATCCACCCCAAAAAGCTGGGATACTGCCAATGAAAACAGTAGATTCACTCACTGTCAGAGACAAGAAGCTTATCTGCTTTAGCCTAGGCCCTGATTCAAGGATTTAATTTTGCATCGATAAGCTGAGAAACCCCTACAGACAGGGAAAGTAAAGAAGTGTGCTCCATACACATTTGTGGAGTGTGCTGTGAAGTGTGGCAGTATGGTACAAGACTGCCCAAACTCTCATCTTCCATAGTAGGTGATGCAACCTTGTGGTAATTAGCAGGAAAAATGTTACACCTGCCGATAAACGATAAGCATGCACTACCCAAACAAAGGCAAGTCAGTAAGTCTGCTCTCCTCACCGCTGGTCTTCAGGTCTTGATTTCACCAAACTATCTAAATAGGCCAGAAACTGAGCTGGATGATGACGACAAAGTTGTATGATGTCTGAAGGCAAAATGGATGGATAAAACCTGATCAAGGATCGAAGGGCAGATTCTCCAAACTTCTCATATAACCTGCATTTTAAAACAGAACATATTAGGGCTGGGCATGTAGCTCAGTGGCACCGTGCCTGCCTGGCAAGTGTAAGGTCTTGAGTTCTATCCCCCATACTGCAAAAAAGAAAAAAACCCAACAGAACATATTATTCAAGCCCAGCCCAGGAAACTAGCAACTTATTGAGACTGTGTCTCCAAAAAAAAAAAAAAGCTGATATGTAGCTCTATGTGAAGACTTCCATCCCCAGTATCATAAATAAATAAATAAATAAATACAGAATACATTAGTCTCCAATTTCAACTTCAGGGAGCTAATGTAACTTGGCTACATTAAGTACTTACCAGAAATGAAGCTAAATATACAATAAGCTGCCCAACTGGAAAATGACTAAAATTTCAGAAACTAAGACACACAAAAAAATGCATGCTTTGGTTCCTATAAAAAACATGTAGAAAACCTACCGGGTGGCATAAGCAATCAACAAAGGACTATCAAAAGGAATGGAGTCATCCAATAACTTTAATCTTGTTGGTAGGTCTCCTTCTCCCATCTCCATATAAGTAGGGTTAGAACTGGCCATTTCTGAAAAAAAAAGCACATCCTTTCCCCTTCATCTCTTAGCTGCAAATATTCAATTCACGAACACATTCACTCAACAATCATTAGTCACATACCTACTTTGCACACCAACTCTATTTTCAAGGCCTGTTTGTTAAGCATTGTAGGAGAGACCAAAAGAGAAACAACAAGATATAATCTCTACTTAAGGACCTTAAAATCAAACTGAGAGATAAAGCATATTGTAATTTTAAATAGGACAAGGGAACAGGTAGTGAATACATAAATATTACCCTTAAAAATTAGTATCTGAAGCTATATATGTCTATGATATATTTAGAGATAAATATATATAGATTTCACAAGCCCTATATATCTACCATCCATGCCACATTTCTGTTTTTTTCTAGTAGTAGCCTTATTTCATCTTTTAGAATTAAATTAAATTAACTAAATTTAACAAAATTAATTTTAAAATACTTGACCTGTTTTTTAAAGTATCAGTATAGCCCTCAGAGTAGAAACATAGACAAAGTGTTTCTCTTACACAGTGCATTAATTATTGTTATTCTCTTATTATTGTTACGAATTTTTGTTTTATTTTTTCATAACATAAAAAAAATTTAGTATAGCAAATACTCATTCTCTGAAGGAACAGCTGACTTTGGGGGAAAAGTAAAGCCAAGTCTGGTGAATGAAGTGAGTGAAAAATCTGCATGGAACTATTTCTGGTTTAAAAAAAAAAAAAAGACATGAATCTAAAGTAAAATGAACTTTTTTCAAGTAGTTTTCAACTGGCTCTGAAGTCCCAAACATCAGTACCAAAAGCTGTCTTTCATACTTACATCATTAGAAGGGTAGGCTGTTCAATGGACCATTTCTAAAAAGCCAACCTTCAGTTTCTGATACATGTGTTTAAAAATGTCATTTCCCCCTCCACTCTTACTGTTTCCATTTGACTGTGTTAGATGATAAGTACTTAAAACAAATCCATGAAGAGGCCACCACTGAGAGCTGGACAAGCAAGGGAAAGCTTTATGCCTGGGTGGGAGCTCAGCCAGACTTATCACCTAAACTCAACTAAGCAGGTGCATTGTCTCAAAATGCCTATGGCCTTGCTCTGGCCAGCACTGGCCAAAGTGACAGTCACCACTCCAGCTGATGCAGACTCTTTCTGCTGCTCTCCTGTGACCTGGGTTGGGTCTGATCACATAATAGAGAAAAAGTTAACTTCCAGTAAGTAATACTGTCACATACTTCAACCTGTTTGAAAAGAAATAACTCGTTTCTTATTTCACATAAAAGGCAATCTACCTCAACTCAGAAAAATAATGTAAAATCATTTCTTATGCTTTTTTTAACTACTATCTGTGGAATGAAACAGAATTATAACTATAGATCATGTTTCTAGAAAGCTAAAAGATCACTAAGTCAGATAATATAAAAGTGTTATTTCCATCTGTGGCAACTCACTTTGGTAATGAAGGAAAATTTTGTGTACAGTCTAAATCAGTTATTGGAAACATGGCTACTGTTATTCAAGCAGTAAATATTCATCTCTTCAAAAACAAGATTCGAAAGAATTTATAAATTTTCTGAAGAAAATTTACCTCTTCAAAAACAGGAACATGGCAGCAGAAAGGGCAATAGAAAGTAGAAAAGGAATAGAAAGTAGAAAGGGAATGTGTCTATGGCAACATGTGTCTATGTCAGAATGACAAACAGTATGACCTCCAGTCAAGCCTGAGGTAAACTACTGCTGGCTGAGCACCAGTTTTTGAGGCAGACACGCTAGCTTTCCCCCATATTTGTTCTCTTCCTCCTGGATACCTGGATAGGTTACACGTCCCAGTCTGGTCTGCAGTCCGGTAGGGCTGTGTGAAAGAATTCTCACCAGTGGAACATGAATAGACAAGAGGTAACCTGCTACCAGCCAGGCCTGTCAGAGGGCATATTCATGTGCCTTCCCTTGGACACAGCAAGCCAACCTCAACAACAAGCCCAAAAGGGGGACAGAGCTTAAAATAATAGAAGGAACTTGAAATGCTCTATGACGACATGTAACTGACCTGGAACAGCTGTCCTGGACTGTTATATGAGCAAGAAATAAACTTTTATTATATCTGAATTATTATATAATGAGATATTACAGACGTTAGTCCACCCAACTAATGTTATCCCTGTGCTTCAGTTTCCTCATCTATGCTAAAGATTGTTGGCAGGATGAAATGAGATAATGCCTAAAAACTGTTTACTATTTTATATGGCACAAAGTATACTCGATATATGGTATACACAGTATTATTTCCATATTTCTAAGTTACATGAAAGATTTTATTTGTATATACCTGCATTTATAAATATTTTACTCTAACCCCAATAGCTTCAACATTGCTATATCATTTTCTCAATGTGACTGTGAGAAAAATAAAACTAATTTCTTATACTAGAGTTACAAATTCAACCAACGTTTAAACAACTGTTAAAAATTAAAATGAGGCTCAGTGGTTCCGCCGCCTGCCTCGCAAGCGCAAGGACCCAAGTTCAATCCCCGGTATCATAAAAAAAAAAAAAATTAAAATGAGGAGGGGCTGGGGATTTAGCTCAGTGGCACCATGCTTGCCTTGCAAGTGCAAGGTCCTGAGTTCGATCCCTGGGACCGAAAAAAAAAAAAATTAAAATGAGTGACAAACAGAATGGGTGGCTGACCAGAACATGAGTGATTTTTCTACTTAAATGTTTTTTTTGGTACCAGGGATCGAACTCAGGACCTTGTGCTTGTGAGGCAGGAAGCGGAACCACTAAGCTAAATCCCTGGCCCACATAAATCTTCTTTTAAACCTCAAACTTCCACAGTTATTCTGGTCTCTATATTAATTTCTATCTTTGATAAGGCCATCTGACTATTACCTTTCAATCCTTCAATGAAAGTATCCCAAATACGGGAGCTGCTAGTATAACTAAGCTTGATACTCTCTTTTGTTCTTTTCAAATCCAGGAGAAAAAAGTACTTCTTTACAAACTGACAAGCCAGAATTTCAGGTGAACACTGTTGCAAAGTATGGTCTGCATGTCCATCCGTGCTTTTGATAGCAGAATTCAAAACGTTCAATTCCAAACACAATGCTGTCAACTCAGCCAGGTCCTTCTGAAGACTGGTTGGTATGGCGCATGGGGAACACACTTGGAAAAGGTCATCATCCGAGGGCTCCCTTGGACTATTTATGGATTCACACGCTGTTGGGTCAACAGTTTCTTCATTGTCTAAAGAGTCCCTTTTTTCTCCTTCATTATCTTCACCCACTATTCTCTTTTTTGACTCATCTTGGTTCAGTTTCACAAGTGAGTTGCCAGTATCTGAAGTGCCTGGAGAGTCTCTCATGGCAAATGTCCTTTCTAAGTGTGAAAGCCACTCTTGTAAAACCACTCTCAGAGACTGGGGTTCAAACAAAACCAAAGGGTCCAGTAGCTTGGTCCTGTGTAAAACAAGTAAGGTGAAATTTAGATTTCATGGTTTTTTTTTTGGTACGGGAGATCGAACTCAGGACCTTGTGCTTGCGAGGCAGGCAGAGGAACTACTGAGCTAAATCCCCGGCCCTTCATGTTTTTTTTTAAATAAATTCTTTCACGCTAACCAAACTTAACTAATAAAACATACTCATCCTCCTTGCAAGCACAAGGTCCCAAGTTCGATCCCCAGTACCAAAAAAACCCAACATACACATCTGGAAAAATGTTTCTTTTGAATTCTTTAAATAACAAGTATTTTAGGGCCAGGCATTTAGCTCATTGGTTCCGGTGCCTGCCTCACAAGTGCAAAGTCCAGAGTTCGATCCCTAGTACCAAAAAAAAAAAAAACAAGTATTTTAGCAAGACCATAAAATAGGAAACACTGATTTTCCACTTTGTTACTAATTCTTGAATTTCAATTGCAAATGCGGCCATCTCTGTCCCAAGCTTAGGACCACTACTGATGATGTCCGAAGGCCACCCCACTTCACTATAAAACTAATCCACACTCACATTGCTTCTGCTGTTGCTGCTGTGAGCTCTTGGAACCTGTCTTCTTTTGGGGGTTGACTAATTACTTCTTTTTTCTCCCTAGAAAAATGTGAAAAATACAATAGTCACATGAGTTACCAGGGATCAGATCTTTCTTAGATAAGCATTTCTACACGCTTACTAGTTTAGCAGGTATTGTATTTCATGCTACATGTTACACTGCTTTAAGGGGTCCTTTTTTCTTTCTCATTATCCTCCTAATATTCCCTTTATTGACTCACCAAACAATACCATATCCCAGATCTTACAAGTCAGAGAGCATTAATGGCTTCAAGTTACATGCTACTCAGATAGCACAAGGTCTAGATCCTTGGTCAGCTACTCTAACACTACCATTCTGCCTTCCTGGAAATCTGACAAGATTATGGTGGAGGGCGGAGGGTTATACAGGAGAAAGATGGAAGAAATACTAAATTAAAACTCTGTTGGGCCAGTGATGTACCTCAGAGGCACTGCACCTGCCTGGCAACTGCAAGGTCCTAGGTTTGATCTCTGGTATCAGGAAAAAAAAATTAAAACTCTGTTCCAGCAGCTTAGCTATGGGTTGATGTACTTTTTCTTTTTTTTTTTTTTTTTTTTTGGTACCAGGGATCAAACTCAGGTCCTTGTGCTTGTGCAGCAGGCAGCAAAACCACTGAGCTAAATCCCCGGCCCTGATGTAATTTTTCAAAACTTTGTGGATTTCACAATATTTATGAGCTACACAATAACCTTCAATGGATGGGAGCACACGTGTGCTTTCTCCAACAGGACACGGTGCATGGCCTTCTTTCTATTGAGAGCCAGTTCCTCTAGAATGGACAGATTTGTATATGAGGGCTTACTCAGTGACTTCTTCCTGTGGGCATGTAACTGAACTCACTTCCTCTTCGCAAGACTGATCTTCATCCCTGGGTTCTGGTCTCACTTTTAGCTCAGGACTTGTGTGAAGGGTACCAATCTTCTCAGTAGTTTTACGCACAAAGCTAGAAACACTGGAAATCAAATACCAAAAAACATGAAAAAAAAAAAATCTCATTACCGGCAAGAATAAAAAGCTAAGTACCTGAGTTTTCAGTGTTTCTCTTAGTCCCAGGAAGTCAGCTTGGACTTAATAAAAAGAAAGCCTCTGTTGATAGCAGTATCTCTAATCACCTATACATTTCACATAAGGCCCATAAAAAACTTACAATATGATTCACTTCATTTACTAATATGCCCTAAGAAACCAATAATTCAGTGTTGAAGAGAAAGACTAACTCTAGCTGTGTCTCTGATGTTTCTGTCAGCTTAGGCAACATAAGCCATGTGATCATCAACCCCATCCTGGTCAGAGAATAACAAAGAATTTCTTCATGAAACTTTGCTCCTAACTATTCACAATATAACCTTTCAGAAAAGCCAAATTTGTATCCAGTAAAACTCAGATAAGCAGTTAAATAGCTGTATAAAGCTTTCTCAGACTCAAATGCCAATACTGGTACTAAGGTATAGGTACAAAGAATCTGTTAATTCTCCATTCTGACCCCAAACTGTGAATGGACCAATAAATGACTATTAATATATGGAGGCCAAGGATTTAGCTCAGCGGTTCTGCCGCCTGCCTCGCAAGCACAAGGTCCCGAGTTCGATCCCCAGTACCAAAAAAAAAAAAAATGCATGGAAAATGTTCCTTCCAGGGTTCCAGAAAAAAAACAGACTTAAATTTTTGTTCTTTCTGGGAAAGAAGGGCCACATCTACAACTCAAATACTCAGCTACCCCAAACAAAGAATAAAGCCAAAATCCCCAAGGTTTAAATAAGAAATTAAATAAGCTTCACATAACAGGTTGTAGGAGAAATAACTTAGAGACTTTCTATTTCATTGAAAATGTCTTTCCAAAAAAAGAAAATGTCTTTCCATTCTTACTACAAAGTAATATGACAACTGAAGTAAAATCAGAAATGAGATTAGTTGACAAAACTAATTGGTTTACCTGTCTTTGACAGCCTGAAGAGATACAAGAGGAGATGGAGAACGAAATGGTAATGGAATGCCGAAGGGGAGAAAAGTTTCATTCTTATCTGTCTCAAACGTCACTGGAACATGAGAAACATTGTCTAATGAATGAAATCAGGAGGGAAAAAAATAAAATCTAATCACATGGAAGTTTTTTAAACTTTAAAGGAATTCTGAAATGAATTAACCAAAGGAAATGAAGAATTCAAACCAAAATCACACTGACCCATATACAAATGAGCACAGAACACAGATTTACAAGATGCACACGATGATCCACATAAAACACTTAGGCAGGTACCTTCATTTGCCTACTAACCCTGAATCCCCATAAGTCAAAAAGGAAGTTTAAAGTCTCTAATACTCTCTTCTTAACAGTTCAGTCACCGGAATAGTTGAACATTGTAAAGGGAAGGCAATGGCCCCCAAAGCAGTAGCAATTTTTCATTCCTGATGGAAAATAATTTGGTTAGTGAAGATACTACTCTTTTGGTTAATAAGCTTTCTTGATCTCTCCAGTATTTTAATACATGACCAAAATCAGGTGCTCTCTCAATGTTAGCTCAAATGTGAAGTTAAAAAACAAAACAAACAAAAACTCAATGTAAACTCACTCTTTTATAGTCAGCAGATCTATAGGCCTGGATGGAAAGCTATCACCATGCTAAAAATTATTCACACCTTATAGAAACTCTAAGCCTAAGACAATCCTGGTAAGAAGAACTCAGAAAGTAACTGCTTATCTTTAGCAACCAATAGGAGACATATTCATCGCCTTCATTTCCCTGTGAGCCACAATCCTGACCTGGCTGGTCCTCTTCTGGATGTGAGGTGAATTCTTTAAGTCTCTCATCTTCCGAGAAGGTTTGGCTGTGAAGGGAGCAAGAATCTTCATCTGACTGACTGCCTCTTCTACTACTAATGATACGATAAATACCAGAGTCCAAGATGCTGAAACTCTCCTAAAAATGAAAAAAATTCCAAAGAAAAACAAAACAAAATAAAATCTTCCTTTGTAACATAATAGACTTTTTACAGAGAAACACCAATACTGAGTAGAAAGTCAGTAAGAACAATTATGTTGGGTGAAAAATGTGTCTGGCAGCTGATGTCTCACCTGAGTTTGTGGCATCATGCTGCATATTTCTCTAGCTTGTCTGCATAAAGTGTGGCAGTCAGAATGGGGATTAAATGAGACAAGTCTGAGCTGTACTGAGACTCAGATTAGCATGAAGCATCTGAAACCACAAATTAGGAGCAGCCTAACTTGTGCTGGAGGTTATATGGGGTATATTTAAGAACAGAAAATATCAAATAATGATAAAACAACAAATGTGGCCTTGACACATCTAGGTTTCATCTAGTTATCCAGAAGTTGAAAGGAAGGCCCTCTGCTATAGTTGAGATCTTAAGTGTCCCCTAAAGGCCCATGTGTTGAGGGTTTGGTCCCCAACCTATGACACTACTGAGAGGGGGTGAAATCTATAGGAGGTGGGCCTAGTGACAGTCAGGTCATGGGGATGTGAAGGCAATGCCTTTGAAGGTAATTCTAGACTCCAGCCTTGTCCTGTTTCTCTCTTTGCTTCCTGGCTGCCATGAGGGGAACAGCTTTTGCTCTACCACATGCTCTTTACAACTATGTCCAGCCTCACCATATGCCCAAACAATACTATCAATCAACCATGGTCTGAAACCTGGAATCAAAATAAGCCTTTCCTCCTTATAAGTTGTTTATCTCAGGTATTTTGTCATAGTGATGGAAAGCTGACTCTCAAAACAAAAAAATTACTATGCGCAAAGGAAGATTTAGGATTCTCTGGGTAAATGAGTCTAAGATGAAGCAATTTTATTTTATAACAAAACCCTTTTTAGGGCCAGGGATTTAGCTCAGTGCTTCTGCTGCCTGCCTCACAAGCACAAGGTCCTGAGTTCAATCCCCAGTACAAAAAAAAAAAAAAAAAAAGTGAAAATACAGCCATGCATAATGGCACACACCTGTAATCCCAACACTCTGGAAGGCTGAGACATGACGATCCCAGCATGGGCAACTTAATGAGTTTAGAAAGACCCTCTCTCAAAATAAAAATTTTAAAAGCCCTGGGGATATAGGTCTGTGCAAATCCCTAGTACTGGAAAAAAAAAAAGTGAGAATACTTACATGTGATGAAATAGAGCTTCTTCTACTGCTGCAAGCTGAATCCAAAGGTTCAAATTTCAATATCAATTCATCCAGTTGAGGAATGAGATCACTATAAGTTTCAAGATCCAGCTGAGACTTCAAGTGCTCCAATTTATCTATAGTCAAAGTTTTTCTTGCCTAATAAAAGCATAAGTAACATCTCAATGGTATAGTTTAATGTTTGTAACAAAATCTATATACAAATAGGCAATATATGGAAAGATGTCTAACATAGGGTGCCAAGGAGCAGAGCCATGCTCTGCTCCAAGGTGAGCTTTCCAGGCCACTGGACCTCCCCCTGCAGCACCAAGGAGGTGAGCTTTCCAGGTCGCCAGACCACCACCCCCAGCGTAAAGGAGGTGAGCCGCGCAGTCGCCAGCAGCACACACACACACACACACACACACACACACACACACACACAAACACCCCAGTTGGAAATGAGAAGACACATAAACAAATCTCAAAACTAGACTCCCACATCACCTAAAGGAACCCCAAAGGGAAACAAGATGGAACACT
>NW_004624766.1:9786671-9833055 GCF_000247695.1 Heterocephalus glaber
CAACTGGAAACTGGATAAAGAAAATGTGGGTTTTTTTATAAAATGGAGTACTACTCAGCCATAAAAAATGAGAAATTAGAGACATTTATAGCTCAATGTATGCACACTGAGGCAATACTCTTAAGTGAAATAAATAGGACATACATGTGTAAATACCAAATAGTTTCTCTAGAGTGAGAAACTGAAAGTGTAAATAAAGACTAAAAGGTATAACAGATAATGTGAAATAGGAAGAAAAGGGGCAAAGGGGAAGGGGAAGTAGGAGGGGTAGGGAAAAGGAAAGTAGAGAATGGAATTTTAAAATTTTTAAATTTTAAAATGGAATCAAAGTCTTTGTAAATGAGGAGGGGTGGAGGGGTTGAAGGGAGGGTGGGGGAATAGGGAAAAAGTAAGATGTCTAACATACACATTAGGGGCCGGGGATGTAGCTCAGTGGTTTCGCTGCCTGCTGCGCAAGCGCAAGGACCCGAGTTAGATCCCCAGTACAAAAAAAAGAAAATAAACTTCATGGGTGCTTTAAAAAGACAGTAAGTTAGTTAAAGAATCAGAAATCACAATTATATGAAGGATAAAGAATTTGAGAGTTACCATATATAATCATCTCCCTTAAAAACAAATTCTGAAATTTAAATAAGTTTGTGAGTAATTAATATTTTTTAAAAAACAGAAAGTAGGAGCCAGGGATTTAGCTCAGTGGTTTTGCTGCCTGCTGCACAAGCCCATGGACCCAAGTTCGATCCCCGGTACCAAAAATAAATAAATAAATAAATAAATAAATAAAAGCATTTAAAAAAAACACAAAGTATATCTTCTTCCTTAACCTCCACCCACTCCTAAATATCTGTTGTGTGTGTGTGTGTGTTTTTAAGATTTATTGCTGTATCTATAGGTCACATACAAGAGCCAATAAAGACGGGGGCAGGGATATAGCTCAGTGGCACTATGCCTGCCTGGCAAGCCCAAGTCCTGAGTTTGATCTCCGGTACTGGAAAAAAAAAATAACAAGATCCAATAAAGATAAACAACTCTGTAAGCCAGTCCTACAAGCTAGGATGGTATTACCAACCCATGATGAACATGTACAGGTAAGCTCTAACTCACCTTGCTGGCAACAATGGAATTTTGGAACAGATAGCATGTGCGAGCAGCCAGAACCCACAGACCTCTCCTTAGCAGACGTTCCACACAGCGCTCCACAGACAGCAGAGAAAGATGTGAGACTTTCCCGTTCAGGTGCAAACAGAACAGCTCATTCTTGTAGACAGCCACATCCTGAATATCTACAAATGCACAAGGGTGAACACACAGAAAGTGAACCAAATACTCCTTTTCCATTTTTGCAAGGGCTGAAATTATTCTAATAAATTCATTTTTAAATAAGGTTCAGCGTGACTGAATTTCATCTCTATTTCTATCCTATTTCTATACTTGTATTTCAATGAAGAAATCACGTTTTAGGCACTATTCTAAAAATATCAGGAATAAAAGATATGGAGAAAGAACCACATCTCTTTAGCCTGAAATACTATTTTTGCTAGGAATTTAGCTCAGTAGCACCACGCCTGCCTCCCAAAAGCAAGGTCCTGAGTTCAATCCCCGTACCTGAAAAAAAAAAAAAAAAAGAAATGCTATTTTCTAGCTGGGCATGGTAGTGCACACCTATAATCTCAGCACTTGCAAGGCAGGAGGATCACGAGTTTGAGGCCAGCCTGGGCTACATATGAGACCCTGTCTCAAAAAACAAACAAACAAAATGCTATTTTCTGAAAAGAAATCTGGTGTGTAGAAGACAATCTACATTGGAGATCAGATTTCAGTGTTACTGAGAGTTACAACCTGATGTTCAATGAATGGATTTTAACCCAGTATGTAAATCATATTCTTTTTTTCTTTTTTTGCGGTACCAGGGAGCGAACTTAGGACCTTGCGCTTGCAAGGCAGGCGCTGTGCCACTGAGCTAAATCCCTGGCCCCCCAGTATGTAAATCAATCAATAAACAATTCATGAGGTAATATCTGCCTTTGGCAGAACATTTTAAAGACTTAAACTAGTTTTTAAGGACATCCTTACAGAATTTAATACACAAAAAAATCAATGTTGATCAGACCAGTAAGCAATGCTTTCTTTCTCTCTTGTTCTTTTTTTTTACAAAGTACAAAAAGACTCAAAAAGACTCACTTTGTACTAAGCAGCAAAACTAAAAAAGCTACATTTTCTGCATTTCTAGTTTTAACCAAAAAATATACGTTGATTTTTATTTCTTACTCACATACAATGGCTACTGTTCCCTGTATTTTCAACTTCTTCACAATTAAATTTCACAAGTAATTATGAGATTGGAAATTATTTAAGAAAAATATAATTACCTTTGACTTCACTCCAAAGAAGAACTTGAACATTCTGAGGAATAAAAATATAAATTCCTTTTTCTGTCCAAGTCAGCACACAATGCTCACTGCAAGAGAAAAACATCAAAAGAACTCAAGTTTGCTAGGATATAGAAGTTTATGATATAATTCTCTGAATTCAGATCCTCTCATTAAAGTAAAATCAGACACAAAACTGATTCAGCTAAGCTAGTCTTAATACTTATTCTGTCTGCAACTGCCACCAAAAAGAAATAATGATAATAATAATATCAAATGAGACAGATACTATCTTCTAGAAAAAGAAAAAGCTAGTATCTAGAAAAAGAAAGGCTTAAGGATGACTTGACATTTATTAACGTAATCAAAGTTCCATATTTAATATGGCAGACTCACTTAAAGACTAACATTTTACAGCCAGTCACTGCCCCATGGAGCCCCTTTTAGGACAGGTAATATTCTAACTTAGTTGTGTGTAGGTTGAAAATACCTGGCCAACTATGTCCAGGAGCTTTATTAAGAGTTCTATTATCTAACATTGTAGCTGGCCATTAAGGTGGAAGTGCCATCATTATTTAATGAAAAAGAAAAACTGAGCTCAGCAAGATGAAATAATATGCCTAAGGTCATTCAGCAGGAAGACTGAAGAATCAGAACTGATATCAAGGTCTAGCTCCAGAACCTGAACTTTTCTCTTTATACCTCACAGAATCTACTACCTCCCTCTTTTATCCTAACCGACCCAGTTATCTGGGATCCCAATTATTCCACTTTACTGAATTCTCAAGTAATAATTTCCTCATTGCCAAACCCAACAACCTTCATCATTTCTTATTCTCTTCCCACCCATCCTCCCTTTCTTCCTTCTTTTCTTTTTGTAGCCCAGTCTGGCCTGGAACTCACTGTGTGCCCTGGCTGGTGTTCTCCTGCCTTAACCACCCAAGTGCTGGAATTACAGGCATGTGCCACCATACCCAGCTTGATTTCCCATTTTCTTGACTCACAAGCATAGGTCTGTTCATTCTTTCCTTCATCTCCCCAGATTCTGGGATGCTATATTTTCTTAGTTCTGTACCTGCCTTTCCAGTGTTCTGGTGTTCTCTAACTCTGCTCATCTTTTTCTGTGCCATTTACTCACATAGGCATGAGCATATCTCATATACCTCATTCACTTTTCCAAAGTTGCTATTATTTTTATATACCACTAATGAGCTCCTCCCTTTTCTTTTCTTTTTCTTTCTTTCTTCTCTTTCTTTTTTTCCCCCCTTATCTTTCAGCACTGGGGATTGAACCCAGGGAGTACTGAGCTATGTCCCCAGCCCTTGCTGTTATTGTATTTTGAGACAGGGTATTGCTAAGTTGCCCAGGTTGACCTCAAATTTGTAATTCTCCTATCTCCACCTGAAAATCTCCTCTTATCATCAGGACATTCCCCAACCTTCACAGTTCTCACTCTAGCCACCTCTCAGAGATCAGCAGTTCTATTTCCCTCTGAAATCTTCCCCCACAGCCCATAGTAACTGTGCCTCCTCCTGTATTCAACCTATTTCTTGTCAGCCCTGCTTGAGGGGCACTTACCCACATTTGGCAGTCACAACTCATTTTTTAACTTTTTTTTTTTGGTACCGGGGATCAAACTCAGGACCTTGTGCTTGCAAGGCAGGTGCCAGAACCACTGAGCTAAATCCCCAGCCCTCATTTTTTATTGTTAAAACATTTTGCAGCAATAAACCACATCTCTCCAACAAATTATAATCTTGGGAACTGGGACCATTTTTTTATGTCCCCAACAGTACTAAAAATGGTTCATGCAGCTATGAAATTGAGTGATTAACAGGACTTGGGTCCTCATATAAATATTAAACATTTTGTCGACAAAGAAGACCAAGAAAAGGTCAGAATCCTAGTCCAAAGTAAAATTAAGAAGGTTGCCTTCAAGAGGCAGAAGTGAAAAAACCAAGAGGATCCCTGAGTGAAGAGATACCAGATCATGATTTTGATAATGAACTTGATATTCAGCTTGAAAAAGTCTTTAGGAATAGTAACCTAAATTACTAAATGGGGTGGGGTAGATAAGAGTTGATACCTGTAATTTATACATTCCTCATCCCCTTATCCCTTCACTGATAATAAATTGGGGAAAAAGAACTAGTAGTGATGGCTAAAAAGTTAAATTTAAGAAAAATGACAGAAATGTATCCAAAGAAGACAAAGTATAGTAAATAAGAATGCCCCCTTGCAAGACTACTGTATGTTGTGCCGGTAAAGGTACCTCAGGACACAAATGTACAAATGAGAGCCAGGCATGGTGGTGCATGCCTATAATCCTCTTAGGAAGCTGAGGCATGAGGAATGCAATTTCAAGCCCAACACAGACAATTTAGCAACTTAGAGAGACCCAGTCTCAAAATAAAAAATAAAAATAAAAGGACTGGAATGTAGCTCAATGTGAAGGCCCTGCGTTCCATTCCTCATACTCTCAAAAAAAAAAAAGTACAGATGGGAAAAAAGCAAATAAACACTATGAAAAGAAGCCCTCCTGCTCATGTTTTTATAACAAATCTTCATCAAATTAGCTATTATTTGCTAGGCACCCATGTGCCTAGTACTGTGGTGCTCAAATGGATATTCATGATCCCGTAAGATAGTGGTGATGATGGAGCCATGAAGGAAGTCTGACAGCAGGACGTGGGCACAAGTACCTAACTCAAATCTGCTGCAGAATTCGGCAAAAGCAAAGTGGCACTAATTACTGCTTATGCTGAGGAGCAGGCAGAGCTCCTCAGAAAGCATTGTGAGACTGTTTGGCATGGCAGGGACTATAACAGGAACACTGAATGACCAACTTCTAATGAATAACACTATGAATATATGTGATTCTCCTGAGAAAGAATGCTTTCTAATATGTAGCCAGACCAGAGTATCACACTCTGCCATCCCATATATCACGTCATAGTCAACAAATACTTTTGAGGTATTTATCATGTGCCAGGTACTAAGGAAAGCACTGAGAATATAACTGAACAAAGCAGCCCAAAAAAGCCCTCATGGAGCCTACTGTTTAGGGGTAAAATGGGAATATTCTATGAATACGTAATTAGAAACTGTGATAAATGCCATAAAGGAAGATGCTAACAGAGAAAGACTTTAAAATATGCTTTACATAATTAAGGGCAAATAAATAGCTGCCTTTCTCCAGTAACTTCCAGGATGAATTACATATTTACTGAAGTGTTAAAATGTCTATAATTCACCTTCTTTTTTTGGTATGTGTGTCTGGAGATTGAACCCAGTACCTGCACACTAAGCTACAGGCTCAGTCCTTTTTTTTTTTTTTTGAAGACATGGCCTCACTCAGTTGCCAAGTTGCCCAGGTTGGGCTTAAATTTAGAATCCTCCTGCCCAGCCTCCCAGAGTGCTAGGATTACAGGTATATGCCACCATGCCTGACTATAATTCACTTTTAAATACTTTGGTGTAGGTAATATAAAACATACATAAGTTGATTTTTAACTTTACCCTTGGGTGCAACTGGTTAACATGTCAACCATTTTTTAAACATCATATTCAAAGAGCAATTAGTCTTTGAAAGAACCGAATCAGGAGTCCATACTCAGTGTGGCCTATAAACACCTCTAAATAACATTCCATCAATCTGGCTTTGAGATCTTATTAATTAGCACAAAAGAAATTGGAAATACTTTTTTTCTGGTAAAATAAGTAGAGTTCATGGGAATAAATTGCCTAGAAATCATACATTGTACCCCTACCCATATAGAATGAGGTGTAAGAACTGGAAAGCCTAGCAGCTAACAACCTCTAGCATGACACCTAATAGTGGGGTTTGCACCTAATGCAACTAGAAGACTCACTGAACCCTGAAATTAGACTATGACTGAGTTTGCCTCAAACAGATCTTTCCTTTCATTTATGATACCTGTCAGAGTATTTAAAGGGCAGAGAGCTAAAATTTTACTGAGCTTCCAAGAACAAGTTACACAAACATTTTTGTGTCTGCTTGCTCATAAACACACATCTGTGTAACAGATTTCAATCTGGAGTCGCTTTCATTACAGCATCTCACCAGGCAAGAGAGGTTATAAGAGGAGTGCCATAGCTGTCAACTCTAACAGTCAGAAGTTCTCTGACAATTATTAAGTCTCCAATTAGTGTGGAAGGAATCTCTTCATTCCTGTTATATACAGAACACTTCATATGACATAGTATTTCCCTAACTTTTCAATAATTTATTGCAAAAACAATCTTCAAAAGTTAACTGGAAGGGCCGGGGATTTAGCTCAGTGGCACTGTGCCTGCCTTGCAAGTGCAAGGTCATGAGTTCGATCCCCGATGCCAAAAAAAAAAAAAAAAAAAGCTAACTGGAAGGGCTGGGAGTAGTGGTGTGCACAGGTAGTCCCAGCTACTTGGGAGGCTGAGGCGGGAGGACTGCATGAGTCCAGAGCTGAGGCCAGCCTGAGCAACATAGTGAGACTCTCAGAAAAAAGGGCTGAGTGGGCTAATGGCATGTGCAAGGCTCTAGGTTCAATTCCCAGCACCACAGGAAAAAAAAGGTTTTTTTGGGTTGTTTTTTTTTTTGGTACAAGGTATCGAACTCAGGGACCTTGCGTTTGCAAGGCAGGCAGCGGAACCACTGAGCTAAATCCCCGGCCCCCAAAAAAAGTTTTTTTAAAGCTAACTCCCTGGGGTGTTACTCAGGGATAGAGTGCCGGTTTAGCATCCATGAGGCCCTGGGTTTAATCCCTAACACCATTAAAAAAATTAAAAACAAAAGCAAACTTACCTAAGATGCAAGAGTCTGGGGAAAGACAAAGACTGGGAGGATCCCACTGTATGATCATACTGAGGTTCAGATCTAGGAAGCAAACATATCTGTCAATGATTTAATCACAACATAAAATTGGGCCATGGATTTAGCTCAGTGGTTCTGGCGCCTGCCTCGCAAGCGCAAGGTCCCGAGTTCGATCCCCAGTACCAAAAAAAAAAAAACAATATAAAATTATACTTTCCCAACACCCATGTAGAGAAATTTTCACCTCTAACTGAAATTAAAGTGTCTGCCCTTATTCAATTCCCTCAGTCAGTGGCAGAGCATTTACCTGGCATGTACAAGGCCCTGGGTTCAATCCCCACCACTGGGGGAAAAAATTGACTTTTTTTTTCTGGTGGTACTGGGAATTGAACTCAGGGCCTTCACACTGAGCTATATCCCCAGCCTTTATCTTTTATTATTTTGCAACATGGTCTCTCTGAGTCTAAACTTCGCACATTGAGCTCAAACTTGCAATTGTCCCGCTTCAGCCTCCCAGAGTGCTGGAATTACAGGCGTGCACCATCACACCCAACTTGACTTCACTCTTAAAAAGGCATAATAAAATATTTAAGTCATATAGATTAATTATTTTAACCCAATCCTTCCATATAAATTCTTAAAATAATCCTCATGGGACAGCCCCATTATTACCTTGGAGTAATCACAGGAAGAGGTGGCAACGAGAGGAGTTTCTTGAACTGATGTGTACTTCTAACTTCCCCATCAAAGCTCACTTCCCACATCCTGGAGCCAGGACGAGCACAATATATTAGAGGTTGCTGGCCCCCAGAACACCTTCCAGGGAAGAAACAAGCTCCATATTCTCCATTTCTTTCCTTGTTTCCAATTTTCCAAAACTTCTCTCTAATATTCAGAAAGGAAAAGGAAGTATGTTTACTTGCAAAACAGTTATGCAACAGGAAGCAAACCTCCTCACCTATGTATTCGGTTTCTTATCCATAGAATGAGGGGCTTACAATTAATGGGAAGGCTTGTTGCAAATCTAAAAGGCGAATGCTTCCAAACAATTTCATACATCCTTGCATCCTATGATTGCTTCCCAATTCATTTTGTACAACCAGTGTTCTTCGGACATTCTGAAACTCCGAATGGTGGAACATTCTGTTCCCTTCAGATTTTATGAATTAGATACAAAAAAGAGTTTAGCACACTTCCTGGGAATATGGAAGGTGATACTGATGAGTTTGCCTCTTTCTAAAAACCCATTACTTATTTTCATATCTTTGCTCTCTAACTCTCCCTTGATCCCCATTTGTCGAATAACATGCTTCCTAACAATGCTTTCACAGTACACACTTTATTTATATGGCAATTATGTCTGTTTGAATGGTAGATTATGGTTTTCCAGGATGAAGGCCTTTCTTTATTCCTCTTTAGTTGAATGACCAATGTATAGTGCAATATATGACCAAAACAAGTACTCAGTACACTGCAGTGCCCCACAAATTCAATCTCTTTCATTGGAGAATGATACAAGATGCTCTCTAGCATGAGTTTACTACATGAGCTCAGATAATAAATATTCCTATACTTATGGATAAAATACAGTATTTGCTTCATTCTAAGAACATGGACTACCTGGGCTCCCAAAAACTGAATTCTAGTTGACAGAAAGTAGTCATTTCTAAAACATACTACTTTTGAAGTAGGTTCTACATTACTGCAACCTAACTCTTAGCTGTTCCTCTTTAAAACAGATGCAAGAGGGCCGGGAACTTAGCTCAGTGGCTCCACCGCCAGCCTTGTAAGAGCAAGGTCCCGAGTTCAATCCCCAGTACCGAAAAAAAAAAAAAAAAAAAAACAATTCTGGTGTAAAACAGATATGCAAGAGTGTTCATTATACAATTCCCTTGTTTGTGTACATTCAAGTTTGCCAAAAGAAGGGATAATCCTGAGAAACACAGTAGCCAACAAAGTAGCCAGGCTGGGAGATGGGGGAGCAGTGAACATTTTTCTGGCAGTGAGACTAGCTAAGGAACTCAGGTACAGCGATACAGCTGTTTCTCATTCTGTTCTGATATTTCACAGCTACCTCTAAGACATTCCTTCGTCATTCGTTGTATCTTCGGCTCCATCCTTGACATTTTGAAATATCTGTCAGTTTCACAAAGGTCCTTCAATCAATTTACCCTTTAGTAAAATTCTATCAAATACACAAATTTTAAAAATAGCATCAAGAAACTCAGTCAAGAAAGCCTTCCTGCCAGGCATGGTGGCCCAGGCCTATGATCCCAAAACTCTGGAGACTGAGACAAGAGGATCGTCTCTAGTTGAAGGCCAGGCTGGGCTCCATAGTGAGTTCAAGGCCAGCCTGAACTACACAGTGAGACCCTGTCTCAAAAAAAAAAAATGTCTTCCTGCTGGGGATTTAGCTCAGTGGTTCTGGGGCCTGCCTCACAAGCACAAGGTCCTGAGTTCAATCCCTGGTACCAAAAAAAAAATCTCTTCCTGACTTCACATTAAAAGGCTTTCTCTCTCTCGGCCCCTACGTTATGCCTTGTGGCAGGGTTCACTGAATACCAGACTGTCTCAGGGTCCTCTGCCTCATCTTCACTTTCTAACATCAGCTTGCATTCCACTGGTTCCTTATTAATATCTGTGTAATTAACTTAGCCTAGATGACTTCTAAGACCCTTCTAGCTCAAAAATTCTGTATACTAATGGCTTTTGGTTGGTTAACATACCTCTCAGTGTCACACAAGAAGGCTCGAGTAAGGGAAGATACAAGGAGCCTTCCATCCAAATAATCTAGCTGGACAACACAGGAGTCGACTGTTGTTATTGTCTGAACAGGAAACATCACAAAGACAGAAGCTGCCTAAAAGGGATGTAAGAGGAAAATAAAGTGTTTTTTATTAAAACATGAACACACATTTACAATCTACTCCTTGCAACATATCGGAATCTATGGGACACAATGGAAGCAGTCTTACGAGGGAAATTCATAGCAGTGAATACGCATATTAGGAAAACAGAACGAGCCCAATTAAACAACCTGATGCTACACCTCAAGCTTCTAGAAAAAGAAGAACAGGACAACCCCAGAGCTCATACAAGGGAGGAAATTATAAAGATCAGAGGAGAAATCAATGCAATGGAGACTAAGAAAACGATACAAAAAAATCAATGAAGCCAAGAGTTGGTTCTTCAAAGAATCAACAAAATTGATAAACCCTTAGCCAACCTTGTCAGAAAAAGGAAAGAAAAGGCCCAAATCCATGCAATTAGGAATGAAAAGGGTGAAATTACAACAGACCCAGCAGAAATCCAGAGGATCAATACCTACTTGCCACTTTTTTTTTTTTTTGAGATGGAGATTCACTAAATTGCCCAGACTGGCCTCAAACTCTTTGATTCTCCCACCTCAGCCTCTCAACCCATAATTACAGCACCTGGGTCCTCTTCACTTTTTAAATGAAAAGAACTTGGACAGCAAAATAAACTTAAAATAGGCCAAAATTTAATTTCTCTACAAGAATATAAAAGTGTCACTCATTTAAAGTTTTGTGAAATAACTTGATACATAACTTGCATAACTACTTGTGATTATTTAATCTTAGAAGTCCAAGTGAAAGAGATGAAAACATTTTGGGAATGTGATGGCATTTTTCACCTATAGACAGTGCTTCTCTCTTTGGGAAAAAGACAAATCAAGTCTATGCTATGCACAGAGATTCAATGGAGTTTAGATAAAAAATACATTAAGAGTCAGTGGTGCAGCACCTGCCTGGCAAGTGCGAGGCCCTGAGTTCAATTCCTGGTACCGAAAAAAAAAAAGAAAAAGAGAAAAGAAAAATCATTAGGAATTGTTGTGGTTTGTGTCTAGATGCCCCCCCAAAGCCTCATGCAGTCCTTTTCTTTTTTCTTTCTTTCTTTTTTCTTTTTTTTTTTTAGTTCACGCAGTCTTTCTCAAAGGTAGCTAAATCCAGAATGCATGATACTAGGATTAAGGGCATGTGATTACTAAACCACTACATGTGAATGATTGGTTTTTCACCACCTTAATCTGGTAATCTGAATAAGATAAAAGGGACAGAAAGATACCGTTAAGGTCTCCCTTGTTGCTTCCGGCTGCTACTGCCACCATGAATTACTGTCCCTCTGCCACCCTGCCTTGAAGCCAGCCAATTATGGACTGAAACCACTACAAACTGTAAGCCAACTGTAAACCTTTTCCCCTTCAACACTGGATGTCTGATATTTTGTCCCAGTAATGAGAAAAGTAACTAACACACAAATTTGGTACCAGGAGTTGGGTCATTGAAGTGACATTACCTGGCCATGTGACTCAAGAGTCTTTGGAACTGGCTTGTGGGAGGGGTAAGAGTTAGGAAAGATTCAGAGATGCTGGCTGTAGAAGTAGAGCTAGAACACCTTAGGCTACTCTGTATGGCAGATTCTGGTCAGAGCTCAGAAGACCAGAAAGACAGTAAAGACCAGGCTCAGGAGGTTTCTGCTGGGAAAAAGGACTGCATTGGCTGTTGGACTGCAGATGATGTGTGTTATGGCTTGGCAGAAAGTTTGTCTGCATTTTGCTCATGTCCAGAGACTTTACCTGAGACTCAGATTAAGGGTAACAGTCTAATTAATCTCACAGAACAAATTTCAAGGCAGGCTAAAGTTGAAGTCATGGCATGGCTGCTGCTGGGGGCTTTTAGCCAGATCTATGTTGAGAATCAAGAGCAAAAACCCCAGCAGAATGATTTAAAATGTTTTGAGTTTGGCCAGAAGAGAAACTCCAGTAAAGCTGTAGACTACAAAGATAGAGCAGAGGAGATCCTGATTGCTGAGAAGGGACAGGAGAATAGAAAAGATGGCCTCAGGGGATCACAAGAGGCAACAGGACTCCATCCTTTGCAGCCTCAAAATTGGAAAAATGAAAGACTTTGCTTTGAGCCGAAAGCCCCAAAGCATCATGTTCCAGAAAGGCAGCAACCTAGAGAATTTGTTCCTCAGGATTGGGTTCAGAGTGCTCAGTGATCCAGGGAGACGGCCCCTACGGCCAAGACAGAAGGAACCCTGGCTACTGCTCCAGCTGGCAGCTGACCTTGGTATCATCCACATGTCTTTAGGCGCATGCAGAATGGAAAAGTTGTGGGCTCAGGAAGGCTTCCACCCAGATTTCAGAAGAAGGCCTGGGAGGCCAGGCAGTGTGCCCAAGAGGGCAGTGTGTGAAGAAGCTGAGGGTGTGAAGCCGAAGGTGCAGTGGAGACCTCAAAAGTTTGGAGAAGCCAGGAGCACGGATTGCCTGAGGAAAGCTGTAAGGAGGGAGCAGAGCCGCCCAAAAGAGAAGCCATGGGAGCTTAGAAGTGCCATAGATGCAGAGCCACCCAAGCCCTTTGGAGTTCACAACTTGGCACAGATTGCCGGGGTTGCTGGAAGTGGAGCTGTGGGATTTAATGTTGCCCTGTTGGACTTTGGACTTGCTTTGGTCTCATTCCTTTGTATCCCTCTGCTTGTAACTTTTGGAATGGTAATGTCTATCTTGTGCCATTGAATGTTGGAAGTGTTTAACTTTCTTTTCATTTGTACAGGGGTTTGCAGCTAAGAGTTTGCCTTAAGTCTCAGAGGAGACTTTGGACTTGGATTTTCATCAATGCTGAAACTGTTAGGACTTTGGAAACTCTTAGAGATGGACTGAATGCCTTTTCCATACATGGACGTGCATGAGTCTTTGGGAGCCCAGGAGGCGGAATGTTGTGGCTTGTGTCTAGATGCCCCCCCAAAGCCTCATGCAGTCTTTTTCGAAGATAGCTAAATCTAGAATGCATGATGCTAGGATTAAGGGCATGTGATTACTAAACTACCACCTGTGAGTGATTGGTTTGGCACTGCCCTAATCTAGTAGTCTGAATAAGATAAAAGGAACAGAAAGATACTGTTAAGGTCTCTTTTGTTGCTTTTGGCTGCTACTGCCATCATGAATTATTGCCCCTCTGCCACCCTGCCTCTAAGCCAGCCGATTATGAACTGAAGCCACTATAAACTGTAAGCCAAATAAAGCTTTTCCCCTTCAAATTCAGATGTCGAGTATTTTGTCTCAGCAATGAGAGAAAAGTAACTAACACAGGAATCAAATGATAATTTTGATGGGTCATGATGGCCAGGCCAGAATATACTGATGTGTTCATTAAAATAGGTAAGTTAGCCAATAATATTTAGATTTCCTTTTTTCTGCCAGGATTCTACATGGAAATAAGCCATTCAGAGACAAATTTCCCACTGCTCATACAGTAGCCTTGGAGGACTTTCCTCAGTCTCAGACCAGAGCACTCTGTTAGGTCATGAGTCTCCAACCTTCTAACAATAACTGTGGTGGAAAACCTGGGGTCCTGCACAGCTAAGCCCAAGCCAGAAGGTCCCTTTAGCATTTCATTCCAATTAGTTACATCCATCCTAAGAGAAAATACCCATGAGTTTTTCTACACAGGAGCCAGAAGAATAAAAACCTAGAAATTGGTGCCATTTTTTGTATTTTGGGGTGTTTATTTCCTTGTTTTGTTTTCTCTTTGAGACAAGGTCTCACTGTGTAGCCCAGGCTAGCCTCAAACTTGCAGTGATCTCCTTACCTCAGCCTTCCAAGTGCTGGGATTATAAACAGGTGCCATCAAGCCCAGCCCCCATTTCTTTATTTGCCATTTTATTTACACAACTAGTAAACAGATATCTTTTCTCTGTTAATATCCCTGTATTATAGAATACTTTAATTAAATGAGCCATATAGGTAAATTAGGAAGTACTACAACAAACAATGTACAAATAATTGAAGTCAGTTCATAGAAGCCATTCTGCAATGGTCTCAAACTAAAACAGGTTAGGGGCTGGGGATTTAGCTCAGTGGTTTCACCGCCTGCTGCAAAAGCGCAAGGACCCGAGTTCGATCCCCGGTATCAAAAAAAAAACAACTAAAATAGGCTACCAAATGTACTACAGACAAGTCTCCAAATCTCCAAGTCTTGACTTTAATCAGTCACTCAAGAAATACAGTAGCTGAAACTGCATCCTTTAATTCCAAGTTCTGAAGACAACACCTTATCTCTCACCATATACATGAAGAAATGGAGTGGTTCTCACCTTTGCTTGTTTAGAAGTGTGGAGTTTGATGGCAGAAACTTTCCCCACATGGTCACCTACAAAGATTCTAAGAACAGCTGTATCCCAACAGAGAGCTGTAACTTTTCGGCCTTTGTGTTCTGAAGACACATAAATTCGTTCTGGTTTCCCACGATGCTCTTGATTTAATTCCCAAACAACTACAAGACCTTGACTGCAAGAGTTGAAGCAAATTTTTGGCAGTGGTGAAAAAGATAAAATTTAACTGTATCATAATATCAACTATAATAAGTACATATGCAAACACACTTCAGAAAAAAAGGAAGTGAAAAGTTAAGGTATTAATTTCCTTGTACTAGTCACCAAACCAGTGTAATAGGAAAACTTAATGTTCCAAATTATCTCTGTTCCCTTTCTCTTTTAAGGACTGAAATATTGTGGCCTCAAATGAGCAGTTTTCACAAACACTAGGGTGACCAGACTGCATGGCTGGGTACCGAGAGATTTCCCAGGACACAGGACCTTGAGTGCTAACACTGGGGCAGTACTGGTGACCCAAGGTGACTGGTCACCCTAACAAACATACTTGCCGGTTTAAAAGGTATGTGGAAAAGTTCAGATAGTTTTAAAACTGTTTCTCACCTGGTAGCTACAGCAACATAATCGTCATCATGTGAACAACAGGCAACCTGAGAAATTGAACCTTCCTAGGGCACAAAAGGAAAACTGCTTTTAGAATCTCTTTACATTCTTTTTTTATTCTAAATGATTAATGATATTGGAGAAACTCATATTTACGAAAGAAATTGAATGTGTGTGACAGGGCTCCCCTGATCTTACCCGGTGCGAGAGAAAAAGCCTGTGCTTCCAGCCTTCTTTCTGAATGAGATTGACTCCTCCTCCCGAGCTGCCCAAGGCCAGCCATTTCCGAGACACAGCTATGCTGGTGCACTGAAAACATGGGAAGAGACAAGCAGGAGGTATTCACAGCCACTCAACCCAATAAACTACCCACTGGAAAGACAAACTGAGCATTGTGTTCAGTTCCTCCCCTTGTTCCACCCCCTGCCAGATGGACACAACACAATGGGACTCAGTCTCTAATTCTAGAAGATTGAAAAATACCAAACAAAGAACATTTTGTTTTGAAACTTTTTGCTGAATCTCAAAAGCTCTCAATAGGCTCTGGGTATAAATGAGTAATTTTTCCCTTTGGCCAAAGCCTGTTATTAGACCACTCACATTCTGTGTAGTTTGGCTAGGTCAGCCTAACGTTGCCTGAAAGGGGGAAGAACAAGGAAGTTACCAGAGGATAATGGAGTCACTTTAGTCATGTCAAGTCTGTACAGTCATCACAAAGACACCCACAGTCCAGGAGCAGGTAGAACTGTGGAGGGCACACACACAGGTCACTGTCCTGCCAGCTCCTCCCTGACCCACAGCCTGCTGATTTCTCTCTTGATCCTCAGAGAAAGCAGCGGTCATGCTATGCCCAATACCCTGGCAAAAGTTATTGGTTGGCTAAGAGACATCCCCAGACCTCTTAAACACTGTTGCTTCCTATCCCAGAAGCTGAAGAACCTAAATATTCACCTTCCCAGTTTCTCTTGTTGCCAGGAACAGCCATGTGATTCAATTCTAGCTAATAAGACTAAGTCTGCCGAGGACTTCCTAGACAGCTTTGCCTTTGCAGATGAAAGGCAGAGTGTGAAGAAAACTAAGTCTTTGCTCTTGGGCCCTTCATTCTTGCTTGGAATGTTATATGGAACATTAAGACTGGAGTCAGAGCCAGGTGTGGTGGTGCACACCTGTAATCTCAGCACTTGGGAGGCTGAGGCAGGAGAATCGCTGTGAGTTTGAGGCCAGCCTAGGCTACACAGTGAGTTCAAGGCCAGCTTGAACTACATAGCGAGACCGTCTCAAAAAATAAAAACAAAAGACTGGAGTCGGGATACATACACTACAACTGTCCCTAAAAGCCAACATACGGATGATGGCAGAAAAGGAAAGGTGGAGAGCCTGTATCCTCAGTAACAGCAATGGGCCACTGTACTTAACAAAGCAACACTGACTTCAACGAGACTATAAAGTCTTTATTACGTAAACCACTATTTATGTGGTACTGTATTCTGTAACTTGCAGCTAAAACAACATTTCTGATATCAATCCTTACAACTGTTGCTCATATTATTTTGCCCATTACTTCTTAGTCTCCCCTTCCCCAGAGATTAGAAATGTACTTTGGGGTGGTAGTAAAAGTATAAGAATGGGGCCAGGGATTTAGCTCAGTGTTTCTGCCACCTGCCTTGCAAGCACAAGGACCTGAGTTCGATCCCTGGTACAAAAAAAAATTTAAATTAAGAGTCAGGCATGGTGGTGCATGCCTGTACTACCAGCACTCTGGGGGCAAAGGCAGGAGGATTGCTGCAAGCTCAAGGCCAGCCTGGGCTCAACAGTGAGTTCAAGGTCAGCCTGAATTACATAGCTCAAAAAAACAAAATAAATAAATCAAGAAAGAAGTACGAATGTGCTACTTCCATGTAACGTACGACAAGGACACATAAGAACACTCAAGATTCCACAAAACATAAAGAACTAGAGGGCAGGGGTAAATGTGACGGCACGAAAAAATAGGAATATGAGCTGGGCATGGTGGCCCAAGCTCGTAATTCCAGCCACTCAAGAGGCTGAAGCAAAGAGATCACAAATTTGAGATAACTCCAGATAGAGGATATAGGTTAGTGGTAAATTGCCCCAGGGTTCAATCGCTAATACCAAAAAAAGAAAAAAAATTAATACAGGGACCAAGAAGTTTACCTTTAGACGACTGGAGTCCAGCCGCAGAGCTGAAAGTAACGGGTCCAGGGACTCAAGCTCCGCGAGAACATGGCTGTAAGACTCTGGGATCGTGGGCACAAAAGTCATTTAGCCAGAAAAGAGAGGCTGTCCAGTTATAACCACAGTATTCCTCACCTGAATAAAACCTGTAAAAATTAATTTAAGAAGATCACCATTTATTCAGCAGCATTTAATGAATGTGTGAGAAAAACAGGGAAACACAAGAAAGGGACAACCATCTCTATCTACTCTGGAGGGGCTGGGAAAACACACACAGGGAGCGGGACAGCTTCACGCAACAGTGTGTTCAGTGTCATTCTCTGACTAGAAAACTGACAGTGTCAGGTCTGCAATTTCAAGGCCCTCCGTAATCCTACTCCACTGCATTATCTAACAGCATGCGTAGGTCAAGTGGACACAGCAGGACTTACAAGAAAAACTGGCCAAACTCTCTTGAAGGTGAAGGAGCAGCCCTGTTGTATTTCTTCGAATTGTAAATCTTCTCTGTCTTTAGGAGTTTCTCATTAAAATGTAACTTTCTGTAAAGGTCCCAAATTATAAACTCTCATCAGTAAAAACTAAAATTATCAGCAAACAATTTCACAGTGCTTAACAGCAATATAGTCCTCTGTATCTCTCTAGCTACCAGAAGTGAATGGGTATGCTGAATGAATCAAACAATGAACCAAATGAGAAGGTGAAGGTAATTAGCACAAAAAAAATAACAACTTGAATAAATGAAACCAGATGGAAATGAATAGGGATAAGAATACAAGGTAGCATCTGATGGGGCGGGGGGAGAACACTAGGTAAAAAATGTCAAACACCCAATGAGTAAACTAACACAAGAGTTATTATCTGTTCAACTACTTTCATTGGCACATTTTTTTGTCAAATGGCACCAATTTCCAGAAAACATTAAAGGGAACTTTTAAAAAAAGTCTACCCATTAATTTTATTTTTCTCAATCTTTTGCTACCTGCCAAATTAAGAAAAACAAGCAAATTTTACAGAAAACAATCATAAACAACTGTTTTTTTTGTTTGTTTGGCTGGTTTTTTGTTTTGTTTTGGTTTTTGTGCCAGGGATCAAACTCAGGACCTTGCACTTGTGAGGCATATCCAGTGCCACTGAGCTAAATCCCCAGCCCTTATAAACAACTGTTTATACTTTTTGTTTATATTTTGTTCTTGTCTTTTTTTCAGAAATGTGTATTCATTTATTCTTTTATTCAACAAATATACACTGTACACTACCTACATGCCAGGCGTTGCTCCACCTCCTGGAGATAACAGGGTAGGACAAAACAGTGCCCTAATTATGAAAAGTACACCCTAGTGGAAAGCACATACAAACTTACAGTTTTGGCCTGGGGATTTAGCTCAGTGGTGCAGCTGCCTGTCTCACAAGCGCAAGGTTCTAAGTTTGATCCCCAGAACCAAAAAAAAAAAAAAAAAAAATGTTCACACACTTATGGGTTTTGCTTCATTTTTTGTTGGTTTGGTTTTGCAGTGCTGGAGATGGAATCCAAGAGCTTATGCATGCTAGGCAAAGCACTCTACTGCTGAGCTAGCTACATCCCTAGCCCTTGTGATTTTTTTCAATTGTATACACACAGTATAATGTAGTCTTATTTTCTGTAATACTGGTCTTAGCATAGCCTGACATCTGTAAGGAGAATGGTCTAAAAACAACGAAAAATTTAGTACACCTATACTCAAAATATTTGAGAATTCCAAATGTTAAAAAAATTCATCTGGGGCCGGGGATTTAGCTCAGTGGTTTTGACGCCTGCTGCGCTAGCGCAAGGACTGGAGTTTAATCCCTGGTACCAAAAAAAAAAAAAATTCATCTAGAGGCCGGAGATTTAGCTCAGTTCCATCACCTGCCTCGCAAGCAGAAGGACCCGAGTTCAATCTCTGGTACAAAAAAAAGAAAATTCACCTCTCATTTTTCTACTCATTAAGTAGCTTGTAAAATACGAAGCACAGGGGTGGAAACAAGATAAGCAAAACAACTCCAGAAATCACCTTTTAATCAAATAGGGGGGAAAAGGCAAATACCATATACATACACACAGAGACAGAGATCTCATAAGGGAAAAAATAAATGAAGTGCTCTTTCAGAACTTAGAGAACAGAGGGATGACACTGAGTTAAAGGGAACTATAGCACCAGTACCAAGTCTTGAATCAGAAAGAAAAGAAAAAAGGTAGCAGGCAATGATAAGCAAAGATATATAAACAGAAAATATATAGGGAGAATGCAGGTTTAATCTTTAGTTGAAACACAGAATACAATGTAATAAGGAAAGATAAAAGGTGGGATAGTGTGCTGGGGATTTAGCTCAACGGCACTGTGCCTACCTCCCAGAACCAAAAGAAAGAAAAAAGAAAACAAAAGTGAAATAGTAACTTGGAACCAAAGTGTACAACACTTTGAACCACTGGGTGTGGTGGTGCATGCCTGTGATCCCAGCACTCAGGAGGCAGAACCAGGAGGATCACCTGTAGTTCGAGGCTAGCCTGTGCTACACAATGAGTTTAGGGCCAGCCTGAACTACAAAACAAGACCATGTCTCAAAAAAACAAAAAAAGAGTCGGAGATTTAGCTCAGTGGTGCCCTGCACCTGCCTCGAAAGTGCAAGGTCCTGAGTTTGATTCCCGGTACAAACAAAAAACCCACTCTTAACCTGAAATTAAGAAACTTAAAACTTTGGTAGGCAACAGAAAAGTACTAGTGATTGGAGGTCACATCATTTTGGTAAAGTGTTGTGGGCAGACACCAGAAAACAAGGACTTGAAAAAAGTGATGGGTAGAGCCAGGGATTTAGCTCAGTGGCACAGCCACCTGCCTCACAAGAACAAGGTCCTGAATTCAATCCCCGGTACCACACATACACACAAAAAAAGTGATGGGTGGTGAGGAAGAGAAGGCATTTCAATATTCAAGAAGCCTTGTGAGAAAAAGACGAAACCTCTCCACTTTCTGAATAGTGGAGACTTAAATTTGTAACTACTACTGTAGTAGCTAAAAGCACAAGAAACCTTCAACAGCTCCCTTACATAATGTGATCCCATCTCTCATTCTTTCCCAGCTTCATTTCCCACCTTACCCTCTCCAACTATACCGGACTACCTTGAGTTCCTCTTTCAATCTACAAACATGTGCCTCCGAGATTTAACGTACTGTATGCTGTTTGCTAAATCTTCCTCCATCTAACAAAACTATCTTTCTGAGTGTAAATGTTATTCCTATGAAAGAGTGCAACTGTAGCTTAACCAAAAATTAAAATCAAGGAAGGCAGTGAGAAATATCAGCGAAATAACTTCTTAAAAGGCTGACTTGTCCAAGGGTCAGAAAGATTATACGACGTAGAGCTGACACTAAAATACACATTTCCTAAATACAGGTCGAATCATCTTTCCATTTCCCCAGATTGTTTGATAGTAGTGTAAATCCAAATCACTGCGTTGTCTTAGGCCCACTAGTTGCGTGGGAGGAGAAGGAGGCAAAAGGGATAAGGAAAGGAACAAAAATTGTAGTGATCCCAAGGGGAAAGAACAGATTTTATTTCCATAAAGGGAGTTTTCTATGCAAGAAATAATGATCAGAGAACTCCTCTCAAGAGAAATAGCGTACTCATTATTTCATGCATTCAACCTGTATGCACCGAGGGAGATACAAGGATGAACAAAATAGTTCCTGACCCCAAGAAACTCATCAAGCGAATCTACTACCTTTTTAAGAGCAGTAACTCTAATACTGCATTCAGCTGTCCTGAAGCGAGGAGCCCCGGATTATCAAGTTTTCACAGCCAGGCTCAGAGACCAGCAGCCCAGAGGTCCCAATTCCGCTCCACCGCATCCAGGCCTGCGGCTCCCAATTCCGTCGATTTACTTTCTGGGCTCAGGGCCCCGTCACTCACGCCGCACTGACAGCGGAACCTGAACTTCAGTCTCCTCCTCGCTCCGCCGTCCCCGTCTTACGCCATTCAGGAGCGACAGGGACAACGCGGTTAACGGCACTTCCTCGTCACGTGACAGCTACGCCCCTCCCTGCGTGTGGTCCCTCCCCCTGAGGCCGCGGTCGCAATTACACTCCCTACGGCCTGCAGTCGGTGGGCCGCTGAGAGCTGAAGACACGCCGCTGACTGAGACCGGAAGACCAATAGGCCAAATGGGTGGGCCACGTCGGAACCCAGAACTCTTCACCGCCCGAGACCAGACAGAGGAGACGAAACAGGCGGGAACAGGTGGGGGAGGGAGGGAAAGAGCGGAAGGTGTCATGGCGGCCGCGTTCTTGGGTCACGTGTCCCACAAGCTCTGCCTTAGTACTTCCGGTCACGTGCCCTCAGAGACCTCGCAGCCAGCGATGGAGGCGAGACCCCTTAGTAACAGAGGCGGTGGAGACGGCAGCAGCCGCTGGTTTTCAGCCTCTTTACAGAAGCGGCTGTAAGAAGCGCAGCGGAGCGCGACTTGATTCAACTCAGTTACTCCTTGCCGGAGGCTATAGCTTCCACCTGGTAAGTTTAAACTAAAGAATGGGAGTGGGTGGATGGTGAGGAGCTGACAGGCCCGGGGGTCGCCGGACGCCTCAGATTTTGTCCCTTTTCCCCGCTTTGCTGTCGCACTCTCCACAACGCCCAAGCTTGCCTTTTCGTTTGCCCTTATTATCCCAAAGACGGAAAGAGGCGACCCGACTCCTGATCTACTTGCCTAGAGGAATCCTACCATTCCACTGAGATCAGGGACTCAGAGGTTAACCCAAAGTCAGGATTGTACTCGTCTCTTGAAAACGAAGGAAGCAAAGGCCGTCCCCGGGCGGAGAAGCCCTTCCCGTTAGGAAATGTGCTACTAAGTCTTCTGGTTACTGTAAGAAAAGCTCTTGCCTTTGCTTCCACCTGTCAGTCTTAGTGCTCTTAAAAGCCTTATTGACGTGAGCCAGTCTACATACTCCCGGTTTTAATCTTGCTGAGTTTGATTGTCGTTAATGAAAAATAGACCATCAATACATGGACTGTGTAATTACTTTATATAAATTTTCCACGGTTCTCAGAGGCTTGAGTTAGGTGGCACACCTGGTTGACTCTTAAACGTCTACTTTAGTATCAAAATAAGGATGGGGAAAAAAATGTAAGGATGGGAAGAGGATATATAAAAACTGAATTTTGGGGCCGGAGATTTAGCTCAGTGGTTCCGCTCCCTGCCTTGCAAGCGCAAGGACCCGAGTTCGATCCCCGGTACCAAAAAAAAAAAAAAAAAAAAAATCCTGTATTTTTGCCGGACTCAGGAAGGCCAAGGCAGTAGGAGTGCAAATTCAAGCCTAGCCTGTATAATTTAGTAACTTAGCCAGACCTTGAGTGAAAATTTAGGGGGTATGAGGGCGTCAGGGATGTAGTTCAGTGCAAAGGCCCTGGATTCAATCCCCAATGCCAATGGAAAACCTTCTAAATTAAGAGAAAAATTCAGAAACCTAAAACAGTGGTTTGTGGGCTAGGGATGTGGCCCAGTACAGTGCTTGCCTAACATATCAAGGCGCTGTGTTCTGTCCCCAGCACTGTAAAAACAACAACAAAAAACTGGGTGGTTTGAAATATAACTTGCAGTAACTACTTACCTTATACATTCAAAGCAATATTTTCGTTATCTAGATTTGTGATTTTTTTTTTCTTGAGTGAGGGTTTCGCTATTTAATCCATGCTAGCCTTATGTTCACTTTGTAGGCCACAATGGCCTCCACCTCCCTGTGATTCCCCTGCCTCAATCTCCAGAGTGCTGTGATTACAGCATACATGCTTGCACCACATGCTTGACTCTTTCCAAACATTTCAAAGAACCCAAATGTGGTGGTGTGCACCTGTAAATACCAGCACTCTAGGGGGCTGAGGCAGAAGGATTGCAAATTCAAGCCCCACCTGGGCAATTTAGTGACTTGGTGAGATCCTATTTCAAAATTTCAAAATTTTTTTTTGGTACTGGGGATCAAATCAAAATAAAAATTTTTGTTTGTTTGTTTGGTTTTTTTTGGTACCAGGGATTGAACTCGGGTCCTTGCGCTTGCGCAGCAGGCGATGAAACCACTGAGCTAAGTCCCCAGCCCAAAATAAAAATTTTTAAAGGGCACTGGAGATGTAGGTTAAAGGCTCTGGGTTCAATCCCCAGTACTGTGTGAAAGAAAAAAGAAAGTTTTAAAAGGGTTTAACAATTTTTACCTTGAACCCTGGTACAGTATGTAAAGCAGTATGCTCAGATGGAAATGAGTTCAGGAAGGCTGAACACCTCCTGCTCTGCTGCCTCTGTAACGTAGAGGTATCTCTGTAGAGCAAAGATTGTTTTTTGTTTTGGTTTTTTTGAGACAGGATTGTGTTATGTAGTTCAGCCTTGAATGTGCTGTGTAACCCAGGCTGGCCTTGAACTCACAATGATCCTCATGCCTCAGCCTCCCAAATGCTGGGATTATAGGCATGTACCACCATGCCCCGCTTGAGCACAGTTTAAAAGCACAGCTCTGGACTTTGGTTATTAAGCCAAAATTTTGTGTGTGTGCTGGGTTTTTTTGTTTTGTTTTCTGTTTGTTGTGGGAGTGGGGGATAAGTGAAATTGAACCCAAGAGCATTCTGTTACTGAGCTAATATTCCCCAACCCTTTTCATTTTTTATTTTGAGACAAAGTCTCATTCGTTTTCCCAGGGAGATCCTCCACCTCCCAAGTAACTGGGATTACAGGCATACTCCACTGTCTTTGGCCATCCTTAACATTTTTAAAAGCCAAAACCAGAGCCCTTGAGTTGAAGAGGTCTCAACAGAAGGGAAAGTAACTTCTGATAGCAGACCTATGGCTTACAGGTCTGGGCTCTTGAGAACTTTGTACCCGCTAGGAGGCCTAAATCCCTTTTGTTGTTGTTGTCGTTGTTACCTGGGTCTCTCTAAATTGCGAAGACTGTCCTTGAACTTTTGATCCTCCTACCTCAGCCCACGTGCTTGCATTACAGGCGTGTACCACCATACCAGGCTCCAAATCTTTTACTTGTGGGGTGGGTGGGGGTAACTGGGGATTAAACCTAGGGCCTTTAGTTTTTATTTGAGGCAGATTCTCACTAAGTCATTAATTTACCACGCTGGGCCTGAACTTGCTATCCTCCTGCCTCAGCCTCCCAGAGTACTATGATCACAGGTGTGTGCTACCATGCCTGATTTAAATTCATCCTTAAAGGGAAGCCAGACGTGGTGGCACAGGCCTGTAATCCCAGCACTCACGAGACTGACACAGGATAGCTTAGTTTGAGGCCAGCCTGGCCTACATAGTTCAAGACCAGCCTGAATTACAGAGCAAGACCCTGTCTTAAAAAAAAGAGGAGGGAGAACGGCCTGAGATTAAGCTCAGTGGTTCCACCACCTGCCGTGCAAGTGCAAAGTCCCGAGTTCAATCCCCAGTACCAAAAAAAATGGGGGGGGGAACATATGGTCTGCTACCCTTACTCAGTCAACTTTTAGCAACAAATGATAGATTTGAGTCTCTAAGTGATATTAAATACACATTTCTATGCAAATGTAAAAATAAAATTGTAGCAAATCCAAGCAGAGAGGGCTCTTTGAAAATAGTGGGGAAATTGGTGCAGAGGGAGACGATTCAGTTAAAAGTAGTGAAGTAGATTGTCCAGCTTCAGTTGTGAATGCTTCACTGCATACTGCCCTGAAGGCTTATCTTCCCTCTGCTGGTTATCATTCCTTCTTAAAACCTGCTTCTCCTCATTTTCCCCCTACCACCAGAATGTTATCTGGTGTCCCTTGAGCTTTCCTAACATTTTTGGCTGCCATTTCTACCTCACAGATAGTGCTCATAGATATGTTTTTGTGCTCTTCCTCCTTTTTGTCTCTTCCTGTCCTGTCAAGCATTGATCTAATAGCCTGTCTTTTCTCCGCTTTGATTACCGACTGATTATTCTTGCCTCAAGTTTGGCAGCGCAACCTTGTCAGCATGCAGTATTTATTAGTGGCCCTCAGCCATTTCCCTCTGTCCTGCATCTGTTTCCCTCTTTCTTCCCGCTGCACTGCTATAAAATGAAAAAGTAAAAAAGTATTTGGCTCTAGGTTGCCATCAGAATTCTCCTTAATACCTTCCTTGCCTGTGCAACTGTCCTTAAGACAGTACATTTTGGTTACTTTGTACATGTTTCTGAGGTCTTGTTCCTTGTAATGTTAAAATGTTAAAACATTTTTGGATTGCCTGGTAGCATAGCATTCTAGATCTCCATTTTAATTTTGCAGATAAAAGGATAAGGATGGTAAGGAACTTATATCTCACTTGTTGCTTTTTCCCTCTCTATTTATCTCCCCTTTCGAAGAAGATCTAAGTGATGGAAATGTAGAGATGCAGTAAAGATTCTGCTCAGCCATTTTGAAGTCTTCCTGTCCCTGTTTCCTTAGGTCAGTATCCAGATATTGGGATCTGTGTGAGAAATGGTACTCAGATCTGTGTACTGAGAGATACAGTGCTTTCTGGAGTGTAGCTGAAAACAGATGTGCAAGAGTTTTTGGTTGTGTCTTGCTGGGATGGAATTCAACCATAGAAATCTTACATAGATGGCTCAGATATTGACTGGCTCAGATATTGCCAACATTGTGTTGCCGTGTGCTATATTGTAGTGAACACAACACATGCAGCCTCTGCCCACCCTTATATAAAGCTTGCAGTCTATCAAGGGAGACATACATTTAAAAATTACAGGGCCCCAGGGGCTGGGGATTTAGCTCAGTGATTTCGCCGCCTGCTGTGCAAGCGCAAGGACCCAAGTTCAATCCCCGGTACCAAAAAAATAAAAAAATAAAAATTAAAAAAAAATAAAACAAAACAGAACAAAAAAAATTACAGGGCCGGGGATTTAGCTCAGTGGCACCTCGCCTGCCTCACAAGCATAGGATCCTGGGTTTGATGTGGTAGGGGGATTACAAAAAAAATGAATTACAGGGCCAGGGATTTAGCTCTGGTTTCACCGCCTGCTGCTCAAGAGCAAGGACCCAAGTTCGATCCCTGGTACCAAAAAAAAAAGAAAGAAAGAAATGTTCTGTGGCTCTTACGAAGTTCTACTGGGAAGACCTGTCTGCCCCCCAACGACTGTACTTCAAGAAATCTGGAAATCACAGAAACATTGTAGAATAGCCTCAGTGGTTCTGTTAACTCTCCTAAAATTAGTCTTTATACAATTAAAGGTGAAACAGACGACCAGGGAAGCTTGTCGGGCAAATTAGCTGAGGCAGTTGAGCAATTGTGCCACTGTTTAATAACTTACCTCTGGTTTATTTTTTTAATGGTGTGTTCACATGCATATGCCGTCATGGGAGTCATACGTACAACATAGTACACCAGGCATACACAGGATAGTTGTTTTGTTTTGTTTGTGGTGCTAGGATTGAACCTAGGGTCTTTGCACTTTGTTACATCCCGAAGATATTTTTTATTTTGATACAGGGTCTCACTAGGTCACTAAGTTACCCATGCTGAACTTGAACTTCTGACTCTCTGCCTGAGCCTCCCATAGTAGGGGAATATAGCAGACATGCACTGCTATGTTTACCATTGTTTGAGGATTTGCTGGGGGGGGGGGGGGGTGTGCTGGGGATTAAACTCAGAACTTCGAGCCTGCCAGGCAGGCACTGCCGCTGAGCTAAATCCCCAGCCCTCACCATTCTTTTTTAATTCAGTAATATGAAATCAAACTATATGTCCCTCCGTTTTCTTTGATCACAGTGCTTATTTTGTTACTAAAATCTGAAAATGCAGATTTTCAGACTTTTAAGCAATTACTCATACAATCTAATCAAAATCTTAGAACATCAAAGAGCAAGTCAGCAAAAAAAAAAAGAAAAGAGCAACTCAGCTAAAAAATATCATATAGTAAGAATTTCAGCCTTTTATCATAGCTGGTACAATGTGTAGATATCAAAACTGGAGTTTATAAAACAACATGGGGAATATTTTCAATGGCAAGTCTAAAATAACAAGATAATTAACCTGGGTTTACATCTGTAGGGTGAGTACAGATAACGGACATACAATTTAAAATGAAGAGAATTGATGTTGGGGTTTCAGGATTGTGAACTTTTTAAAGCTCTTCTTGTTATTGAGTTTAATGAAAGCAGTCATCTGTGCTTCCTCCCAACAATTTACAAATGCCCATGTCATGGAAACTATTTCCACCTGCATGACTTAACAGTGCCTGACATTCGTGGCATGTCCAGAGCTGAATTCCTTGTCTTCACTTTCAAACTGGCTCTTCTCATTTCTGTAAATGGCATTGTATATTTTTGTCAATAAGAATTAGGAATAGGATATGAACAAGCAATCATAATACCTCCTTCAGCACTTACAGTATCTATTCACCTGCTTCCTCAGTGGTCTTCCTTGGTCCTTTCATCTCCGTTTTCAGAAGTCTTGAGAGATTTTCTGTTGCTTACCACATAGAGTAACATTCTCCACTCTCCGCCTTCATCTTAACCCTCCAATCTTATAACCCACTCATCTCCAGGATGAACCTTATGTTGCATTCAGCGTAGATGAACCATTCCTAGAGTTTCAAGCCTTTCCCCAAAACACTCCTTTTGCCTATAATGCCTGCTTCCCTTTACTTTCTCTACCAAAATCTTTTTTTTAAGATCCTGTTTATAGCATATATAAAAAAGAATGTACTACTGATAGATGCAGCAATATGGTGAGTTTCAAAACATATTAAGTGACAACCAGAGACAAAAGAGTATATACTATATATAACTAGAACAAAAACTAATCTGTAGTGATAGAAATCAGAAAATAGTTGGTGGAGGTGGAGAGAATTGGCTAGAAAGAAACATGAGGTACTTTATGCTATGTGGGTGTACACAGTTGTCAAAAGGCATCAAACAATGTCTAAACTGCAATTTGTTGATTTGTTCATTGCAAATCAACATAGTGCAGACAACATAGTGCTATTTTTTCTTTTTTTTTCTTAGTATATGTGGCAGTGCATAGTGATTACATTTATCATGGGGAGTTGGTACACATCTTAATTAATTTTTTGTTTTCATTCCCAACCTCTGCCCTCCTTCCTTGCTCCTTCCAGCTCTTGGTCCACTACCCATTTGCAAAAGCTCTATTTTCATCATTTTTTTTCTTTCAATTCTTTTTTTTTCCCATCCCATCCCATCCCATCCCATCCCTACTTCCTATGAACTTTAATTTTTTTTTTTGTTCCGGGGATTGAACTCGGGTCCTTGCGCTTGCACAGCAGGTGGTGAAACCACTGAGCTAAATCCCCGGCCCTATACTTTAATTTTTAAAATGTACTTTTAAAACAATTCTGTGGCAAGCCTTTTACAAGGTTTCCCCAAGTAAAGAAATTGCCTGAACCCTAACTCGGAATATTTTTTATGTCGTTTTTGGGACTTTACCTATTCTAATTTGTATACACCGACAGCATATGTATACACATCTGGCTCACTAGACTGAAAGCTCTTTGAAAGCAAAAATCACAGACAGTTCATCTTTGAATAGTCCCAGGCTCTTTGGTTCAGTACAAATTTGCTGAATAAATGTATTCACACTGACTCTTTTCTTATTTCTACATAGAATGGAGTAGTCTATAAACAACTGTCAAAATCAGGCATTGTGGCACACACTTGTAGTCTCAGTACTTGGGATGCTGAGATGGGAGGATCACTTGACTCCAGCTTCAGCAACATGGCAAAACCTAATCTAAAAAAGAAGGATCTTGAGCCAGATATGGTGATACACACCCATAATCTCAGCACTGTGGAGGCTGGCGCAGAAGGTTCACAAGTTAGAGCCCAGCCTGAGAAACTTAGCAAAACCCCATATGGGGGGGAGGGATTTAGCTCAGTGGTTCTGGCGCCTGCTGCACAAGCACAAGGTCCCGAGTTCGATCCCCGGTACCCAAAAAAAAAAATTTTTTTTTTAAAGTAATAAAAAGGGCTGAGAGGGCCAGGGATTTAGCTCAGTGGTTCCACCACCTGTCTCGAAAGCGGAAGGTCCCAAGTTTGATCCCTGGTACTAAGAAAAAAAAAAAAAGGGGCTGAGTATATAGCTCAGTTGGTACCACATCCCTGGGTTCTGTCCCCAGTGCAGGGTTGAGAGGAAGGATCTCAGACTGGTGATATGACTCAATGGTATAGTATTTGCTGGCTGTGCATCAGGCTATAGGTTTAATCCCCAGCACTGCAGAAAAAAAGAAGGGCCTATAAAAGGGGAGAGCTGACTCTTCACAACTCAGATGCTCAACTTCAGAAAAAATCTTGATTTCACACTGTGCCCCACCCATCTCCCAGCGCTGGAAAGCAGAGCATCATACATGCTAGGCAAGTGGTCTACACTGAGCCACTTTCCCCACCCAATTTTTGATCTCTAGATATGAAAGCTTCTCTAACTCATACTTTTTTCTTCCCCCTGGTACCAGGTATCAAACTCAGGACCTTGTGCTTACAAGGCAAGCATGGTGCCACTGAGCTAAATCACCGGCCCTTAAATCATACTTTAAACTGTGTCTTCAAAAGTAAATTTGAAAAATTGAGCGATTCCTTTGGAAATGAAAATTAATTTCATAACTTTATCAGAAATGCCTTATATGAGACATTTTTGCCACAGCTTTCCCTATCCTGGCATATGCCAAATATAACTCTCAGTTTGGGCATCTTTCCAGTCGATCCCCAACAGCCTCAAAGTCTGTTTTTCAACCTCTTATTCCAGACAGCCACACTCAAACCTCAAGAAGGTGGATTGAGCACTTAAAATTCCCAGAAGTTGGGTGAGGGGGTTGCTCCAGGCATTTTCCTAGGTAGCTAGCTCATTACCCATATTCAAGTGAATCCTTGCTCAAGAGCAGTTGAAGACATTATTATTAAAAATGGAAAACTAGGGCTGGGGATTTAGCTCAGTGGTTTCGCCGCCTGCTGTGCAAGTGCAGGGACCCGAGTTCGATCCCTGGTACCAAAAAAAAAAAAAAAGGAAAACTGGCATCTGGAGTTTTAAGTATTAATATCAGTTTTATTTTGTACATATACAGAAGAAGTTTAGACCAGGAATCAGAAGACCTGGCTATAGTTTCTGCTGTGGGAATGGTTATGAGAAGTTCATGCAAATTCTGTGACTTAAGTTTGTTTTGATTGCAACAAATTTGACTATTAATTAGGTAGGATCTTAGTAATTCTGAAGTTATAACAGAGTAGATATAAGATTGCATGTTTATAGTCAAATCTTGTATTTATGATATGAGTTGAACTGAGGAAAATGAGAATAAACTGGAAGTACTCTTTAGCATGTGTGGAAATGGCTTGAAAAACTGAAGTGTTATGAAAGTGTGAGGTAAACTCACACCTATGGTGTGAGCAAAACTTTAAATGAAAGAAGAGTTTTTTTCTTCCTGTTAATATCTTGCATTTTAGATTTGGGAGGGACTAGAAGTCAACAAATGCAACTAATTGATGTGTGAAATATGGCTTTCTTCATTTCTTTCTCTTTTAGCACCTTACAGCCATCATGGCAACCTCATCTGAAGAAGTTTTGCTGGTTGTAAAGAAGGTGCGTCAAAAGAAACAGGACGGAGCTCTGTACCTCATGGCAGAACGAATTGCTTGGGCACCTGAAGGCAAAGATAGATTTACAATCAGCCATATGTATGCAGATATTAAATGTAAGTCAGCCATACTAAGGTCTGATGTAGATGTGTTTGCTGGTAATTTTATAAAATTTGTGAATTTTGTATGTACATCATTAAAAATTAACCTTGCATATTGGGCCGGGGATTTAGCTCAGTGGTTTCACTGCCTGCCTCACAAGCGCAAGGTCCCAAGTTCAATCCCCGGTACCAAAAAAACCAAACCAAATAAAAAATTAACCTTGTATAAATAATTGCAGAGTGATATCACTGAATATGTACTATTCTGTTACCTAATCTCTTTGCTTATTAATACAGCATGTGCAGGCCTATATAAATATGTAAATATACCTTGTGTAAAGATCTCCACACATACTTTCAAGAATTGCATAGTAAGGCAGGCATGGTGGCACATGCCTGTGATCTCAGCACTTGAGAGACTAAGACAGGATGATCTCCATGAGTTGGAAGCCAGCCTGGGCTACATAAGGAGACCCTGTCTCAAAAAAAGAAAGACTCATGTAATATTCCACTGAATGGATATACAGTCATGTTTAGCCATCCCTCTGAAGGACAATTTAGGAAGTTTGTAGAATTTTGTTATTACAAATATTTTGCATTACAGAGCTATGCACCAATGTCTTTAAGAGGTTTTGTCTGGAGAGGATACATCTCTGCAGTGTGTTAATGTATTTATTATTTCAAATGTTTGTGTATTATTTTACACTTTTATTTTTATTAGTACATGTTTACAATACTTAATGAGTACATTCAAAATGGGGAGTTGGTATATGTATATAACGCTTCCTAATGCTTTTTTTTTTGGTGCCGGGGATCAAACTTGGGTCCTTGCACTTGCAAAGCAGGCAGCAGAACCACTGAGCTAAATTCCTGGCCCTTCCTAATGCTTTTTACATGTCCTGTCCATCTGCCCCCCACACACACACACACCCTGCATTTTAAATGCATATAAGTGAAGCTGAGCATGGTGGTACACTCCTATAGTCGCAGCATTTTCAGAGGCTGAGGCAGAAAGATCAGAAGTTCAAGCCCATCCTTGGGCAACTTAGCAGCCTAGCAAGAACCGGTCTCAAAGAGGGTTGGAATGTAGGTAGTGTGAAAACTCAGTGCTGAGTAGGAGGAGGGGTGTTGATAGGTAATGCCATATTTTTTTTTTTTAATAACATTGCACCATTTAGGTAAGTTGTCTGATTAGTCTTTGGTTATGTGGCCATATCCATTGGGGCAATAGATGGGAGAAATTTTTCTTTTAAAATTCTCAACAGAAGACAAAAAATCAAAACACTTTCTCTTTGGAAATTTGCAAGATTAACATTGAATATATTACCCAGAGGGTATGCTAACTTTACGGCTTAATAATAATTAGGTTTAAAAGCACTAGGTGAGGGCCAGGGAATTAGCTCAGTGGTTCTCCTGCCTGCCTCACAAGAGCAAGGTTCCGAGTTCCATACCTGGTACCAAAAAAAAAAAAAAAAGGCACTAGGTGAATCTTGGTGTTTAGTACATTTATTCTGGAAAGGGATTTCAACCATTCACCCAACATCTTGAACCTTGAACCCTGTGGTACCTTAACTGTGACTATTAATATGGATTTATTTAGGGCCAGGGATTTAGCTCAGTGGTTCCAGCACCTGCCTCGCAAGGGCAAGGTCCCAAGTTTGATCCCTGGTACCAAAAAAAAAAAAAAACTTACGGATTTATTTCTTTTCCTGCACATAAATTACCTCTATTTTGCTACTAGCAATGACCAAAATGTCTATCCTTCTCCGTTGAAATAACTTAGAGTCATCATTTTCAAAGAGAACCAGGCATGATGGCACGTGTCTGGAATCCCTCCTGGAAGGAGGATCACCATGGGTTCAAGGCCAGCCTGGACTACATAGCAAGACCCTGTCTCAAAAAACAGAAAAGGGGGGTGGAGGTGAGGAATACTATTTAAAATTTGTCACAGTTCAGTTCTTCCTATGCTACATGGTCTTTGTTAACTGTCCTGATAGTAGGACCTTCTTTTACTTTGTTTCTGTAAACTGCCACAGTACCTGATAAGTCTTACAAACTAACATTTGTACAACAAACTCGTAAACTAAAAACGGCCTGTGTTAGCATTTCTTATAAATAGGAAGCAAGCCCTGTAATTTAGCAAAACACAAAGTATGTAATAATCTCCTGTTTCTCTGTAGTTAACCAGCTACGGAATGAGGGTGCTTACCCAAATCTAGATCTGTACCAGAGCAGTTTTTTGTTTTTTGAGACAGGGTCTCACTAGGCAGTTCAAGCTGTCTTTAACTCACTGTGTAGCCCAGGCTGGCCGTGAACTCGCCTGATCCTCCTGCCTGAACAGTTTTATTTTAAATTGAATACTTGCAAAAATGCTCACTTCTGAAAGTTATTAATATGTTACTCAAGTGAAAATTAGCCATCGTCCTTCCAGCTGAAATTAGCTCATTAAAAAACTTAAGTACTAGCCTCTCAGAGGCAGGAGCTAAGATAGAGTAAGGATGGAGCAGTGACTAAGGAAAGGTGGCTAGACAGGAGTGATTGTTTTAGAAGGGTGGGAAATGGAATGTGTGCACTGACAGTAAATTACTTCATTGTAGCTGCTCTTAACAGTAAGGTATTTCATCAACACTGTGCTTAGCATTGTCTTTGTGGTCAGAGTTTCTGTGTATGGTGTTTTTTTTTCTTCTGTTTATGGTTTAGAGATCAGTTTATGCTAGGAACTGTGTGCATTGTGTCATACCACCATGAGTCACCTACTTAATGGGACAAAGCCCTCTATCTCTGTTTCCTGTAGAAAGAAGAAAAGCACTACAGTTACCACAAGGGCTGCTTTCTAAGAACACAAGTTTTCCTGTTGTATATGTGTAGATTAGTGCCATTAACCCTGGTATTTTTACGAAAATCTTCAAAATGACAAAAAGATTTAAAGAATGGTACAAGGAAAACCTCTAAAATATGCCACCTAGATATTGTGGTTGATATTTTGCCACATTTGCTTTATTATTTGTGCACTTGGTATTGATTGATGAGATCATTGTCACAACAAGAACTTTGTTGGGTTTGGTTTGGTTTTATTTTTGAGACAGTCTCACTGTGTAGCTCAAGCTGATCTTGAAGTCACTATATAGCCCATACTGACCTCGAACTTGCAGCAGTCCTCCTGCCTCAGCCTCCTGAGTGCTAGGATTACAGGCATTCCTGGCTAAACTGTGTTGTTTTAAATAAGAATCCAGTCTACATATAGGTATAGTCTCTGGTCTCTTACAGAATATAAGATAGGCTTACGGTAGATCACACATTCTGAGTCATTTATTCCTTATACGAGTGTCTTGTCTGTGTCTTTATCTGTGGTGCTAGGGAGTTAGATTGCGCCCAAGGGTTTTACACATGCTGGGCAACCACTCTGCCAGTGACTGAGCTGCATCCCCAGCCCTATTATAAACCGAAAGGTTTGAAGGCTTGATCGTATTCAAGCTAGACATTTTGGGCGACAATAATGTATCACTTGGTATTTACTTCCTGTTCTGCCATCTCAGAAAGCATATAGTGTCATGTCCTTCTTTTAGTGAAGCTAAAATTGGTCCCTTGATTAAAGGTGGTGACAGTAGTTCTCCCAAATGTAAAATGGTGTGTTTTCCTTTTTAACTAGTAAATAATTGTATGTTAACAGTCTTTGATTATGACAAGGTATTTTTATTAGTGATAATGTTGCTTGAAAGCCAGTGCTTAGGGTGGATCCAGGGCTCCTGGTTGGCTGGTTAGAAAACTTTAAAGGGTCTGTCCTGGTTGAATGGCAACAAAAGCCTATTGGTAATAGGAGGTCCAAAGTACTAGGTGAGAAGCACAACATCAAAAGCATATGGAGGAAGGAAGCAGTGTTAGCAATGAGTTTGTTGAGTCATACTCTGGTCATGTGGGATTATTTGAAAAGGATGCATTTGTGCAAAAGCATTAAGATTGGAATGGGGCAGCCAAAGCCCCTAAGGAATGCTGTGTCTTGGGAGAAATAACCTACTGCTTAACCTACTCCTCATTGTGAGTGTCCTCATTGGCTTCGTGCTTCTTTTTAGGCCAGAAAATCAGTCCGGAAGGAAAAGCTAAAATTCAGCTTCAGCTGGTCCTTCATGCAGGGGACACAACAAACTTCCATTTTTCGAATGAAAGCACAGCTGTGAAAGAGCGAGATGCAGTAAAGGACCTTCTTCAGCAGCTACTGCCCAAATTCAAGAGGAAAGCAAATAAGGAGCTGGAAGAGAAAAACAGGTGAAGGAGGAATGGATGAGCCTTTTAAAGAGATAGTAGATTCTCTGTAGTGTCCTAGTAGGGTGGTAGCTTGTTACAGCTCCCTCCTGCTGTGATATGTGTAATACAGGAAAACATGGGCTTTGGCATCTTTACCTCTGTGTTTGATTCCCAACTTGAGCATTTTATTAGCAGTTTAACTTTGACCAAATGAGAATACTCAAACTTGGGCCGGGGATTTAGCTCAGTGGTTTCACCGCCTGCTGCGCAAGCCCAAGGACCCGAGTTCAATCCCCGGTACCAAAAAAAAAAAGAGACTACTCAAACCTAGAAGTTAAATTAGCTATCAGACTTTCTGTCTGATTAGAAGCAGAACTGAGATTCAAAAGTACTAAGCTTCCTTAATTTCTTTTCCCAGTTCTCTATCCCAGAGAAAATAAAGATACTAAACTAGGGGCCAGGAATTTAGCTCAGTGGCACTGCACCTGCCTCGTAAGTGTAAGGTCCTGAGTTTGATCCCCGGTATCCCCCCCCCCCAAAAAATATACTAAACTGTTAGAAGTATGTTGGTAAACAAAAAGAACCAGAAATAATGTGTACTGTGAAAAAATGAGATAGCATGTAAAAGAGTAAGGATTTTTTCTAAGATGAATTATTACATCACCAACATCTGTCAGTCCACCCAGTCTTACAGCTCCCAGTGCTTGCTATAGTGACATGTAAGTTGCTACAAGGTCTCAAGGATACCTCCTCTCTTCCCAGTTCACCTTTATGTGTGAAAGAGAATACGGTACTGTACAAATACAGAAAACACAGAAAGGGAAAATACAGAAAGGGAATACAGAGACACGTAAGGCCAAATCCATGACCCCCAAAGAGCTTAGTCTCTGCCCATTCAGACTTATCTCCATTTATCTCCACTTTATTCCTTCAAAAGTGTCGCTTTGCTCTTGATTACTAAAAAATGAATTACATATCTTCTGTTGCTCAGTCATCACAAAATAAAAGTTGTTTCAGTGTTTGTGTCACTAAGCTCTTTTTTTTTTTTTAAGTAAGTTATTAAAATGTTATCTTAGGGCCAGGGATTTAGCTCAGTGGTTCTGCCGCCTGCCTCGAAAGCACAAGGTCCCAAGTTCGATCCCCGGTACCAAAAAAAAAAAATGTTAATGGTGTTTTGTTCTAGAAATTCAATCATGTTTAAAATATTCTGTCTCCAGAATGCTGCAAGAAGATCCTGTTCTGTTCCAGCTTTATAAAGACCTTGTTGTGAGTCAGGTGATCAGTGCTGAGGAATTCTGGGCCAATCGTTTAACTGTGAATACAATGGGTAGTTCTTCCACATCCAATCACAAGCAGGACGTTGGCATTTCTGCGGCATTTCTGGTATGTGACCTTGTAGACTTCTGAAGAAAAAAAATGAAAACTCCAGTGTGTGTGTTAACAGTCCCATTTCTTTTACAAAACGTAGCAGTTCCGTAAAGTTAATTGGTAGAAAATTCATCAATGGTATTTTTCTAAAATGTTTTAAAATCCAAATAGTGTGGGGTGTTTGTTTGTTTTTTGTTTTGGGGGGGGTGTTTTTTGGTACCAGGATCGAACTCAGGACCTTGCACTTTTGAGGCAGGCACCAGAACCACTGAGCTAAATCCCTGGACCACAGAATAGTGCTTTTTTAATGTATATTTCTTTTCATCAGCTCCATTTTTTTGATTTTTGAACTTGACCCTGGCATACTAGAATTCAAATGGACTTTGAAAGTAACTCTTAGAAATTAAACTAATATTGAGCCAGGCATGGTGCACATGCCTGTAATACCAGCACTCAGGAGGCTGAGGCAAGAGGATCACTGTGAGTTCGAGGCCAGCTTGAACTACATAGTGAGACCCTGTCTCAAAAAAAAAAAAAAAAAAAATTAAACTAATACTTATAGGTGATACTTACAAATTTAGAACTTTCTGGTACCTTTTTAAAATTATTGCTATATTTTATTTATAATTCAAAGTTAAATGTTTAATGAGCATCGTATTATAAAGTGTTTCTAATAGAAAAATTGAGGGTACCTACTTTTTTTTTTTTTTTTTTTGTACCGAGGATCGAAGTTGGGTCCTTGTGCTTGCGCAGCAGGCAGCAAAACCACTGAGCTAAATCCCCGGCCGGGGCTACCTTCTTACATATGGAATTACGAAATGGAATTCTGTTCTCTAGCAGAACTAGAACATTTGGCAAAACTTTGAATACCGGGCCTGGGATTTAGCTCAGTGGTGCCACTGCCTGCCTGCCAAAGCGCAAGGTCCAGAAATGAATCCCAAGTACCAAAAAAAAAAAAAAAAACAACAACTTTGAATAACAAGAGTATACTGGGTATTTTACTAGGTGCTTAGTATAAGTGAACTGAATTTATAAAGCCTTTCCTAAAGAAACCAGTCGGTTAATGTTAGATTTAGCAGCAACCAAGGTTTATAGTGGCTTTGGCAGCTATGCAAATATTATGTTACAGCTCCACTAGCTCTTTGCCTTTGACCCCTCTTCAGCTTCCCTGATTAACTGTATTCAACTTGCAAGCAAGCAGATTTTACAAGTCACTAAGTGAGAAATGAGTCTAAGCTGCTTTGAGCCCTCTATGCCAGAAGTGAAAGTACATTCATTTAGGAAGTCTATTTTCCACACTGGTGCAGTGTCTGTTGGGAGCATACATGTACTCCCTGTTGCTCTGACTAGCATAAGAATAAATACGTGCATTTGTGTGGTCTTTTTTTAGGCTGATGTCCGGCCCCAAACAGATGGCTGTAATGGTTTGCGATATAACTTAACTTCTGATATCATTGAGTCCATATTTAGGACCTATCCAGCAGGTAAGAGCAGTCAGTTTTTCAGAGGATTAGAATATTTGTTTGAGGGCTGGGGATTTAGCTCAGTAGTTCCGGCGCCTGCCTCGGAAGTGCAAGGTCCCGAGTTTGATCCCTGGTACCAAAAAAACAACAAAAAAAAATCTTTTGGGCTGGGGATTTAGCTCAGTGGTTCCAACGCCTGCCTTGCAAGTGCAAGGACCCGAGTTCAATCCCTGGTACCAAAAAAAAAAAATATTTGTTTGAATTCTATACTGTATCGTTGGAAAACAAAAAGCTTTTATTTCTGATCAAGTGGAGTAAAATACAAAAAATAAGATATCCCATGGGGCTGGGGATTTAGCTCAGTGTCACCAAGCCTACCATGCAAGCGCAGGGTCCTGAGTTCGATCCCTGGTACAAAAAAAAAAGGTATCCAATGCCCCAGCATGTGGTACATACTACGGGCTCAGTGAAAAATGTACCATCATTAATTCATTGCTCTGATGACTGCCATTCTTTCCATCAGTGGTACTTAAGCTTTATTTAGTCCTCAACATACCAATGTGAAATGATTTGTTGCAGAGGCATCAGTAAATGAGTTTCCACACCACTATGTGGAACCACTCATGATCATCCCTTATGCTATATCCAGAGTGACCTCTGTAATCCACAAATCATTTCCTCTGCAGAAAAACATCCTAACGGTATAGATGCCTGATCACAGTGCTGGGAGTTTTGATGTGTAGTCAAGGGTGAGAGCCACTGCTTCAGTCACTCTTCTGACTAAAGGGTGTTCTCATTTGCCCACACAGCCCTTTAGCCTTAGGAACCACCTCTCCCTCGGCAGTCAGCTGCAGCATCACCTGTTTGCCATCTCTATAAAGCCCTGACTTCTTCAGGCAGATGAAGTCTTCCTCTTCTCCAATGTCTGCCTCAAAATGTGATCACATTATCTTTCTGATAATAAGCACATAATGTTACTATGTGCCAGGCACTATTCTAAAAACTTTCTGTATTCAATAATCATCACAAATACCCTAGAAGTTGGGCCAGGGATTTAGCTCTGTGGTTTTGCTGCCTGCTGTGTAAGCACTAGGACCCAAGTTCAATCCCTGGTACCCAAAAAAACCAAAAAACAAAACAAATACCCTAGAAGTATAGGTGATGTTAAGACCCTCTTGTTACAGATGAGAACACCAAGGTACAGAAAGATTAAATAATGTTTGCCCAAGGCCATACAGACTAAGTGGCAGACCTAGTTTTGTTGTTGTTTTGTTTTGTTTTGTTTCATTTTGTTGAGACAGGGTCTTGTTATGCAGTTTAGGCTGGTCTTAAACTTGCTTTGTAGCCCATGCTGGCCTCAAACTCACAGAGATCCTCCTGCCTCAGCCTCCTGAGTGCTGGGATTACACACTACACCATCACACCTGGCATATCTAGAATTCTAAACTCGGATTCTGGCTCAAGAAACCATGTTCTTAAACACTGCTAACTAAATTATAAACTTATAGAGAATTGAACTGATAGTCCAGTGGGTATTAAGATCTTTATTTCGCTAACCATCTAACAGTGCTATGGATTGAGAGCTGCTGTATATAAATGAAGAAACAAAACTCATGTCTGACATCAAGTTTTTTGGTGTTTCTACTAAAATTTAAGAACTTAAAAAAAAAGAATTTTATTATTTGGGTGCATAAAGAGTACTTCATTATCTGGTTTTTGCTTTTAGTATGTATTTCATTTATCTTTTTTTTTTTGTACCGGGAATCGAACTCGGGACCTTGTGCTTGCAAGGGAGACGCCGGAACCACTGAGCTAAATCCCTGGCCCTGTATTTCATTTATCTTTGAGAGGTTTTGAGAAATGGAAATTTTAGGGCCAGGGATTTAGCTCAGTGGTTTCTCCGCCTGCTGCGCAAGCGCAAGGACCCGAGTTCGATTGCCAGTACCAAAAAAAAAAGAAAGAAAGAAATGGAAATTTATGCCGGCCATGGTGACACACACCTGTAATTCCAGCACTTGGAAGGCTGAGGCAGGAGGATTGCCACAAGTTCAGTGCCTGCCTGAGCCACATAGTGAGTTCAAGGCCAACCTGAACTTCATAGTGAGACCCTGTCTCAAAAAAAGAAAAAATGGAAATTCAGTGTATAACTATTTCTTACCTTTCCCCTTCCCGCAGTAAAAATGAAATATGCAGAAAATGTTCCTCACAACATGACAGAAAAGGAATTCTGGACACGTTTTTTCCAGTCCCATTATTTTCATAGGGACCGGCTGAATACAGGGTCAAAGGATCTTTTTGCAGAATGTGCCAAAATAGATGAAAAAGGTAACTATCCCCAACACATTCTAGTTTTCTTTTTTCCAGTCTATAGTCATTAGAGCTGTTAATGAACTTCTTTTAAATGTCTGAGAAAGATAAACTTTGATGAACTTTGTATTTCATTGATTTTCTAGGGTTAAAAACAATGGTTTCATTAGGAGTGAAAAACCCACTACTAGATTTGACAGCTTTGGAAGATAAACCATTAGATGAGGTAAGAAGCAATAAAAGGAGTTAGAGAGAAAACAGTCTTTCCTTAGTCTTCTGCATCTTTATCTAACTTTAAAATTGCATTTAGATGTTCCCCTTATAAAACTGTAAAACAAGCAAGATATTGTTAAAGTGGTTTATCAGAAGTGCTGTTCAGTGTATGCTAATCCTCAGTGCCTAGAAAAAAGTGCTTTTAGTAGTGCTATCTACCATCACATTTACCTGACGAATAGAAAGCCCTGTGTGAATTGCCAAAACCTATTAGAAATATTTGTTTAGCTCCCTGTAAGCAAATCTGTAGATGATCACAGGACATAGCAGGGTAAATCCAGCCTCATTCACTAGTTAAACATTTAATCTAATATGGATACATACTAGCACACAAGGAAAACAAACATTTGTTGATTGCCTACTAGCCGCCAAAGTTTGCTTTCATGACCATCACCCCACACCTACCCAATGTATTTTCAACAGCTGGACCATGGTGTTTTAAGTTAATTCCATCTTCTGATCTAGAAACCTGCCTTCCTTGGTTACTCCTGTCACTGTTGTCATTTTCTTGCCTTTCTTTTGACTCCTTTTCTGCTGACCATGTAAACACGTTCACACTTGCCTTTTTTTCTTCTAACTTCACCCTACTTTAGTACACTTACCAAGTCACAAAAACCAGTGCTAAAATTTTTTGCTACAGCTGGGCAGAAAATTTTTCTGTGCTACAGTCTAATTTACAAGCTAATAGAAAAAAATTCTCGATAATTCTCCAAACTCAATTATTTCCTTGGTGAATCTCAATATATTACAACATTTTAATCATCTGGAAATATATTACTTAACAAAGCTTAAAGTTTAATATGATGGAAAAATTAGTGCTTTTTTTTTTCTAGTAAAAATCATAGCATGTTGGGCATACACTTCATAACTTTCACTTTGCTTGTTATCAGTATTCAAATTACCTGACAATGTCAAACTACCTCACTTAGATACTGACATGACTTTTTTTTCAAGCTCCCTTTTTTTTTGGGTTTTTTTGTTTTGTTTTGTTTTTGGTACTGGGGATCAAACCCTGGACCTTGTGCTTGTGAGGCAGGTAGAGGCTCCACTGAGCTAAATCCCCAGCCTGAGGATGTTTTTTTAACCTTTCTAAACAGTTTTTGTTTTTTGCTTTTTTGTAAAATGAAACTAACAGTATTGGCCTTATGTAATTTCTGTGAAAGTTCGAAGAGAAGACTAGGGGCATAGTCAGTGGTACAGCATGTGGTTAACCATATGTGAGGCCCTGGGTTCAATCCCCAGGACCCCCAAAAAGTTAAAAAGAGACTGGGACATAGATGTGCTCCGTTAGCAGCCAGGCATGGTAGTCTGAAATCCCAGCACTTGGAGGGCTGAAGCAGTAGAATGGCTGTGAGTTCAAGGCCAGCCTGAATTTTATAGCAAGACCTTGTCTCAAAAAAAAAAAAAGAAGTGCTCAGTAAGAGGGTATTATTACCCATCTATATTTTTAAATACCTGGGTGGAGCTGGGTGTGTGTGGTGCACACATGAAATCCCAACACTTGGGAGGCTGAACCAGGAGGATCACAAGTTCAGGTCTCACCTGGACAACTTGGTAAGACTCTGTCTCAAAAGAAAAAGGGCTGGGCTGGGGATTTAGCTCAGTGGTTCTGGCACACCTGCCTCTCAAGCAGCAAGGTCCCGAGTTCAATCCCCAGTACAAAAAACAAAAACAAAAAACAAAAGAAAAAGGGCTGAGAATGTAGGTCAGTGCAAAGACCTTGAATTCAGTCCCTATTACTATTAAATACACACTCATACATATCCACACTGCATAGTATTCCATTGGTATGGCTATCAACATTTATATAACCAGTCTTGACTCCATTTTTTCTTTGATGACTTTCACTCTCTTTTACTATGAACCTCTATTTTAACTGTCATAGGATATGAGCTCGAGCCTCCTGAATACATTCTTTTTTATTACTTTCAAATACTAGTTATCTGATGATGGGTCTCAAATAGCCCTGTCTATCTAATTCCACAGCTCTACAATCCTACATCTTTAACTGCCTACCTGATACATCCAATTGGATGTTTCATATATATCTCAGCTTAAGATATTTTGGTACCAGGGATTGAACTAGCCACTGAGCTACATCCCCAGACAGTTTAAGATATTTTGGTTCCCATCCTCCTAAACATTTCTATTCTGGCTCTTCCATATCTCTATAAAAAGCACTAAAATTTGCTCAAGCTGAAAACCAGGGAACTTTCCTGGTTTTTCCCCTTTGTTCATGACCAGTTCCTCAGCAAGTCCTCTGCCATACATCTCTGATCTGCTTACATCTCTTATCTCCTCAGAAACTTGCACCCTCTCACTTGTAAGTTGCTTGATTGCTTGCATTGCCTCGTTACTGATCTTTCCTTTCGCACTTGCATCTCCTAGAGTTTGTTCACCCCCAGCAGTAAGTCTTTAAATCAGATCATAATGCTCCCCTATGTGAAACTCTTCAGAGGCTTCTCGTAGAACTTGGAATAAGATCAAAACGTGGCTATAAGGTTCTGCTCACTTTAGCCCCTACCTGCTTCTACTTTCATTTTGGCCTCTTCCTCCTCCTACTCAAGCTTCAGATATAATGAGCTCCTTTCAGTTCCATGTGGAGTTTTTCCATGTCTTTACATTTGCTCTTCCCTGACTAGCTTCTACTCATCCATAGACTTCTGTTTTAATGTCACTTCTTCAGAGAGACCATCCCTGACCACCTCATCTAAAGTAGCTTCCCCCAGGGCTTGGGATTTAGCTCAGTGGTTCCTCCACCTGTCTCACAAGCACAAGGATCAGAGTTCGATCTCCGGTACCAAAAAAGAAAGAAAGAAAAAAAAAAAGGAGGGGAGGGGAGAAAGGGAAGGGGAGAAAGAAAGTAGCTGGCCCCAGATCCGGTCACTCCATCTTATTAGCCTCTCTCTTTTCTTCATAACATTCATAACTTTCGGAAAAGATCTTGTTTGCCAGGCTGAGGGCACACGCCCGTAATCCCAGCACTCAGGATTTCGAGGCCAGCCTGACTACTGGCAAGACCCTATCTCAAAGGGAAAACAAAAATCTTGTTTTAGCCAGACATGATGGCACACACACCCAACAAAAATATTGTTTGTGGTACTGCACCTGCCAAGTAATTGCAGGGTCCTGAATTCGATCCCCAGTACCGAAGTTCCAGGGTGGAGGGAGGGACCTTATTTGTGCCTTGTTTTACTCAAAAACTGCTGGTCAGTGGCCTCTCAGTGTTGTAAATTCCATAGGGCTTCATTCTTGTTTGCAGTTCTGCCTCCAGCACATGGTATATACAAAGCACTCAGTAATTATTTGATAAATAAATGACTGGTACGAGTCCTTTCATGATCTTTTACCTTTGTGGGGAAGGAGAATGTTGGGATTAGGGCTTTGCACTTGCTGCATGAGTGGGGTTTTTTTCCCTCTTTAGTCTTGGCTCACCAGTCCCTGCCCCACCTTTCATTCCACATATCAACTCAAGACCGTATTATCACATTGCTTTTATGCTTTTGTTTAAACAGTTGTCCTTTCCCTGGTGTTATTCTTGCCCATGTCAGCCTGACAAACACCTGTTTATCTCATAGTGCTCATTGAAGCTTTTTTGAACCTCCTCCCCTTTAGTAGGATTGACCACTTTCTCCCTCACAGCCCGTCTAACTCTTGCCTGCCTGTACTGGCTCACAGCCACTATTCCCAACTAATACTAAGGCTCCTATGGCATGAGGTTCTCAGTTGATCAAATAATTAAATCCTTTACGCATGTGATATGCTGTGAATAGGACAGTATATAAGAACAAGGTCAGCCTTATGGAATTTACACTACAGATTGGAGATTGACTGGCAGTTTTAAAGTAAAATGACATAAAACCATGATTGTTTCTGGAAAGTGACAAAATGGGGTAACATGATGGCATGACCAGATTTCATGGGGGGAACTACTTTAGAGTGAGTGGTTGGGGAGGTCTCTGAGGAAGCCACATTAGAACAAATGTCTAATTTGTCATCAAGATGTAGCACATAGGGTACACCCAACCTTTGCTTAAAAATATTTAAAGCGGGGTGTGGTGGTGCATACCTGTAATCCCAGCACTCAGGAGGCTGGGTTAGGAAGATCGCTACAAGTTTGAGACCAATCTAGGCTATATAGTTCAAGGCCAGCCTGCATAGCAACACCCTGTTTTGTTTTCATTTTTTTAATTCTCCCAATATCACATTTTCTAGAGCTTGAAAAAGTTGATTGTCCTGCCTTGACTAAAAGTTTGAAAAAGTAATAAAGCTGGAATTTGAAATCTTACCTCCACAGTCTATGCTGTTTTCCCCCACTGTATTCTGTTCATTTAGGGTTTTGGTGACTAGATCAGAAATTGCTCTTTAAAAGGGAAATATAGAGGGCTAGGAATATAGCTCAGAAATAGCATTTGCCTAGTAGGTGTGGGGTTTGGGGGGGTGGGCATTTTGATACGGATACTGAACCCAGGGTCTTAACCCTGAGCTACATCCCCAGCCCTTTTTTATTTTTTATTTTGAGACCGGGTCTTAACTAAATGTCATTAAATTACCCAGGCTGGACGTAAGCTTGAGATCCTCCTGCCTCAGCCTGGGTGCTGGGATTACAGGAATGCACCACTGTGCCTGGCAGTGACGAACTTGCAGCAGTCCTCCTGCCTCAGCCTGGGTGCTGGGATTACAGGAATGCACCACTGTGCCTGGCAGTGACGAACTTGCAGCAGTCCTCCTGCCTCAGCCTGGGTGCTGGGATTACAGGAATGCACCACTGTGCCTGGCAGTGATAATTCTTTATTTTTATATGTATAACATTTTTTAAAAATCTTTACCTGTAAAATTTAGGAATGTTCATAAAAATCAATAAAGTCCTATAATCCAGCACATTTTTTTCAACTAATTGTGTTTTGTAGTAGATAAGAAATGTGCTCACTTCAGCAGCGCATATACTAAGAAAATTAGAGCCTTACTTTGATTTTTAATCTACCAAATTTTTTCTCATAGGGCTATGGCATTTCCTCTGTGCCCTCTACTTCCAATTCTAAACCCATCAAGGAGAATAGTAACGCTGCCATCATCAAGAGGTTTAACCATCATAGTGCCATGGTCCTGGCAGCAGGTCTCAGGAAACAGTTAAGTATACATACAAAGGTGCCATCACTGGCTCCTCAGCTGTCCAGGTAGAGTTAGATGGTGTGGCCTGCTTGTGGTTTTTAACATTAATTTTTCTCCCCTTTATTTCAAGAGAAGCACAAAATGAACCAAATGGTGAGTCCAGCCGAATGGACGGAAGTTCTGGAGATGCAGACTGCTTTCAGCCAGCAGTCAAAAGGGTATGGATCCTTTAGGGCTTGGGTTTTCCAGATATAAGATACCCATGAGTACTTTATATTGCTTAGTGGGAGTATTTGGCTGCAAATGTGGAGCATTACAAAGCTCCTCAGCTTTGGCTTAGCCAAGTTTGCATGGACTTAAATCTGTTAACTGTTTTTATTCATTGTTTCTTTTCCCTTCATGTATATACTCACAAATTATTTTTTGTGTATAGCTTTGTTTTCTGGGAAAGAGTACTTGACAAAGGTGATAAAAGTAATACAAGGGCCAGGGATTTAGCTCAGTGTCACCACACCTGCCTCACCAAATGCAAGGTCCTGAGTTCGATTTCCAGTACTGCAAAAAAGAAAAGTTTCATGTATATGATTTAAAAAGAAAATGAGGCTGGGGATTTAGCCTAATGGTTCCGTCGCCTGCCTTGCAAGCGCAAGGATCCGAGTTCAATCCCTGGTACCAAAAAAAAAAGAAAATGAATTTGCCTTCCTGTTAAACATAGTGTTTCAGATGTATCTTCTCATTAAATATTTTTTAAAATTGTGTGGGACTATCAGGGGCTACTTGCATATTTCTGCAAATTTGCTAAGATATTCTAACCCCTCTATTTTTTTTTTACTCTTTTTTTTTTTT
>NW_004624766.1:9843195-9866943 GCF_000247695.1 Heterocephalus glaber
AAAAAAAAAAAAAGGGAATAAAATAAAAGATCCTTTTATTTAGGATTTTTTTTTTTTTTTTTTGCTTTGCACTCTTTTTGTGGGTGCTCAGGTGGGATTCAGTGGGGGAGCCAGTAATCCCGGGAGCAGCCCTAGCTTTCAGGAAGTGGTGCACTGTGAGTTGGGACACAGAAGTCAGGGTCTCAGACATTTGTAGCTAAGTGAAGGCACACTGAGGCCACACTCTTAAGTGACATAAACGGGACGCACGTGTGTAAGTACCAAATAGCTTCTCTGGGGTGAGAAACTGAAACTAGGGATCAAAATGTGTAATTCATAATGTGAGTGAAATAGGAAGAAAAGGTCTAAAGGTCTAGGGGAAGTGGGAGGGGTAGGGGAAAGGAAAGAAGGGAAAAGAAAAAATATGACAAAAGGAAAAAATGAAAAAGTCTTTGTAAATAGGGAAGAGGGGGTGAAGGGAGGACAGGGAAATGGGGAAAAAATAAGAACCAGGATACATCATATAAAGGTACAAGATCCCAGTGATGAATGTAACTATTGTATACCCAAAATACACCAATAAACTTAATGGAGAAAATTTTTTTTTTTTTTAAGAAGTGAACTATCATATAGAAGGTAGTGGGCCAGGGATTTAGCTCAGTGGTTCCATCGCTTGCCTTGCAAGCACAAGGACCCAAGTTTGATCCCTGGTACCAAAAATATATATATAGAGAGAGAGAGAGAGAGAAGGTGGTAATATTTATTTTTTGGTCCCTACAGGTTCTTTGATATCTCTGTAATTCATTGTTTCTCATCTTTTTTAGGTAGTGAAAATGAAAAGTAATTTGGAACGATTCCAAGTTACAAAGCTTTACCCATTCCAAGAAAAAATTCGGAGACAGTATTTAAGCACAAATGTAAGGCAGCAATCTGATTTTGATCTCATTTTCCTTTTCTTTGCAGTAAAATCATGAGATTAATTTTGCTTTCCTATAAATGAGTAGATACTGTGTTCTTTTCTGTTGCTCATTATTACTATTTCTTTTTTTATTGTAAGGTGGTGCCAAGCATTCAGAAGAGTGTATACTTGTTCTCATCAGTGAGGAAAAGTAGTGCAGTGTTACAATAACAGATATTCTGAGTGTCCGTGCCACTACCTCCTAGGTCATGAGTAATCAGGCATTTGTAATAATCATCCCCATTTTTTCTTTATAGTTTATAGTCTATGCATATATAGCTAAAAAATTTTTTTTTTGGTACCAGGGATCAAACTCATGACCTTGGGCTTGCGAGGCAGGCATGGTACCATTGAGCTAAATCCTCGGCCTGATAGCTAAAAATTTGTATTATTAATTTGAGAAAACAGCATACATAAACCCAGCACTGGAAGGAAAGGTAGATTCGTTACTAGCTCGCGATAAACTGAAGAACAGTTGCTGGCTTCGACTTCCTTGATTGGTTACAGCATAGGAGATTGTTGAGGAAGAGAGAAGTGTCACTTTTAGCTTTTAGCTTTTTTTTTTTTGGATCGGAGATCAAACTGAGGTCCTTGCACTTGCAAAGCAGGCACAGTGCCACTGAGCTAAATCCCCAGCCCTTAGCTTTGTTTTTAAAGTAAAGTCAAAGCAGCTACACAAGGGACTTTGTGTAATGCAAATCCTTCCAGAGATAACTTGTGAAGAATAGCACGTACAGACATAAGATTCAGTATTTGAGTAACCAGTATAATCAGAAAGGGAGTTTTACAATTGAAAACTGTTGTTAGTGTTTGTTTCTCAGTGAGTTTTCTCATAACATAAAACTTCATCACTTTTGGGGATTTAGCTCAGTGGTTCTGCTGCCTGCCTCGCAAGCACAAGGTCCTGAGTTCAATTCCCGCTACCAAAAAAAAAAACCTTCATCACTTAAAATCAAAAGAAGCTAAAGCTGGGGGTTTAGCTCAGTGGTGCCACCTCCTGCCTCGAAAGCCCAAGGTCCCAAGTTTGATCTCTGGTACCAAAAGAAAAAAGAAGCTTGGAGCGTCTCCCACAACAGATTAAGGGTGACAAATATGTTTCAAGTCTTTGCCTTCTCATTTGATTATAACTGCCTGGAACAGTGTTGAAAAGGATTTGGAGGTCATGCACAGCCTTACAGGAGGCTATGGTGTTCATTTACTTGGCACTCTAGCCAGGCATGGGTGCACAGGCCTGAAATTCCAGCGTTTTGTGAATCTGAGGCAGGAGGATGGCAAGTTCAAGCCCAGCCTGAGCAGTCAGCTACTTAGTGAGATCCAGTCTCAAAAAGAGAGAGGGGATTAGAGGTGTAAACTCCCTATGAAAGCCCTGGGTTCAATCCCTAGTACTGAAAACACACAGTAAAAATAATTGGCACTGTCAAGGCCACTGTTACTAATCAAGCAGAAAGATTAATTTTTATAGTTTCCAGACAGAGCTAAATAATGTCCCCCTTGCCCCAATAATGATAATAACCCCCCAACATAAAAAATAAAAGACAGTTTGGAGAGAGAGACGTCGCTGAGGATCGGATTCACACGTGCCAGCCAAGTGTTTATCACTAAGCCAGCCTCACTACACCCTGAGCCCAGAGTTTTTCCCCCAAGTCTGTATTCAGGTCTAAGATGTTGTCTAAGATGTTAACTTGCTAAAAGAATTTGAGGTGTCCTAATGTCCATCTCCATGCTCCCAGAATTGACTTAACAACTTCATAAGCTTTTATATCCACCATGTAAACACTTCCCACATCTGAAGAACCATTCCAAAGACATTCTGCCTCGACAGTCTGCTGGGTGTGGTGGCATATGCCTGTACTCCCAGCACTGGGGAGGCTGAGGCAGGAGGATCACAGTGATTTTGAAGCACCTGAGCCACATAGTGAGTTCAAGGCCAGGCTGAAATACATAATGAGACCCTTAGGCCGGGGATTTAGCTCAGTGGTTTCGCCGCCTGGTGCATAAGCGCAAGAACCTAAGTTCGATCCCCGGTACCAAAAAAAAAAAAGTGTCATTGTGATCCTGTTGACTTTTACTTAACATCCGTGATGAGAGCAAAATCCTCCACTCAGATACCCATAGTCCTAGCCTAAGATGTGCCATCACACATTGTGTAAAACATTGAAACCACTTAGGTTTTCTGTAACCTACTGAGTTACATTGCAGTCCTGAAATGCTGGAGCTGAAAAACACCTTAGATACAGGGAAGTGCTTCAAAAAATGGTGCAGGAGCTTTTGAAAAATAGATTCCTGAGGACTAAAGATGTAGCTCAGTGGTAGGGTACATTTTTAGTGTGCATGGGGCCCTGGGTTTAATCCCAACATTGCCAGGAAAAAATTCCTGAGTTGCATCCCATCTTGCTGAGGCAGAATCGAGAGAGAGCAGGCATTTTTCAGATGTTCTGTACAGATTATACACCGCCATCCTGGCCTTGGCTAGCAGACCAGTGAACACCTTAGTTCAGCTCCTTCATTTGACAGAAGAAACCGGGCCTACAGTCGTTACAGCTGTCACATTGTCCGTTGCTGTTAACGATGGCGTAGACTTGACAGCCCAGGTGGAACAGGTGAATTTCCGGCCTCTACATCCCACTTGCCCCCTCTCCCCTGCAGAATGAGTCCAGTAAGACCTTTGCAGAGGGCCTGCACACTGCCTGAGTGACCAGGGAAGCACTGAGGAGCTGTGATGATTTTCTCAGAGTGGGGGCCAGGTTCGAGTCAGTGCCTGGTGGTTACATGTCTCGCCCTGTCTTCCAGTTGGTGAGTCATATAGAAGAGATGCTGCAGACAGCCTACAACAAGCTCCACTCGTGGCAGTCACGGCGCATGATGAAGAAGACGTGAGGAGTCCACAGTGCTCACAGGTTTTGTGAGATTGTGGAAACTGTGACCTGCAGGGACTCTGGAAATCTGGCCTGACAGACATGCAGATGACCATCAAGGAGTAACAAGAAACATCTGCACCGCATCACTCCCAGAGCTGATGCTATTGTACTTGCACATTGGGAACCGAAAGGAAGGGAGGGACTGGGCTTCAGCTAAACTCTGGGGAGGCAAATTAAGGCAGAACCAAAATGAGCTGAGTTGCAAATACATATGTGTATGTGTATACATGTACATTTGTACATGTATATGTATTTAAAGACTGTTTACTGCAGTTACTCAGGAACTGCTTTTGATTCACATTAAGCTGCTTTCAGAAATCTAAAAACACTTTTTTAAAGGGTGCGTTGATAAAATCTGAGGGTTTTTGGTTTTATTTTGTTTTTCTGTGTAAATTTTTTTCCTAAGTTTATGGCACAGGGTAATCCTTAAGTATTTCTCCTCCATCCTCCACTTGCATCCTGAAGTTTTCCTGAATTCTAGTTGTATCTTACTTCAGCAAATTAAAGAGAATACTTTCGAGTAAAGCAGAGGGAGACTGTTGCTCAACCATCGGGAAACAGTTGTAGTCAGAAGACGCCATTTGGTCCTGTGTTTCCTACGGAAATAAAAACAGTAAATAATTGCACTGAATGTTTGTGGTTGGAGACCCTAAGTAAAGGGGGAATATTTGCCGAAAGTCGAGTGAGTTTTAATGCAGAATTTTGTCAGAAGACAATAGCACTGCATGTTTTTCTTCGAGTGCAAATGTATATTGCTAAGATTTTTTTTAAAGATGGCATGTGCTTTGAAAAGAGGAGCTTGCATTTTTAACAGTTTAAAAATCTTACAAGTGAGAAATATAAAAAGACTTACTTATTTTCACCTCTTTAGAAGAAATAAAAGATGTTTCTCATATCTCCTTTTCTCCAGTATCTGACTGTTACTGTCCTTGGCGTATTGATAATCATTGCATAGAGACTTAAAAAGCCTAAATGCAAAAAATATATGTGTGTTCTCATTTCTGAAATTCGTGCCATATTTTGTTCCTATAGGATCAACTCACTGTTTACCTAAGACCTTAGATGCTTGTATGAAAAATTACACAGAAAGTAAAACTTTTTACAGATACTCTTTTAACTGGAACACATCTTGTGATTTCTCACGTGTGATAACTTACTTGAGTGTGCCGCTCAAGGACTACCCAGTCTTTCTCCTTTACATGTGTGTAGTACATGAAGTTTACATTCATCTTGGGGAGTAGGTATGTATACAGAATCCAATTAGTGTCTTCTTTTTTATTTTTTTATTCCCCTCCCCACCCTCTTCCCTCCCTCCCTTTTTAAATCCCCTTTCATTCTTGCTGATAACTAATCTTAGCTCAAGTCCAATACATATATTGTTTACATACATTGAGGTTATTATATCCATTCCGTTGTTTGTTTGTTGAGACAGGCTCCTGCTCTGAGTTCAGGCTAGCCTTGAGCTCATTTTGTGGCCCAGGCTGGCATCGAACTCGTGGCAATCCTCCTACCTCAGCCTCCTGAGTGCTGGGACAATTACAATGGTAACAGACCAAAACCATTGAGGCTTTAAATTGGTAAGAGAAGCCACATAACTGTACCCATTCACTTACAGTGCTTTTTTTTGTTTTTTTGTTTTGGTACGGGGATGGAACTTGGGACCTTGCACTTGCAAGGCAGGCGCAGTGCCGCTGAGCTAAATCCCTGGCCCTTAAAGTGCTTTTTAAATGTATTATTACCAGGCTGGGGATTTAGCTTAGTGGTTCCACCGCCTGTCTCACAAGCGCAAGGACCTGAGTTCAGTCCCCGGTAACAAAAAGCAAAAAATGTATTATTACCCCCATTACTCTAACAGCAATGGCATAAATAGAAAAAAAAAAAAACCTTTAAAATAAGAAGGTCTCTTGAGAAGAGCAGACAATAATCAGATACAACGCTGTGTTGAATGCTGTGTTAAACATTAAATGATACATATAATGAAACCTAAAGAAGAAAAGACAGTTGGGGGAGTTTTGGGTGGGTTCATTAAAAAGGTAACATTTAGGGCCAGGGATTTAACTCAGTGGTTCCGCTGCCTGCCTTGAAAGCGGAAGGACCCAAGTTTGCGTAAGAACCCAAGTTTGATCCCCGGTACCAAAAAATAATAATTTTTAAAAGGTAACATTTTAGGGGTCGGGGATTTAGCTCAGTGGTTTCGCTGCCTGCTGCTTAAGCACAAGGACCCGAGTTCCATCCCCAGTACAAAAAAAAAAAAAAAAATTTTAACTAATCCTTGGAAGTTGAATTGGATTTTGCAAGATAGACAAGGAAGTCTTTTAGAAGTTCTAGACTGGGGGCCATGGTGAAGGTGTGAAGGTTTGAATGACTTTAGTGTGTTAGGGAAACAGGAAGAATTTGTTTAGAATCAAGCTTCATTGTAAGAAGTGAGGCTGGAGGGCCGGGGATTTAGCTCAGTGGTTTCACCGCCTGCTGCGCAAGCCCAAGGGCCCGAGATCAATCCCTGGTACCCCAAAAAAAACAAAGAACAAAAAAACGCTGGAAGATGGTTTTAGTTCAAATTGTGAATTGCCTTCTCTGTCAAAGTAAGATATTCAGACCCTACCTGTTAGGCATGGGGGACCTGAGAGAAAAGTTTGAGCATATAGATTGTTTTTATGGTTTATGGTTCTGGCAGTTAGAGAAACTAAAACATGAGATACTTTGGAATAATCCAGATTGGAAATATAGGTCAGAATTAAGTGGAATGCTAGTAAATAGGGGGTGGGAGGTGAATAAAATAGCTAAGGTGTATGTGGCCAAATCTTACAGGGAGTACAGGAATCAAGTGTGGCTTCTCCTGAAGTAGCTCTTAATTTTGTGTCTAGCTTACATTTAAAATAGTTGAACATTGGTGTTCTTTACATATGAACTTCAAGGCAAATGCCTGTAATTCCAGTGGTTCAGGAGGCTGAGGCAGGGGGACTGCAAGTTCCAGGCCAGTCTAGACTACAGAGCAAGACCCTATCTCAAAATTTAGAAATAAATAAAAATTTGGTCTGTTAACCTGTTCATGATAATTAGCTTGAAAAAGATTTTTTAAATCTGATGCTGGCAAAAGTGAAAATAAATTTTTGAGGGGCTGGGAATATAGTGCAGGACACAGGCCCTGAGTGGATTCAATTCATAGCACAAGAAAAACACACCTTGACCTGGGCATGGTGGTACACACCTGTATTCCAAGCTACTCAGAGGATGCGGGGCAACTAAGTAAGACCCTGTCAAAAATACAGGTTTAAGGATGTAGCTCCATGTTAAAGCAGTTTGCCTAGCGTGCACCAGGCCCTGGGTTCAATTCCCACTACTGCAACAACAACAAAAACCTTCAGCAGCTGTGTCGGCCTCCTGGAGCCCCCTGCCCCACCACCACCCCTTCATGGAAATCATGGGAATAACGGCAGCTGTTGGTGACTGAGAGCCGGCACAGACCAGCATGGTGCCAAACATGTGTGCTGCGTGTCTCTTCACTCAGCAGCTGAGGAACAGATAGGCACCTCTGATGATTTTACACATTAGAAATGGTTTACAGGCGCTGCAGTGCAAGGCGCACACACACACATTTAGAAGTTCATTCACCCAAATTCACAGAGCCAGTAAGTGGCAGACCTGGGACTTGCCCTAAACTGCTAAGGCTTCTCCGATCACTTAGAGGCATGATCTCTGGAGATGGAAGTTTTACTCTGAAACCCAGGCTTCCATTGCTTGGTTTTCCCCCTTTCAACCACTCTTGTCCCTGCTTCTGTATTGTGTGCAAATCGTGATGGGCTTAGTCTGCCTAGTAGGGCACATTGGCCAGCAGGGTGTCCAGTGTAAGATGAAAACCTGTCTTGCCTTAGGCAAAAGTTTGTTCTGGAAGGAACCCTAGAGTCAGTGTTAGACTGCTTTGGACTTATACTACAAACCAGTAGGTACCGTGTGGTATTCAGTCCAGAACAAAACAGTGTTTGAACATCAATCCCTAGAAAAGTAGCCTGCACATCAGGCTGAGGGCTTAGTGCAGACACCCATGTCCTATTGGCGCATGTGCTATCTGGAGCTGACGGCACCCTGCGGTGGAAAGCTGCCCATTTTAAACTTAGATTTGCTGTCTCCAGGCTGAGACTTGCATGGGATTCCTCAGCATTACCTCTGCCCTTTCCCAGTTTAGCTCGTTCAAGACTCAGCTGTTCTCCCAGTTCTTGAGGCCAGGGAAGACTTAGTTATTTTCAGCTCTTAAATTGTCCAGAGCTGGAGCATTGCCTAAGACCTCGTTAAGGAGAGATCACCCTTAGTTGTTTGAGTGTCTGAAAGTGACAGAAAAGACTAGAAATGTTACCATCTGATGGCCTTCAAAGTTTTTCAGTCACAGAACTGTATACATCTTTCACAGACCCCTAATATGCAGCAACAGCCATGAGATTGTACCTGTTGAGATCCAGCTCCTCCCATCCTTCCTAAGGGACAGCATGAAACCCAAGACACCTTCTGCCACCCTGCCAGGCAGCCTACTGTGTATGTTAGGAAACGGCAACAAGGAATGGGCAAAGTTGAAGTGTAAATTCTGGCTTAACTTAATCTGTTGTCACAGAATAAGCAGCAAAATGGTAGACCTAAAGCCTACTCTATCATTAAGTGTGAACAGACTGAACATACAGATTCAAAAACGACTCAGCTAGTGAGGCATGGTGCCACACACCTATAATCCCTGCACTCTCTGGGAGCCTGAGGCAAGAGGATTGCTAGTGCCCAACTTGGACAACTTGGCAAGACCCTGTGTCAAAATCAAAATTTTAAAGGGGCTGGCTGGGGATGTGGCTCAGTGCAAAGGCCTGGGGCTCAATCCCCAGTATGCACGTGTGTATCGCACACACAAGACACAAGCTTCATGCTATAGTCACAGGAATGTCTGTATGTCTGTCCTTAGCTCCCTGGACTTGCTTCCCATCAGGTGTCTAATTAAGGTTCACTGGGTGTGGAGTTCAAAGGCCTTTACTACTCGAATTTATGCCTCCCAAGTCTCTGTACCCTTACTTGCCCCTAAGTCTCATTCTTGTGGTAATAGTGCACTTTCCTCTGGACAGTTGTCCATGCTCTTATTATTTTTCTAACCAGCAAACTGAGCTTTTGCTGACAAAGTGACAGACACCTGTGTACATGGCCAGGCCTTTAGGATAATCCTCTAAAAGGGGCTCATTTTGTGAATGCTGGCCCTACCCATCATCATCCCCTTCCTGGAGCCTGGCTCACAAGAATATGCTGGGCTGGATACAAATCCTGGGAACTGAACCTGCACCAACCAGATAGTTATTACCCTGGAGCATCTGGGTCCACAAAACAGGGAGTAGAGTGTTCAGTGGCACTTCCGGGGAGACGGTTTCCAGCAGAGCACAGACTGTGGACTCAGGCTGTTTGGGTTCAGGTTCCAGCTGCACAGCTCACTGTGTGTGTGACCTTGACTGATTTACCTAATCTGTCCATGCCCAAGTCTGTCTCTTAACTGATAGTCTCTAGCACTTAACTGATAGGGCCTGTGAGGGTAACAGACCCTTGGAGCAGAGTCCAGCACAGGAAAATGGCTGTGTGTGTTCACCGGGATTAATGCTGATTAAGGACTCCCACAGCTATGCAGTGAAAGGCCTCGGCAGCTCCTTGATGTTTAAGCTGAGAAATCTAATGAGAGAAAATTCTTCCAATGGTGGCCTGAGGGCAGGGATGTCACTCTGATGGAGTGCATGTCCAGCAGGAGTGAGGTCCTGGGTTCAATCCTAGCATCACAGAAAGATCTGCGTGATCAGGGAAGCAACCTTGTAACTTGATTCAGTAGGTGCAAGGAGTTAATCTTTAAAACATAGTCAATAGGGTCGGGGATATAGCTCAGTGGTTCCGGCGCCTGCCTCATAAGCACAAGGTCCCGAGTTCGATCTCTGGTACAAAAAAAAAAAAATGAAAAAAGGAAGAAAGGCCCTGATTCAATCCCCAGTAGAGGGCTGGGTTGAAGGTGAGTGTATATCACAGTTTTCACTTAAGCAAGAAAGAATTTTTTTTTTTTAAGAATTTCTTTCAAAACATAAGTAGTGATCCATTTTCTGTGTCACATGAATAGATTAGTAAAAGTAATATATGCTCAAGTGCTCCAGTTCTACAATTCAGACGAGATCGGGCGCATTCACGGTGGTGTGGCCGTAGACTCCAGTTCTACAATTCAACTGCCTAGGTTCAAATCCCAACCTTACCACCTAATAACTGTGCACTTACTTAATTTCTCCATGCTTCAGTTTCTTAATTTGTAAAATGGACATGATATAGTACTTACAAGATTTACTGTGACTGGGCCAGAGATTTAGCTTACTGGTTCCATGTAGCGCCTGCCTCACAAGCGCAAGGACTGGAGTTTGATCCCCAGTACCAAAAAAAAAAAAAATTTACTGTGATAATTAAATGAGCTAATAATAAGGTGGGTGAAGTGGTGCCTGTAATCCCAGCTATTTAGGAGGCTGAAGCAGGAGGATCAAAGCCAGACCCTGTCTCAAAATAAAAAGGGCTTTTTAATGAACACTCTATATTGAAAAAATAGTAATAAAATGAAAAATAAAATAAAATTAAAAGGGCTGGGAGATATAGCCCAATGTGAAAGCTCTGGGTTCCATCACCGGTGCTGGGAGAAAAAAACCTTGTAACGCAAGTGCCAGGCCCAAAATGAGAATTCAATAAATGTTCTTCCTATCATGTATTATTCACCATTAGCAGGCTTCGGTTCAGAGCTTACTGACTCAGGCCAGTACATAATATCAATATTGTAGAGAACTGAGACAGACAGGCAAAGAAACGAATATCTAATTAGATCCATTTGCCAAATATTCGTTGTACATATGACTTCTTATTTAATCCTTAGAACTCTTCAATAAGCTGGGGATGTAGCTCAGTGGTACCATGCCTGCCTGGCAAGCGCAAGGTCCTGAGTTTGATCCCCGGTACCAGGGGAAAAAAAAAAAAGAAATGGAGAGAATTCTTCAACAAGAGAAATTTTCTTTGAACTGGAAACTGAACTCAGGACTTCTCTGAGTTTCCTTCTCAGCCATTTTGTTGTTGTGGTGGTGGTGGGTTATTTTTGGTACAGGGGATCCAACTCAGGACCTTGCGCTTGCGTGGCAGGCAGCGGAACAACTGAGCTAAATCCCCGCCCCCTGTTTTTTGTTTTTTGATGCAAGGCCTTGCTAAATTAATTACGCAGGCTGGGTGAACTGTGATCCTCCAGCCTCAGCCTCAGGGAGTGCTGAGATTACAGGCAGGTGGCACCCGACCCAGCCCATTCAACAATTGTTAAAGTACTAGACAGCAGTCCACAGCCCCTACTTATGAAGTCTTGGGTTATTAATAAATATGAGATGACAGGTAGAACAGTCAGAGCCCTCGTGGAGTTTGCTGAAGAATCAATCTATGCCTGTAATCCCAGTACAGTACTTGGGGAGACTGAGGCAGGAGGATTATTGTGAGTTGGAGGCTGGCCTGGGCTACATGGTAAATCCAAGGCCAGTCTGAACTACATATCAAGATCTTGTCTGAATAAAGAAAGGAAAGCCGAGCACAGTGGTGCATGCCTATAATCTTAGCACTTGGGTGGCTGAGACTGGAAGATCTACTGCAAGTTGAAGGGCAATCTGGGCTACATAGTGAGTTCAAGATCACCTGAACTATCTAGCAAAACCCTGTCTCAAAGAAAGAAAAACAATGAGGCTCAGAGATGTGAAACAACTTGCCTAAGGCCTGATTCCAACTTCTTCAGAGTGGAGAGCTAAGAGTCAACCTCTGCTCAGAGAATCTGTGCAGTTGGAAACTTGCTGTCTGCTCCTCGCCATCTCCTCACCCTGCCCCTGCAGGCTGGAACTCTTCCTTCTGCCCGCTATAAATAATGCAGAGCCAGCCAGAGAGCTGCTTTATTCTAGCAGACCGCACCTGCCAGGCACGGACCGCTCAGAGGCCTGGCAGCGGCCTCATCCTCTCAGAGAGCCGTGGAGGCACGCTGGGTGGGACTCGGGGGAGGCCACACAGGCTGGTGTTCTGCCCTTTGACCACCACACAGGCATTTTGTGCTGGGCCTTTAGAAAAATTCAGAGGGCTTTTATGGTCCTGTTTTTTGCTGGCATTTGACTTTTTTTCCCCCTGTATCTGGAATTGAACTCAGGACCTTGTGCTTGCCAGGCAGGCATGGGCCACTGAGCTAAATCCCTGGCCCCTAGTTTTAGTATTTTAAGGAATCTCCACACTGATTTTCATAGTGGTTCCACCAGTCTGCACTCCCACCAGCAGTGGAGCAAGGTTCCTAATTCCCCACAGCCCCACCAGCATTTGTTATTGTTTTCTTTTTTCTTTCTTTCTTTCTTTTTTTGGTACCTGGGATTGAACTCAGGTCCTTGCTCTTGGGAGCAAGTGGTGGTGCCACTAAGCTAAATCCCGGCCCTGATTTCATGATAGCAGCCATTCTTTCTAGAGTGAGATGGAATCTCAGTGTTGTTTTCATCTATCTCTCAAATGACCAGTGATGCTGAACACTTTTTCATATATTTATCTGTCATTTCTACTTCTTCATCTGAGAAATGTCTGTTCACTTCAGATGTCCATTTTTGGATAGGGTCTTTAAATTTGGGAGGTCTGATTTTTCTGAGTTCTTTATATAATCTAGATATTAGTCTTTTGTCTGAGGAAGAGCTGGCAAAAATTCTTCCCACACTATAGATTGTCTCTTTACTCTGTTGGTGGTTTCTTTTGCTGTGCAAAAGCTTTTTAATAAATTGAGATCCCAGTTGTTGATTCTTTGTGATATTTCCTGTGCGATCAAGGTTTTGTTCATAAAGTCTTTGTCTACACCAATGTCTTCAAGAGTTCTACCTATTTGGGCTGGGGATTTGGCTCAGTGGCTCTGGTGCCTGCCGTGCAAGGTCCCAAGTTCAATCCCCAGTACCCAAAAAAAAAGAGTTCTACCTATTTAATAGAAGGTAGTTTTTTGGTTTTGTTTTTCTTTTTTTTCTTTTTTTTTTTTGTTGAGAAAGGGTCTCTCTATGTATTTTAGGATGGCCTTGAACTTACTGTGTAGCCCAGGCCAGCCCTGAACTTGTGGCAGTTCTCCTGCCTCTGCCTCACCAGTGCTGGGATTAGAGACATGCCCCACCACGCCCAACTAGAAGGTAGTAATTTTGTTTCAGGATGAGGATAGGAACCTGAGAACCTAGCGTTTCCTTATATCCCTTGTCTCAGCCCCACACTTCAATCCTACCTTCTATGGAACCTGGTCCTTTCAGCTCCCAAGTCTGAAGGCAAATCAGCTTGCGTCTGTTCACTGCTTCCCTCTGAGGGCACATGGATCTTGCTAGGGTACCAGGCACCTTCATGATTGCAACTTTCCAGAATATTCCTGGCAGACCTCACCTGGTGTTGCCTCTTCTTCTGGTCTCTTTCTTTCTGTGATATACTTTCTTTTTTTTTTCTTTTGAGACAGAGTCTCACTATATAGTTCAGACTGGCCTTGAACCCACTATGTAGCCCAGGCTGGCCTCAAACTCACAGTGATCCTCCTGCCTCAGCCTCCTGAGTGCTATGTACCACCCTGCCCAGCTGTGATTACACTTTTATGTGTTCTTTTCCTATCATTTTAGTGGAGTTTGGAGAAGGAGCTAAAATGAACATGAGTTCAATCTAACACATTTGCCAGAGGTCCATTAGGATCAAATTTTGGTGAGGTTTTATTTGAGTGTTTAGGTGAATGCTCACCACTTCCTGACTGGAAGCCCCATAGATGGTTTTTCTAAACTTATTTTACCCAAACCCTTATTAGTAGTTCGTGCTTCTCTGTGATTTAATTATGTCATTATGATTCCACTAAGCTCTTCCCTGGCACAGTATTTTCTTTTTTTGTTTTTTTCTTCTATTTTGATTGATTGGTTGATTGATTGAGCTTATTTAGATCAAGATATGCTAAGGGGTACAGTGGGCAAGTTTCCAAGACAGAAATGTCCCCATCAGGATGAAAGACTGGGTTTGAAGAAGGGCTTGAGAATTTGGCACAAGGGTCAGCCCAGTGTTTCTGAAGCATGGTTGGCACACTTCCACAGCGCGGAGAGGGTAAATGTCACATGAATGTACTTTTTTTTTTTGAGGATTTTTTTTTGTGTGTGTGTGTGTATGTGGTACCTGGGATGGAACTCAGGACCTTGCGCTTGTGAAGCAGGCACCAATGTACTTTTAATTATAAAAGTTATATATCTGGAGCCTGGGATTTATTTAGCTCAGTGGCACCGCACCTGCCTCGAAAGCACAAGGTCCTGAGTTTGATCCCCGGTACCAAAAAAAAGAGTTATAATGTGGGGTAGGGGTACAGGTCAATGGTAACCAAACATTTAGCATGTGCAAGGCCCTGGGTTTGATCCCAGGACCTTTAAAAAAAAGATATGTTAATGTATATTTTTGAAAATGTAACTGGCAGGCTGGGGATTTAGCTCAGTGGTTCCACTTCCTGCCTCGCAAGTGCAAGGTCCTGAGTTTGATCCCCAGTACAAACAAACAAAAAAAAGATGTAACTGGCATTATCTGACTGTTATTTTGCTAAGGATGAATCAAAGTACAATAGTCAATGTAAAGAATCTTTTTAAAAAAAAAAAAAAGAAGAAAAGAATCTTGTTAGAGTAGAGTCAGTATTCAGGGATGACTACACTTTGGTAGACATGAATCCTGCTTCGAGGGGCATCTGGCTGGTGCTGCTTGCTCCAGAAAAGAAACTTTCAAAGCACCTTTCTTTTCCAAGTAGCCCTGGGGCTGCTTCTCTTGTTTGCATTCCCTCAACTGGGATGAATCCATATGGATTGGACGGAGCCAGCCTCACTCCCCCAGAAGTCACTGTTAGTTTCTGTGGAATATGTAGAAACCTTTCTGTTTTGGTTTCAACTAGCTGGTTGCAAAAGGCTATCTGCAAAGCTGGGTGTGGTGGTGCACGCCTGTAATCCCCACATTCAGCAGGCTGAGGCAGGAGGATCGCTGCAAGATCTGGGCCAGCCTGGACTACATAGAAGACCTTGCCTCAGAGAACAAAACAAAACAATGCATGCCTGCCCCTTTCCAACCCGAGAGGAAAAGGAATATGAGGGAGGCCAGAGCCCCCTAGGCAGGGACTGCCTTTCTGAATTTATGCAAGGGGCAGAGGCCAGCCACTGTGTAGCAATAGTCATAAACACCTATGCATTTTACATCCTAGATTAGAGACACCATAAAAAAGGAAAACTGGTAGCCTCTCCCTGGCCAGCCCAACCCTGAATGTAGACCTGAGTGTAGCACTAATTAATACAATATTCCCAATATTCCTCTTTAACAAGAACAAAAAGGTGGGGTTGGGCGGGGGATTTAGCTCAGTGGCACCACGCCTCCCTCACAAGCACAAGGTCCTGAGTTCGATCCCCAGTACCGCAAAAAACAAAAAAAGTGAGGGTGAGTTACAGCAGCCCTTACTTGAGCGGGGAGTCAGGCCTAGGCTGGGGTACAGGGTCAAGAACTCAACTATGGTCCAAAAGGAAGAAACAAACTGTCAAGACAGTGACCACAAAGCCCTCTGTTCTCTTTTCCTGACATAGGAATAGGTTTGTTGAGCAATTTCCCCGTACTAAGTCCTTGTTTGCATGAAACCTGACCGAGTGGGAGCCTATTTTACAGACCCTTAAGGCTTTTCACAGTGAAGTGACTTGCCCAGAATCATACACAGTTTGAACCCAAGTCTGCCTGGCTCCCAAGCCCGAGGCTCCACCTGGGCCCCTCTGCCTGGATGACCGTGATGCAGTGCAGCCCGTTGGAGACTTGGTGAGCATCTCTCCCCATTGTGGGCAGGAGGAGGAACGATATCCACGTTCTGAAAGGCCTGGGCAGAAAGACAGGAAGATAGGGAGACCTCAGAGGGGGCCACTCTGGGCTCTGTCCCCCCTCACCCCGCCGCTGGGACTTAACAAAGCGGCACAGAAACAGGCTGGCAGGAGCCGCTCCAGACGGCCACTTGAGGCCCCGCGCATTCCTGGTGCTCAGTGCAGTGAATGCAGCGATGCCTCATGTCCCCTCATTGATTTTTCTGCTTCGTTAGGTGGGTGAGAGCCCTCTTCGGCACAGCTGCCACCTGCCAAGAGCCACTGTCCCTGCTCCTAGGCAGGAGCACCTAGAGGCAGTAGCCACCCCTGGTCTCCATGAAGGGCACCTCTGGCCCATGTGCCACTTGGATTTCATCTCTTTGAAACCTGGCTCCAGTACATCTGGCTGCGTGGCTTTAGGCACGTGACTTTACCTATGACACAGTTCCTATAAAATAAGGACATCATTGTTCCCTACTCCATAGTGTTATAGGCAGCTAAGTTAGATAGAAATTAAAATAGAGTCAGAGAAGGACTGGGATCTCAAGAAAATCAGCAGATATAAAAAGACATCAGAATTATTGCTGGAGGTGCATCTGAAGAAGACCAGGCCTCAAGACAAAGAAGGGATAGCCATCCAAAAATAAGAAGGGATGGCCAGGCCTCCATGCCTCCCTAAGGGATGAGCAGTAACTGGAATTATACTGTAATTAGCATCACCTGTTCTAAGAAGTCCAGCTAGTCATCAGTCAGTCGCCCCAGTGGGTGACCAGAGGATCCAGGCCCATCCCTTCCCAAAATTGCCTTTGTTCTTTCCACGTACCCTTGCTAAGTGACCTGCTTCCCTATTGGATCAATAATAGCTAAGCAGGGCCGGAGATTTAGTTCAGTTGTTTCGCCGCCTGCTGTATAAGTGCAAGGACCTGAGCTGGGTCCCCAGTACCAAAAAAAAAAAATAATAATAATAGCTAAGCAGCTATGCTTGTAATTCTATAGGTTGATTGTAGTTTGACCCAGGTTGTATCCATATTGTGACTTTGCCGTATAAATTATCCCTGACAAAGGGCCTAGGTGGCAACCCACTTCCACTGCGTCTCAATAAACCTCTCCTACTCTTAACTTCCTTTGTCCTTTGAAATTCATTCTTCGATTTCAGAGGACAGGAATTCGGCACATCTGACGTGTAGCAGGTTGGGAGTTTTTTATATTTCTCCTATATTAATAGGACAGTTGTGAAGCTGCATTAGACAGTGCATTTAAAGGGCTTAGAAAAATAAAACTTAGAAAAAAGGCTTAGCACATAGTAAGTTTGAATAAATATGAGAGTAATTACTACTGTGATTCTTACAAAGGCTGGACCCATGAAGCTTGGTCTCCCAGCCCTAAGAAATACTCTTCAACAATCAAAAATAGTTTCAAAAGTGCTCAAATCTGTGACTTACGCTTTGACAAAATGATACTGGAGATTCCAGTGATGTCTACAGCAGCGCATGAGAATAACAAGAGACCTTTCTGCAGTCCCCTCCATCATGCTCCACACATCTCTTCCCATCTCCTGCCCAATTCCCTTGAGATGTTTTTCCTCTTCTTTATTATATTAATGGCTAGTAGATGCCAATCCTCCTCCCTATTCCTGTCTTATTTAGTCTCTCTCAGTCTTATACAGTATTCTTTTTTTTTTCCCCAGTACTGGGGATCAAACTTGGGATCGAACCTTGCACTTGCCAGGCAAGCATGGTACCACTGAGCTGCATCCCGGGCCCCTTGTACAGTATTCTTGATTCTGCATCACAGAAACCAAAGAACAAGTTGAACAAAGACCAGACTGCCCTCTGAGAAGACTGGAAAAGTTGAACAGGAAAAGAATACCTGAGGAATGAGCAGGAAGGCTGGAAACACTCGCCTGGTACAGGATTCCTACAATTGAATTCCAGCTCATCCCTGTCCTCTGCCTGAGTGCTGTCCTTGCAAGCAGAGGGCATGGAAGAGGAGCAAAAGGAACCAGCAGTATTTGAGTTTGTATTCAGATTTGATTTTCTCCTGGAAACAGAATTTCTCAGAAGAGACCTCACTATACATACCCCACCCCACCCCTTCTCCCTCTGGAGAACCAACCAGGGTGCAGGTTGGCTTGGACCCTGTCAGCCTGTCTCCCTGGCTCTGGACCACCCTCTCACTCTGGAAACTTTGGTAAACAACCCTTAGTTAGAAGCCTGCTAGCTCAACTACTCCAGGAACACTGGGACTGTTGCAACCTATTCCCCAATCCCCATCTCCCCCTCTCCAATCCCCCTGAGAGATCAAAGTCTAAAGCCAATTTACAAAGTGCAATTTTCAACTTTCACCCATTGCCCTGAAATGGTTTTAACACTGGAGCCCCACAGCCCATCTAGGAGGGAGAGGGCCAGCTCCAAAGGAGGACCTTCCTAGCCTCTCTCATTTTAGACCTTCCTGAAAGACCTGCTGGGTCTGAAGTCTCCCAGGGCAACACATCTGGGCCATCTCCTGAGATGCAGGGCCCAACGCAGCAGTCAGCTTTTGGGTATCGGAGAGGGAGCCCTGCAAGGGTACAAGCTCTGGATTGAGACAGACAGGCAGGAAGCTGCAGCCCCTGGTTACCATGGAGATGCTGGCACAGTCTGTGCCCATCTGCGGTTGACAGGCAGCCAGCCTTAGGGAAGGGGGAGGAGGAATCTGGGCGCTTGAGAAGCCGCTCAGCCTGGGAAGAGGAGCAGTCTGGGACCTCGTGAGATTACAGCCTGGAGGGCCAGAGAGGAAGCTGGGGCTGGCAGCTTGTGGCAGAGGTGGCCTCACGATGACCCTGGAAGGTGGCCTCCTGCAGAGCAAGACTTCACTGGGGAGTGGCCAACCTCAAGCAAGGGCTCTGGAAGAGTTGCGGGCACAGTGGAAAAACCCCAGAGGCAGAGACTGGCAGGAGAGCCACACCCACGGGCCTGGGAAAGCCCAGGCTTGTTGAGAAGGCGGAAAGCCTAGGCTGGTCGGGCTGGTCTGGTCATTTAGTAGCCAGGCCTGAAACACTAACGGGGCCACAAGCACTTCCCTTCCGGTCCTGGTCCTCCAGGGCCTGTTGTGTGAATGATGTCTGCCCCATGGGCCGCTGGCGAGGTAAAGCAGGGGTAGGTGTGAGCCTAGGCCCTTGGAAGCTTCTGTCTCTTCTGTGGCTAACACTGGAAACGTGCTAAGTTCAAATGTCCTTTCAGTTCCTGACACTGCAAGCGTGTCTGTACAAAAGGCAGAGCATGGCTCCGCACACGAGCGGAGCGGGCCCCTCAGGGCTAACACAGAGTGAGGGCAGCTGAGCCGACGGGATGTGAACCACCGCTGGGACCCATGTGAGCGGCAGGGATCTATCTCCCTGTTGCCCTGGGACAGGCTGCGGAGGACTGATCACATTTGCCCTTTGATGCCGGGGATCAAAGGCCTAACTGCTTTCTCACTCTGCGCCTGGGCTGGGAGGCAGGAAGGAGGAGCCGAGAGGTGCGGGGGAGTTGGAAACCCGGCAGGCTGCTTTCCTGCTGTGTGGTCTAGAGCAATTCAGTGTTTTGTGCCTTGGTAGTCTCAGCCAAAAAACGTTAAAATTCCTGCCCTGCTTTCCTCTCCTGGTTGAGGTGGGAATGGATGAGAAAGCCAGCGTGAGTCATGCACAAATGAAGGACCTATCGGTCTTTCTGTGGCCACCAAAGAAGTCCCCCCCCCCCTCCGTGTCCCCACCACAGCCTGAGGTCCGCCCTGGGAGTACAAGGACCCTTTCCTGGCTCTTCTGAGCAGAATCCCAGGTTTACCAGAGCCCCGCAGGCCCCTAGAGAATTAGAGGGGGACTGCCTTTTCAGGACCGGGGCTCTAAGCAGGCTCGGGTGACAGGACAGTGAGCCTCTTGTCCCCTGCAGCCAGCTTGCTAAGACCCAGCTAGATGAGTGGTCCTGTAAACACGAAAGCTCGGGGGTCTACAGACAGCAGCCACATGGCTCAGACTTTGTCCTTTCCCTGTCCAGCCCCAGGAAATGACAAATAGTCCTCTATGACTGTAGTTGTACTCGTAATGGGCTTTGGTCCTGTCAGATTTGCTCAGGAAATCACCCTTCTTTGTCACACTGGGCTTGCGATGCGAGTCCTGCATGTGGTAGCAAAGGTTTAGAACAATCTACACAGGATCCAGAGAGAGACAGCCCCTGTTACTAGAATCTACTTTACGTTATATGCACGCACGGAAATCTCATAATGAAACTCATTATTCTTATGAATAATATATTATAAGCTTAAAAACCTGCCTTCAAGTCCCTGTGAAATAATTGCTATTAACAAATGTAAACTCCCTTCCCGAGGTGTCCTGGGACTTTCTTCTTTTTTTTCTCTTTTTGGTATCAGGAATCGAGCTAGGGACCTTGCTCTTGGGAGGCAGGCGGCGAAACCACTGAACTAAATCCCCAGCCCTGTCCTGAGACTTTTGTTTTTGGGTTTTTTTTTTTTTTTAGTACCAGGGATCGAACTCGGGTCCTTGCGCTTGCACAGCAGGCAGTGAAACCACTGAGCTAAATCCCCGGCCCATGTCCTGGGACTTTTGGACCCTGTTTTGGAATTAATGTGGAGGACAAGAGGATAGTAGGCATGAATTCCTATTACCGTGGACGGGGATGTCACCAGGTTGAATCAGTGAGGTCCCTGAGACTGAAATAAGGAACTTATCCAACCCTTTAAAATAAGTTTTCGGGTGTCATAGAAAAAGAATTTTCTGGATACACCATAAAAAAGAGACGGGAAAAGGGTTGATTTGAACACACTCTATTCTTCAGTTTGGGCGCTCAAACAAGAATATAGAGGAAAGGAGTCTGTAAAAGGGAAAGGCTTCATTCGGCTTTAGGCTTTCTGGCTAATCCAACCCAGAAAGAGTTAAAACTTTACTGAGGGAGCAATTAACGAGACTGGAGAAAGCTGATAAGCCAGGCCGAGGTCCACACCCGGTTGGCCTGCTGCCCCTACCCACTTTACAAAGGGGATGAGGAGAAGCCACTTAAAAGTCGGTTCTCTCTCTCTATATATATATTTAAATATATATATATATATATATATATTTTTTTCTTACTATGTTTCCCCTTACTGAATTGCTAACTTGACCTTTGCACCGATGGTACCTGGGGTAGGACCCTAAAAGAGCCAATGAAGTTGTAACACCCTCCAAGGGGGAGAGTGTTTCTTCTACACTAATAAAAACGGCTGAGGACCGACGACCCGGGGTCTTCTATCTTTCCTCTTTATCAAGGTAGCTCTCTATCTCCTCCTTTTTCTCTCCTTTCCAATACAATGTCCAATAAAATGCCTTCCTTTATTTAAACTTTGTATCTCTAATGTTTTATGGATATGAAGTTTACAAATCCCCAGAGAGCTGCCCCCCACATGGGGAGTGGTGATCTTCCCAGCCCCGGAGGGGGGCCGGTGCTCCTGCCCCAGATGCAAGGAGAACGCGTTAAGAGCTGGAGTCTTCCGGATCTGTGCTCTGGGATGTCTGTTTTCACTACCAGGTTGCGATGCAAGCTATCTACAAGCGTTTGAAGTCAAGGTATGCTGTCTATAAGGCAGCTGCTTCCGTGCCGGGCTGGGGGAATGGTTAATTTGCAGAAGAAAAAAGATGAGGGGCCTGGGAATTTACCGGCTATTGTAAAAAGGACCTTTAGGAATTTAACATTACTCTCTGTAAGGACAGAAGGAGGGGTCACAAGCTAGGGTGGTCCTCAGAAGAAAAAAAAAAAAACAGCTTGTCTCGCAGTTTTTCTTAAAAGTACAATTTTAAAATCTTGTTTTGCTTGTCTCCTTTTTACCTATTTTTTTTAACCTACTTTTTATTTCTTCTGTCTTCCCTCAGGGACAGTCCCCTTAATCACATCTCAAAATGGGGGACAGCTTTGCCTCTGAGTCCCAAGCGAGTGTAAAAATGGTGAGTGGAGGACTGAGTTCAGCACCTCGCTGATGTTAGAGCTGGGAGGGAGACACTTTTATGGTTACAGTTGAGGCCAGCGAGGCTACAGAGGGGAGGTGACTGCCACAGTGTCACTCAGGGACCCAGGACAGAGCTCAGGCAAGAAACCAGGTCTCCTGACCCCCCAGCCAGCACCCCCCCACACACACACACATCCGGCGGCCCACTTGCTCATCTTGGTGGAACCATTCCCATCACTTCTGGCCACCCAGTGTGTCAGCCACGAGTCCTGTGGTCCTCCCCCTCCCTGAGCAGACAAGAGACACCCTGAGATGGCTGCCTGCCAACACTGGGATTGGAGGGGCCCTGGGATCCCTCCGCAGCACGGATTTGGGGTGCTCTCAGCTGGAAGCCGCTTATGCTCTGGTTCCACTCTCTCTCTCTCTCCTTCTTTCTGAAGCCGCTTGTGCTCTGGTTCCAGTCTCTTTCTTTTCTTTCTAACTTTCTTTCTTTCTTCCTTTCTTCCTTCCTTCCTTCCTCCCTTCTTTCTTTCTTACCCGGGATCGAACTCAGGACCTTGCGCTTGTGAAGCAGGTGCTGGAACCACTGAACTAAATCCCCAGACCTCTGGTTCCAGTCTCTGCTGGGGAACCTTTGGATGATGGGAAGGGAAGCCAAGGCCTAGCTCCTCCAGGGGAAGGTTGGAGCGCAAAGACCACGGCTATTACTTCTTCCCTGGGGTAGGAAGTGGCTGAGAGGGAATTGGGAGCTGCTGATGGATTTACCCAGGTGAGGAATGAATTCTGGATGGAAAGACAAAAATCCAAGTCCAGCTGGGAACGATGGTGCATGCTTTGTAATCCCAGCACTTGGGAGGTTGAGGCAGGAGGATCCCCATGAGTCCGAGGCCAACCTGAACTACAAAGCAAAACCCTGCTCTCCTTTCCTCCCCCCAAAAAAGAAAAGAAAAATCCAAGTCCAAAAGGGAAACTGAGGCAGCATCTCTTCTGTCACCTGGATGGAGCCTACCCTGGGGGAGCAGAGGAGACTGGAGGCAGCGGGGTACCACAGGATGTCACCAGAAGAACTGGAGTCTTCCAGTTGCCTGCTGCCTGTCCTCATTTGAGGGCTGGATCTGCTGGGGGAGGAGACGGGTGACACAAAGCCCTTCCTCAGGGGGAAGTGCTGCTGTCATGCTGGAGAAACCTCTAGTCAAGCACGTACACAGCACACTCTGGTCTGTCGAGGACAGGGATCGGAGACAGATGAGGTTGCCTGCAATCTGGGCCCTGCAACTCAGGAGAGCCGTCAGCCTTGCAACCAAGGGAAAGGTGGAAAAAGTCAGGCTGCCAGTGAGTGTTCAGAGGGGCTGCGGGTCTGGAGGGTTGTGTGGGAGAGAGTGTTCTGTAGATGCTGCTGGAGCTGTGTGTTCTGCCATGGCCCATGTGTAATTATCCCAAAACAAGGTGCTGTCCTTGCCTTGGCCTCTCAAGACATCCTGCTTCTATTCTCTCTTTCTCATTCCCAGAAACTCTACCGACTTCTCCTGAGCACCAAGAACCAAACAAACAAAAAGCCACACTGAAATTTCTTAGCCAGCCATTTCAGGCTAAAGATTCTCTGATGACCCTTCCTTACATAACGGCTTCCAGCCTCAGTGCAATGGTTCATGCTACGATTTCTGCTTTCTCCATGTCTGATCTTCAATGACTAAAAACTTTTTCTAGCCCCAGCTCAGAAGCTGCCTCTTCTAGAAAGCCTCCTATGATTCCCCTGTTCAAATATCCTCTTCTCTGAATGCTGGAGCACTTTCTCTACCTCTTTCTGACAGTATTACATCCTATTCTTCATCTTAACTAGTGCAGGGGATGCCGTCTCCCCTACCAAGTGGTAAAGTCTTTGAAAGCTTATAAATTTGTCTTGTTTGTTTGTTTTTTAAGGTAAGTTTTGCTATGTGGTCCAGGCTGGCTTTGAACTCTTTTTTTTTTTTTTTTTTGGTACGGGGGATCAAACTTGGGACCTTGCGCTTGTGAGGCAGGTGCCAGAATCACTGAGCTAAATCCCCGGCCC